>VXBW01004992.1:412326-507675 GCA_013400375.1 Thinocorus orbignyianus | reverse complement strand
GATGATCTTGAAGGTCCCTTCCAACTCTGACCATTCTATGATTCTATAATTCTATTTAGCTGCTTTTCTTTTCGCTGTCCCTTGTCAAAGACACCTTGCTGCTTTTTCCCCATCCAAGTCCTTAGTGATGACATCCCTTCTTTCATCACTTACTTCACAAAGTCCTCTTTGCATCTCTGTAGGAGGTCACACGCTTTCTGGATCTCTTGTTCGTTCAGAAGTACCAGCGTCCCAAGAGTCAGGTGAAGCTTTGCAGGGTTCTGGAACAGGCTGCTGCTGACCCCGTGATCCTGCAAATCAGTCAATCGATCACAAATAGGTGTCTTATCTCAACCCCACACACATACTCCTTCAGCAGAGGGATAAATACTACAGAGAGCAAGGTACCAAGCCACCAAACCTTTTATCTCTGCATCACTTATCAGGTTGAGAGTGACTAGAAGTTGAAATGAGAAACCAAATTTCACAGGAGCTTGGCCTGGCAGGCGAGATGCAGCCCCCCACCACAGGCAGGCTCCCTGGAAGCTCCTTACTACAGACTCTAACTGAGGACCCACTCAAGTTTTCGAGAAAAGAGACTTCCACAGCTGCTGCCATCAGCAATGAACTCCACACAAGTCAGCACAGATTTAAAACTGGCATTAAGTAAACTTTTTGTGCAATAAAGCTGGAACCAGCTGTAGTGACAAGCTCTAAATGGCCTCTAAATCCTGTCTAAACACAGGTTGTACTTCACAACACAAGCACAGCTAATACCAGCTCTGATAATTACATTTCTCTTGTTCCCATGTGCCCATAGTTTGCTGAGATGAATTAAGTTTAAATTTCCTTTCTAAGAAGAGCTACGTGTTGTTGCTGGGGAAGAACTGTTCCCAGGTGGAGCAGTGAAGAAAGCTTTAAGAAACATTCTCTTTTGTTAGAGAATATTTATGAAAATACCTCCAGGATGGTTAACACACCCATATTAAAACAATTATTTCCACTTAGTAGCCATTTCCCACCAGCACATTAAATAACCTCCACTGCTAACTCCAGAAGAAGCCAACTTGCCAGGCCACTGAAGCTTTTCTGTTTGAAAAAAGTCCACTGGCTGAGAATGACAGCTTTGAAGTTTCTTGCTGCGCTTCAGGGTTTGAAATAAAACCTTCCAGATGTTTAAACACTGCAGTAGCTCAGCCCGTCAGTTTCATGCCCCACATCTCACTCGGTATTCTTCATGTCTAAGGACAATATCCAAACCCTCCTTTACAGCTTTACCCTTCTTTACAGGGTTTATGAGCTGCACCAGAGACGAGCCAGTCTGCAACAGCCAGGCTGAGGGTTTGTTCCAGCAGCCACAGGCTGGCAAGGCACGGCAGCCCCCAGAAGAATGAGCATGTACGTACCTTCCACTGCTGCTAATTACTTTCTTGCTGACTGAAACCCCAAATCATACCGTGCTAGCCATGGCAAAGCATGTTGCAAACCTCAGCACCCTGCAGCAGCCTGAAACAAGCACAAACTAACTGTGTCAAGGTGCATCAGGAGCAGAGAGGACAGAAGGAGGGTTCTGTCTCACTTCTCCTCACCTTCCCCTCTCTGCAGTCAAAGCCTTTCAGCTTCCTTTAATAACATGCGTGACAGGACATGATTTCTCTCTGTCAGCCTTTTTTCTCTAATGATATCTGCAGCCAGAGGATATTTGGCCCATCATAAAACAGTAGCACAGGTAACAGGAACTGGAAGAAAGTTCAATTTATCCTTGCTGTGGACAACCACTCAATGGCACTGGCACCGCGCACACGGATATGTACAGTAACGAGAAAGCAGTTTTCATACAATCANTCCCTAGAGCCTTCTCTTCTCCAGGCTGAACAGTCCCAGCTCTCTCAGCCTGTTTTGCAGATCAGAAAGCAAAAGCCCTACCCTCCTTCTCTGCCCCAGAACGATTTGTACTGTAAACATCAACCTACCCTAAAAAGTAGTGTTTTCCCCTGAGCTTTCCAACACCTGAGTGTGGGCTGATCGCTGACAAAGTGATGGTGTGTCACCTCCACACGCCACGCTACCACTGCTGAGGAGATTTAGCAGGGAAGAACAGCGCAGAGTGCGCAGGCCAAGACCTAGATAATCTTCCTGGTTTACTCCTTAGTATTTCAGACAGCTCCTAAAAACCCTGCTGACACCCCTGCTTGTTCACAGGCCGGCAGATCCCACTTCTCCCACACGTAAAATAGAGGCCACATCAGAGGTAGCTCTCCCTGAAAGAGGCACTGTTTCTGCGGGTGTTTTAGCAGCCCTCTGTGGCTGGATGCTGTTCCTCAAGATGTAAAAAAGCTTGGATGCACTTATTCTAATCCAAGATTATGATATGCTATCAGCAACTGCTGTGTCACCTCACACTGTCCCTTCCCGTGGTATCACGCCTCTGCAACCTGACTGGCAGGGCCAGACAACAGCACTGCAGAGCCTAGAAATAAGTGTTCATAACTACTGCTAAGGTCAAATTGCAGCCACTTCCAAGAAGAATGAGCCCAAAAGATATGATCCCATCAATGCTGTGATCTGGGGGTTTTATGGACATCTTTCAAATGCCTAAGGAGCCATCTCAAGGTAAGCTAAAACCATAAAAAGCAGGAGTGAGGAGTGAGATTCAGCATCAGAGTTGGGCAGAGGGATCCACCAGGGATCTAAGCCATGCTCTCTGAGTGCCTCTCAGCGAAAAGCTCCTCTTTCATCAGTTTTCTCTCCTGTGCAGTGGAAAGTGGATATTCCCCACAGGACAAGTCGCAGTGGCTTGTGGCAAGCAGTGGCTTCCAGCCCTAATGAAAGCAAAACACCAGATTAGAGGAGGCAGCAGGGAATCCCCATATTCTACAGGGGAATCTGAAAGCAGTATATTTGCAGGAACTTGCTGGCAGATACCAACGCATAAAATCTTGAAAAAATTACTGTCCAAACTTGTGTTCTCTAAGGATGTGCGGACAGGTGAGAAGAAAATCCCCTTCATGCACCATCTGTATGTGATGAATGTCCATTTTAGCTTATACCTCCCCCTGACACTGCCCTGTCACAATCAAAAAAACCCATTAACTCATTTCCACTCATATAACTTTAAGATTTTATTTTTTCCCTCCCATCTGCTACTTCAACTTCTATCTTTGCTCTCCCCCTTTAGAAGGAACATAGAAATGGTTTTATCCAAGTGTTGTCTTCACCTTTCTTTGCAAAGCCCAAGCACATTGTTCCTTCAAATTGGGGAAAGTGGGGAAAGCCTAGGCCACAACACATTTCAGGCCTTCTACACGACAAGGCAAAGGATCAAAGCTCTTCCCCCTGGTTGCATCCTCTCTACTGCCTTAAAAGCTTCCAATATTTGCAGACAGCTTTATGATATTTTTTTCTTAATAGCAGGGTACTTCATGCCAGCTTTATGCCCTCTCCCACTCTGATCCACAAACAAAGGAACGAGCCAGAAAAGCAGAATTTCCTCAGAACTGACTGAAGAGCTGCAGGCTGAAAACCCCTCCCATTTTCTGTCCCTTTCACTCCAAGATACAATACCTCATTAGCAATGCTTGATATTTACAGGTTGCATATATATATTACAGCAATCATATTTCTTCTCCATGGTACATCTGCAGCCTGGTAAGACTGCAAATCCTGCATTTGCACAGCTCTGAAAGACTCAACTGTGATTTTTCATGGCAATATCACTGCAAAGTCGCTTCCCTTTCCCACCTGCATGCTCAGACAGACGTTTCAGTCCTCCTTGCTCTGACACCTACACAACTGTGCCAGGAGACTTCCAAGGTCATCCAGTCATCCGGAACTCCCACTGCACCACAACAGTAATGAGGCTGTCCAGGTCAGCCACCTCCCCATATTCATATGAAATTAGCCTCAAAAGAGCCCTCCCCTCAGCCCTGCTTCATTGCCTGCCAGCCCAGCCCACACAATGCCCATACACCTGAAGCGTTCCACATTCCAACACAAGGTTCATTTTATAAAAGGTCTTAAAAAAAAAAAAAAAAGTTAGCATAAATATACCCACCAACATAACCCTATGCTATAAAATATAAATGAATGGTTGTCATGGTAACTGTTCAGAGAGAAACAGAGTCCCTCACAAATGCTCAATGGCCAGAAGAAATCCTCACACACGTACACCTGGTCCTCTCCCTTCCTTATTGTTGTTACCAAGCTTCATTCAAAGACTGGAGTTTACCTAATTCTGCAATGTTTCACACCAGCAAATTGCAGCAGGAAGAGGAGCACACTGCTCCTGCCACTGAAACCTATTCAGATCTCTCCAAGTATCCTGAGAAATCCCATTGCTTTGGACAAATCTATAATCTCTCTTATTGCTCTGTGAGGCACCGTTTTGAATTACTGTTTTTCATTCCTGATATGCTTCCTCGCAGACCCTACTGTGAGATAAAGTGGTATTAGAGTGGCATTACCAGCTTGTGGAGTGATTGAGAGACATACGGGGCTGCAATATACTCCTTGAACTAACAGGCAGCAATAGATCTAGAAATCCTTTCACTAATACCAGAAGAAAGGGCGGAAAAATAAAGCACCATATATTCCTAGGCTATACACATGCAAACCCCCTAAAGCTTGCCACTGACTGAATTCCACACTTCAAACTAAAAAGGGAAATTCTAGAGCTGATGTAAGCAGTAGCAGGAACATTTCAGAGAGGCAGAGGACACCGAGCAGTGCTAATTTGACCCCACAGCTTCCAGGCCATGGCTTCTTGTCCCCATGCGGTGTGGAGAGCAGGAACTTCCTGCAGCCCTTCTGCTTCCACTCACACGGATGTGTCCTGCTGTAGGGCAGCTTCAGCTGCCACTGTTTTTGGAGATTCCCCAAAGCACCTTGATGACTCGGCAGCAGCAAAAGGCGTGGTGTGTGGAGTGCTGTGCTCCCTCAGTGATATTGCTATTACTGGTATTAGGAGAATTCATGCCTGGGTGCTGCTGGGTCTGTACAGTTCAAGTTTGAGGTTACTGAAAGCCAGAAGTAGTTGTTAGGCTGAAACATGAAACAGGATCCCTGAGCAAGCAGAGCCTTACAGAACTCAGTGTTGTCCAGACACAGAACAAAAACTGTGGGAGAGACAGAAGGTCAGGCAAGAGGAGGAAAAATGACCATGACTAGGCTGGTCAGCAGTGGTCTCAGCACTCCTCTGACCAAGCTTGGGTTTCTACAGCTTTCTAGCATGTGAAGGTTTGAAGATGTTCCCAGGCAGCTCCTTCTGAATATGACTGAAAATACCAGGGAGAGCACCAAGATAATTTTACAAACATGTTTCCAAGTGGATGGCAGATGTCTTTGCCTACCCAGGGATGCAAACCGATACCGAAGAGCGAGCAAGACACAAACAACACGACAGAGACAGATCAGGAGGTGTCTGGAGAGCCAGTAAGATCATCAGCCAAGGCTGGGCCAACAAGAGGACTGCAGAGATGCAACCAAACCAGCAGGCAGGAAAAATGAGTGCTCTGCAAGGAGAAGAACTAGTCCTTTGTGGGGCCAACATGTTGCAGGAGTAAGACAGGATCGCAGCATGAATGATAGGATTAGTTGCAAAGATGAATAGAGGCCATGTTTTGGAGACGTGACACTGGAAGGATTCACCTGACACCAAGGCAACCTGGAAGCCAAAATGTTTGGGATGACACTGGAACAGGTTGCCCAGGGAAGTTGTGGATGCCCCATCCCTGGAAGTGTTTAAGGCCAGGCTGGATGGGGCTTGGAGCAACCTGCTCTAGGGAGAGGTGTCCCTGCCCAGGGCAGGGGGGTTGGAACTTGATGATCTTTAAGGTCCCTTCCAACTCTGACCCTTCTGTGATTCTATGATTCTATGACACTAAGGTTATTGCCATGCACAGAAGGCAGGTCTGGGGTTGCTGTCCATAGGGAGGGACAAGGGAGAGCCACAGGACCTGCTGGCAGACAGATAGAGGGGGGAGGAGGAGGAGGAGATAAGCAGAGTCCAGGATGCCAAAGCATCAAGCAGAGCAGGGCCAGATCTCAAGAGAGATCAAGCAAACGGCCTGTAACAGCCACAAGCCCAGGTAAAAGAGGATAAAGGGCAAAAGAAACACCAGACTGAAAGCAGCAAGTGTCAGTCCAGGGCCAGTGGCACAAACAGCCACTAGCAGAGCCCCCTGTTGAAGTTACAAGTCGCTCGAAGAGCTGCTTCTCTCCCTGTGACTTTGGAGTGTCCCCACAAGGACTGGAATTAGACACCAACAGAGGGAGCCAGGCCACCACTGACGCCAGCCCGAGGTCCAGCATTCTCTGTTCAGTCAACGCTTTCTCAGGCTAATGTCTCCATCCCCCTGTCTTCAGGGCTTTCCTTTAACAAAGGTAAGCTTTAATAAAGGTAGATGCTGCTAGTTGCTGCTGTGATATCCTCCTAGCCCACAAAAAAGGTGCTCATAACATTGCCCTGGTTGCTAATCCCTGAATCTGTTGGCCATCTTCAGTTGTATTTAACATCAAGTGGAAACCCGAGTGATAGAAAGCTCCTAAGATGTCATGGAAATAGGCAGCTGGGTGGAGAAAAGGGACTTAAATCAGAACTGCCAGGTAAGACAAGACTGCAAAGCCAGCTCAATTCTGCTCTTGGAGGTGAGACAACTGACGTGCAAGTGACCACAAAAACTTGCGTAAGAACTTGCATCTCCAGAGATATCAGATCATTCACACCCACGGCATGAAGGCAGAGGAAACTAAACTTCTTAAGCTGTGCTATCTGCAAGATTGTATTTTCCCCTTTGAAAGGCACTGACGGACATAAAGGTAAAAATATCAGCCCACAAAACCCTGCTGGGTGTATGCAATCTCATCTGCAGCAAGCCACAAAGAGGAACTCTTCTCTCTTGCCTAGAGATGTCCTGCCAGGAGACTCAGAGGACGTGGCAATTTAATAATACTGTTTCCTCTCCTCAGCTTGGCCCTGTGCATTGACGTCCTGCTTCTGTCAAACCCAAAGCATGCTAAAATAAAGCAGGGAATACATGGCTTTCGCTTCATTCTGTGCCTCATTTCCCTATGCCTAACTATTTCCTGCTGCTCTCCATGCAAGATCTGAAGGCAAGTAGGAGGGACTGTCAGCAGAGTGTCTCACAGGGAAGAAGGGAAATGATTAGATTTGCAGGATGGCATGTGCTACCAAGTCATTTCTCCCTCAGCTCCACTAATGACACCCATCTTCCTTCACTGTCAGTAACCAAAAGAAAAGTGAAATAGAAGCAGCAGCAAACTTGTGCATCCCTACCTGGCTTCAGCGTTATGTAGAAACCATTTAAAATGCAGAAAAGTCCACTACATTATTTAGTGGTTTTCCTGTTAAAAAAAAACAAACATCCACCACCCTCTTTTGAATCTGAGATTTCCTCCCACCTAAAAAAAAATCTCTAAGGAGAACAAAATATTTTACTAACAATTTACTGAGTAAGCCATGCCACTTTCCAGAAGATTTCACAACAGCACTCAACAAATTCACCACAAATCCACCAACTTAAGTAAAAGACCTGTTAAAAATACATTCCCAGGAAGCAGGGTAGAATAAGGTCTTCGAGGCAAATGCCAAAAAGTTATCTCAATAAAAGAAATGGTACCCTGCCGAAGGGCCTCCACTTGGCTTTAATTCTCAGGTGGCTCCTTCCTTACCTTTGAACACTTCTCCAACACTTCCTCCTTGAACTGCAGGAACTTCTCCTGGATGGCGGGCTGGTTGAGAGCAAAGGAGAGGAAGTGTGTGAAGGGCTGCTTCTTACGGAAGCTGTCCAGGAGAACATCGATCCGTGTCCGGGCAGAGGTGACACTGCTGCGATGCTGCCCCGTGATCACTACAAGGAAACAAAGCAACACCTGTCTGGTTGCTGTGAAGCTACAGTGAGACTGCTGACACCCATGTGAAACAACGAGTAATTGAATGGATAGTGATTTTACATGATATTTATCTGTTCACTTTAAAATATCAATATTGGAGGATATTGTGAAGGTAAGAATTTTTCATCCAGGAGGTGCCAGGAGGGGATTAGAAAAACCTGCAAAACCACCTCTCTACTTTTAGCCCCAGGCTCACTGAAAAAGCGACAGAAATTAAAGCCCCAACCATGCACAGAGAAATCTCACCAGACTCCCCACTTGACTTAAAATGCCTGACACGGCTGTGCTTTCCTCTGTAAGGAGAGAATGATGCCATCAAAAGTATCCCTCTGCTCTCAAGAAAGTCAGAGTTTTAGGCACTCTTGAGTGCCTAAAAACAATAACTAAGAGTCTATCATTTCAACAGCTCGTCAGATTTCTCGAGCAGTATTCCAAGTTCTCATAAAGGCAAAGTGAGAAAGAAAAGAAAAATCTATCAAAGATCAAGATGGCCTGTATCGTTTGTGCATGCACTTCAAGGCACCAAACAGAGAACACTTGAGCTTGAAAGGAAAGAACTGCAAGGAGTAAAATTCTCTTGGCTTCCTACTATTACATGTTTTCAACATCTCTCAACCTCCCTAATAGTCCTTCACAGTTCTCAGAAAGAAGTCAAGACCCACTTCTCGAGAAGTACCACCACATTCCTCTGCGGCACCGCAGCTGGATCCCTGCCTTGTCACCTGCTCCTCCCAGCTCTGCCACAAACAGAAGCCATACACCGTGCCAGCTACCGCCGCAGCGTGCATGAGGGGCCCTACAGATACCCACTCAGCAGAAAACAGCCCTTACAAGCAACGCCCCCTTTCTTTTTAAGTCCCTGGAAGTGATGAGAAGGAACATAAGGTGTAGGAAAGCCTGCTTGCGCTATCAGGATCGAGTGACACCACCAGAAAAGCAGCAGCATCGTCACCAAAACACTTCTCAGATTAAAGCAGGTGCTGAAGTTGATTTCATGCATAAATGTATAATGCAGTATTTTTTCTGGATGTTCGTCACAGCTCCTCGTTAATGGAAATAGTATTAATTTAAAAAAACAAACAAAAAAACCCCAAACAAACAAATAAAACACGCCACACCCAATACATTCTGGTCCAAAGTCCCCAAGCCAGTCATTTAAGTCCTAGAAGTGACTTCAGTGAGACTATCCATAGACTTAAAATATTTTTTCTTCCAAAAAACCAAAACCTTAAACTGTTTTATAAAGATTTATAAGCAGGGAAAATAAACTCCAGAGAAAAGTGAAGTGATTTTGCAAAGGCCATAAAGTGAGTCAGTGCCATGTCAGAAGCAGGAATTAAAGGAAAAAACCCCTCCCATCTCAAATCGTGTCTGTGCAGGAGCTGATGAGAGAACACTCATTTTGTGCACGTTAAAGCTCACCAATTTCTCCTTCCACTCCAGGTTTGGGAATGCTGATGGAGGTTCGAGTCTCTGTTTCTAGCTTCTTCTTGGTTTCCCCTTTCTTCCCGATGATGTACCTGGAGGTATGAAAGTGCAAGAGAGTGGCTTACACAGTGTCATTCTCCTTCTCTCTACTTCCAGGACTCCACGTGTAACCAGCCCAGGGCCAGGCAACAAGTTGTTGATGCCCCATCCCTGGAAGTGTTTAAGGCCAGGCTGGATGGGGCTTGGAGCAACCTGCTCTAGGGAGAGGAGTCCCTGCCCAGGGCAGGGGGGTTGGAACTTGATGATCTTTAAGGTCCCTTCCAACTCTGACCATTCTATGATTCTATGAACAATGTTGAGCCGTGGTTCACAACTGGCTTATGCCAAAATAAATCCATGACAGCTCTGCCCAGCACATCCTGCTACAGCTTATTTCTCACCTGGGTTACCTTTTTTTTCCCCATTACCCCTGCTGACAAAAAACTAAGGGCACTTTTTCTGTTTCTTGCTTTGCTCAAGGTAGTCATTTGCCAGCATCCAAACACAACAGAAAAGCTTTCCTCCCCTACATCTCAGTAAAAATATTCAACCAATAAAACTGTCAAAAATAACTAGATAAAGCTTTGAGCACTCCAGGCTTCCCAGTAAACACCAGATTTGAGTCAATAGTCAATTCCAGTCCTGTGTGAGCCTTCTCTCAAAGCTTTCACAAATTCCCCCTGCCAGGCTGCTCAACCCAGTTCTTCCTCCCCTTCTTTCACCCTCTCTGATGCTTTTATGTTCAAGGGAAAAACTGCTCAAAACCTCTCCTGCCAGCAAGAAAGCACCACCTGCTGTCTTTGTCACAGGGAAGGCTAGAAGTCAAGCGTGGCACAACTGCACTAAAAAGGCATTGCCAGTTTTCCCTTCCCAAATGCTAAAATCCACATCCACAAAATGGAACACATTTTGGAGACCCAGCACTTATCCTGACCTCAAAAAAAATAAACATAAAAATGCTGTGCTCAACCACTTCCAAGCAACAACACAAATAAACCAGAAACATATAAGCTCACTTGTATAATGGGCTGGGAACCTCCACTCTGCACTGGAAGCCCTTCTCAGTCTCTTCCACCACAAAGGCATCGCAGGGTTCATCTGTGCAGTCACCAGGGCCTACCAGAAAAAAACCAAACAAACAAACAACAGAACTTGTACAACCTCTCTTAAGTTCGGCAGCACTTTATGTAGGACAATGGTCTCACAGCTGCCTTCTCCCAAAATTAAATCAAGGAAGAAACAGACACCTCTCCGTTGCAGCTAACCGCTTTTTTTCCACTGTACTACCAGCTCCAGAAAATATAACGACAGCTTCTAAATCCACTGGGCTGGGAGACATAGGAAAGCAGTAGTTAGAGTCCAGCTTTTCACTTCTGGCAAGGTGGAAGCCACCAGGCCATTCAGAGACCTGAGCAGGAATTTAGTGTTGCAGAAGAATAAAAATAAAAGGTGAGGATGGTTTTGGTTCAAGGGTTCAGGGAGAGTGTTCTAGAAAACAGAAAATTCTCACACCCTCAGCACGGAGGAGAATGGATGCACCTTTCATCCCTGGGACATTCCGTTGTACCCGTTAGGACCAAACCTGACTTCCAGAAGGAGGCCATGGCTTCTATCTCCTCCCTGACACACATGGGGATGAATCTGGGTAACAAGCCACTTATCAAAGTTTTGTTTAATTCACCGAAAGGCAGGATGGAGGGAGAAACAGGACACAACACCCACAACCATTTCCATCTGAGAAATAACAGCTGAGATTTCCTGTGTCCACAACTCACGCAGAACTAAGACAAACATACAGCCAGAACAATAAAGTCATTGGAACAGGAAAGATTTTGCCCCCCTAAAATATTAACACCTTCCAAAAGTCACATTACAAGAGACCAGTTCTTCGAGGGGCAAACACTGCACGGACCTAGGATATTGAGTGAGCAGCATCCCCTCCTGCCATATCTACAAATAACCACACTACCAAAAAGAAGGGCATTTCAGGAACCTGAAGCTTATTTCTTTCCCTCTTTACTGGAGATCTTTCACAGCCAGCAAACATAATGGACAGGCAGTAGCACAGGCACCCAAGCCCACATTTGGTAACTAGATTATGCCCACTCTTTGGCTGGCAGGATCACAAAGGAGCAACACAAAGCATTTTTCTCCCTCTTGAACACCTCACGGGCAGGTCCCTGAGCACACAAAGGCACCAGAGAGAACACCAGGAGCTCCCCAGGTCCCCAGTGTCGATGCTTTCATCTGTAAGATGTCCTACAGCACCACGATCACCCCTCACAGGGCACTTTTTACCTGCACAGAAATCCTCCTCCTCTTCCTCATGTTGGTAGGCCTGCTCTTGAATCAGATTCTTCCTGTATACTCGCCCCCCAATCCTTATCAGGGTGGGCCGCAGAACATCCATCCCACTCCTCCTCCTAATGCAAAAACAAAAGACAGCTTTGCTAACCTGTGCCAAGAAAAGGTAAATTCTGAGGTTTCCTTGTGGACAATTTGGAAGAGGCAGAAGGGGAGGTCTGAGGGGCTCTGCAGTAGGGAGTGAGGTCTGTACCTCCAGAAGAGAAGGAACTCCTCCTGTATGTACATATAAAAGATTCCAGAACAGCAATACCTTCTCAAACCGTACGTCACTCATCCAAAGGCTAGTTTTATGAGAACTTATTCTTTGCCAGCTTGTAAGCCACAATCAGGTAAAGCTGGGAAATTTAAGCAATCACAGTAACGAAGCACCAAACATTTTGCCCCCGCAAGGAGGTCAGCAACTGATCGCCCACTCTCCCTGGAACTCACAAGCTTTAGCTAAAACTCACTGTAGCCTCAGCCAATGTGCTGTCTTAGGATTCTGAACAGTTTCCCCTCCGTATCTTCCATAGCTGCAGACCAAAGAGATCCCAGCCTCTTACAAGCAATCCCTTACAACCACTGACCCCTCTCACAATACCTGCCACCCTCTGCTCTGGGTCTCCCAGAGGCCCAAGGAGCTGTTCCAAAGCGAACCTGCTCCCCTGAATCCGCTCGGGAAGCAGCTGGGGAAGGGAAACAAGGGGCTCCAAGGGGTTGGGGCTGGCCAGAGTAAGCCGTTACACCTCCTGCTCTGGTGTAACCTGCTCTGGTAGGCTGATGGTTGGACTAGGTGACCTTAAAGGTCCCTTCCAACCTAGACAATTCTACGATTCTATGTCAAACAGCATTAGGGAAAACATGAATCCTTAAGAAAATTCTGAATCCTCTCCACCTCAGAGCAGCAAGTTTGAGGCATGCATGCAAAAGCCTTATGTTACCCTGTGTTATTCCAAACAATAATAGAAACACCAAGTTAATTTTTTTACAGTGGAGTGCATTTTTATGGTGAAAAAGTAACAGGGAGATCCAAAGAACTGACAGGCATGTGTGTCACGGTTTGGGTCAGGCTGGCCACTGAAGTGTGACAGATGCTCTCCTCCACCTCTCTCTCCAAGGAGGAAGGGAGAAAGAGATTTATGAGTTTGCTCACACACAAGCCACCCCCCAGGCTACCCCCTGCCCTCAGATCCCACCAGCCACTCCGCAGGCTGTGCCAGAGACCTCACACCTTCCGTACATCAATTTCTACCGTCACTGAAGTTATTAACGTCAGATATCTCGATTCACCTTCATGTTTTGAAAACAGTTCCTGTTTCTCAGAAGACACCTCCACCGAAAAGATCACCTTGGCCAGAAGGTTTATTTGCCTGAAGGGCGGGGGGGAAGCCCTGAAGCGGTGGCCTCTGAAGATGAATTCATCCCGACCTGGGTTTATTGCACGAAGTGACGCTTTTCCCCTCTCCCACCTCCCGGGAGTGACTCGGTACCGGCCCGGGGCGATAAGGAAGGGCGGACGGTGGCCAGCAATCCCTGAGGCCTAGCGGGCCCGCCGCCGCCTGAGCCGTTGCTACGGGCAACCGCCGCCTCCTTCCTCCCCCCCCTCCGGAAGTAGGCAGGGGCGGCGCGCGCCCGCCCCAGCATGCACCGCGACGGCGATCCCACAGGCCGCCTGCGCCGAGCCGTCCGGGCGGCCGGGTGAGGCACGGAGCGCCCCGGAAAGGAAGGACGGGGAAAGACGGGAAGGGAGGCGGCCCGGGATGAAGGGGAACGGGGCAGGGAGGGTAGGCTGGCGGCAGCGACGGGGGCGACCTCACTCACCGGGAAGCGGCTGGTTACCGGGGAGAGGCCTGAGGCGGGGCGCTGCGCGGCGGTGAGGCGCATGCGCGGTGCCGTCCGGCGGGAAGCCGGGGCCGCCGCGCATGCGCAGGCCTCTCCCCCCTCCCCGCCTGCTTCCTCAGCCTCTTTAAAATGACGCCCCTGCCAGTCCTGGCCATCCGCACAGACCGGGGGATAAGGGGTTAGAAAGCAGCCCTGAGGGAAGGGGCTTGGGGGTGCTGATGGAGGAGAGGGTGGACGTGAGCAGGCAGGGGGCACTCGCAGCCCGGNGGGCCGCCGCGCATGCGCAGGCCTCTCCCCCCTCCCCGCCTGCTTCCTCAGCCTCTTTAAAATGACGCCCCTGCCAGTCCTGGCCATCCGCACAGACCGGGGGATAAGGAGTTAGAAAGCAGCCCTGAGGGGCTTGGGGGTGCTGATGGAGGAGAGGGTGGACGTGAGCAGGCAGGGGGCACTCGCAGCCCGGAAGGCAAATCCCATCCTGGGCTGCATCAAGAGATGTGTTGCCAGCAGATCCAGAGAGGGGATTCTGCTGCTTTGCTCTGCCCTGCTGAGACCCCGCCTGGAGCACTGTGTGCAGGGCTGGAGCCCTCAATATAGGAAAGACATGGCCCTGATGGAGCGGGTCCAGAGGAGGCCATGAAGATGATCAGGGAGCTGGAGCACCTCTGCTACAAAGACAGGCTGAGGGAGCTGGGGCTGTTCAGCCTGGAGAAGAGAAGGCTCTGGGGAGACCTTAGAACAGCCTTCCAGGGTCTGAAGGGGCTACAGGAGAGCTGGGGAGAGTCTGTTTACAAAGGTCTGCGGTGATAGGATAAGAGGCAAGAGATTTAAGTTGGAGAAAAGCAGATTTAGATTGGATATTAGGATCAAGCTCTTTCCTGTGAGCGTGGTGGAACACTGGGACAGGTTGCCCAGGGAGGTGGATGAGGCCCCTTCCCTGGAGATATTCCAGGTGAAGCTGGATGAGGCCCTGGGCAACCTGGGCTGGTTGGGGGTGTCCCTGTGACTACGGGGAGGTTGGACTAGATGACCTTTGGAGGTCCCTTCCAGCCTGGATGATTCTATGATGGCTTTATTTATAAAGGCCCAGGAGCCCGCCAGCGGCTTGCCAGCCCCGCTTGGCATCTTTTCAGCGCCAGGCATGGTCATGGTCTGGCTGCCCGTGCCAGCAAAGGAGCTGGGCCTGCCCGGGTTTGTTGAAGAAGGTGTTGCTGAATGTATCATAACCGTTTTAAAAGTTTACTTTGTCAAGGCGTTTTCCTTCCCAGCCTCCTGCGATCTGCTGCTGCGCTTTGTCATCCACCACAGCAGCTGAAGCAACCTTGAGCTCAGCTGTCTTCGGACACACAATACGTGGTCATGACAGCCTCTTAAAAACCCATTTTCTGTACTAAATCTTTGAGTGATTTCCAGAGGCGCTGTCTGCGTAGCCTGAAGAGTTTGCAGAAGTGTATTAAATAGGTAGGATAAAAGAAATGCATAAAACGGGTGGGATAATTGGGAAATGCTTACAAGTGGTTTTTGAGGAGTAGCAAGTGCTGTCACAAGTGCTGAGTGACATCTGTTTTACTACGTGACATAAATTTAAGTGCTCCAACACAACAAACACACATTAAAATGAAGGCTGAGAAAGGAATATGCCAGAGGTGACCAGGCTTGTACTGTACGGGCAGAGGGATGCTCAGCTGCTGCTGGTTTAGGTCAGACACAGCGTTTTGAAAGCAGAAGCGCATCTGGAGTGAAGCAGAGCAGAGTTGCTGCAAATGAAGCACAGCGGTGGCTTCGTGCAGGATGCGGCGCTGGAACTGGCAGTCCTGCAGGCTTCCAGGTTTTATGAGGCAGCAGGACTTATTTTCCATGTTTGTGCTCCTGGAAGCGAAGCAAAAAGAAGAGGAAGGGGGGGAAGTTTTTATGACCCTGGGGAGTGGGAAAAGTGCCAGGCAGCTGAAGGCCAGCGACCTGTGCCAGGTTATTTTTACGCCGGCTCCGGCGGTGCCGCTGGATTCCCAGGCCCCTTTGTGCCGGGGGTCAGAGTGTGGGTCACCGGCAGTTTCTGGGTGCCACCGCGTGGAGCCACAGCTCTCTGCAGCCATCCCTGCCACAGGCGTGGGCAGCCCCCTCCCACGCAGGCACGGCAGCCTCCAACCACCAGCCTTATGGGGCTGCAGAACCACGGAGTGGGAGCGGCAGCCCAGAGCTGTGGTTGCTGGCTCTTCCTGGACCTCGCCGCCTTCATCCGCTGTCAGATATGCGTGCGGTCGCTGGCTCTGTGCCCTGGGAAACTCCCGAGACACCCATCCTAACTCTGCTCTTTTTTTTTTGTTCTCTCAGGCTGGGACAGGGTGAAATGGCAGCCTCTTCCTCCTCATCTTCAGCCGGTGGAGTCAGCGGCAGCTCCGTAACAGGATCGGGGTTCAGCGTTTCAGACCTGGCGCCACCCCGAAAAGCCCTCTTCACTTATCCCAAAGGAGCTGGGGAGATGCTGGAAGGTGATTGCTCCTGCTCTTCTCCTTCCCTGCTCCTCCTAGGGTGCGGGCAGCCCTGTAAGGGAGTTGCTGACCTTGGCACCTAGCTGCCTTTTCGGATTTTAGCTGGCAAAAGCTGGAGGGAGGGAGGAAGGAAGCACCAGGGCTCGGGTTAGTCCCGAGCAGCCCTGGCTCTCCCACCAGTTGTTCATGAGGAAGTGATTTTTCTGGCAGTCACCTGGTTTTTATCTCCATGACAACACTTCAGACGAGGAAGCGATCTACCTGAAAAGGAACATGACTGTGTTAATTGCTCATTGTTAGCTAATCCTTTGATGTCGGGCAGGAATTACTGTAAAGATAGCTGAGGCAGGAGTATTTTTCTTGGCAAAACACATTCTGAGGTTGTATTTGACTGGGCTAGTCCAGGAAGCAGCTTGAATCCCTGCTGGCCAGGAAACGTAAGGCTCATTTTTGCCCCTCAGCCCAAGTTAAAACCTTACTGCAGAGGTCCGTGAGAGGATAAATCAGGACTAGTCCTCTCTTTTAGTCCTTCGAGGCCGAGCATGTTCCCCTTGTGGGTTCACGTTTGTCAGGGCATTTCTCCAGGGTTGCCTGGAGAGGGTTGGGGGCTCTGATCCAGTGTAGGGTCTTGCCTTTCCGTGCCCGAGCCGCGCTGCTCGATTCATCAGGGTTGCCTGAAGGGAGGACCCAGGCACGTCACAGCTACACATCCTCTGGGTGAGGGAGGAAGGGCAGGTCCTCCAGATGACAGGGTCGGTCTGTCTGTCTGTCTGCCTGCCTGCTTCCCTTGAACTTCCTGTGTCACCACACCACAAGCTTGACTGTGTGAGCCTGAAGTTCACTGAGGTGGCCCTGCAGCTCCGAGGTGACTACAGTCCAGTGGGGACAAACCCGGCAGCGCAGGGCAGCTGAGAACTGTGTGCCACGTCCTTTAAGGACTGGTTTTATTACACATTAGAGCCCATGTGCTGGTCTATTGAAGTAATTATGACTAAAGGCTTGCTCATAGAACTTAAGAAGCCCTCAAAACAAATTAAAATAATGAAGCACTTTGTGTTACCAAATAGACAGACAGCTGTTGCTCCCAAGAGCCAGTCAGCAGGATGGCTGGGCTGAGGAGTCAGAGGAGAGGGAAGGGTACGTTTGGAAGTAGCACAGGGCAGCACCAATGCAGCATTTCAACAGCCTGCCAGAGGATGCTCTGAGCTTGGCAAAACTCCTGACTCTTCCCTGGGGTTCAGCTTTGGATTATATTTTCTGGGATCCTTAGCCTTTAAAATTGCTTCTCTTCCTCATTTCTGTGGCATGAAGCTTTTACTTGATTTTGCTTTGGGCTGACCTGTTTACCTGTAACACAGCAATCCTCCTGCTCTGGGTGGAAGCAGTAACTGAACACTGTCCCCGTCGCAGGAAGCTTTAAGTTTTTAATGTCTGAGATAAAAGGCAATAAACCCATTCTTCCATCAGGCAGGTGCTAGTTGTGTGGCTGTGCACCGGTTTCCCCCTCAGAAATCCCCACTAACTGATTGATTTTTATTGTTGCTTTAACTATCTTGCTTTTAAATAAACTCCTAGGTTTTGGGGGGTTTTGTTTTGTATTTTTTTTCTCTTTAGAAGGAAGTAGTATAAGCTGTCAGTACTTGGCATACAATTAGCCATGTATTCCAGACTGCTTTATTTCTGAGACAGTTGTGTGATCAGTTACTGACTCAGATAGCAAGATACACATTATTTGAAATCCTTTATATGGGGTTATGGTCTAAGCCTGTGGGAAATCACACAGTGTTACAAGGACCCAAGTGTCTGAGCCCCGAGGGAAGCAGAAGCTGCTGTAGTATTAACTGGCTTCTCCTTAGCTTACCTTCTATTTAAAATGGACTAAAATTGATTGAGAATGGACTAAAATTGATTGAGGGGACGTCACAGGGTACCATCTGGGACACATCCCAGGTAGCACAGCCTTTCCCTGGCAGCACTGAGCTCCAGCCAAAGCCCTGTACAGGATTTGAGTGTGTGGCTGTACAGGCTAGAACCCAGAGCACTGCCTGCTCAGCGCAGGGGAAAGTGTCACAACAGGCAACTGGGGAACCCCATACCTTGAACATCAAAATAGAAGGTTGGCAGTGCTCAGTTAGGGTTGCTCAGTCTTAAAACTCTCAGATTAAACCACCTCCCTTTTTCTGCTTACAGATGGCTCCGAAAGATTCCTCTGTGAGTCTGTCTTCAGCTATCAGGTTGCATCTACATTAAAGCAAGTGAAACACGGTAAGCACCGAAGCACCAGCTATTTTAACTGCACGTTGATTGGGGGAGATGGCAGGGGAGCGTGGAGAAAAGGCTGACATGTTCTCAGGTGCCAACCACAAAAAAGCAGAATAGCCTTTTAAGTTGGCGAATTAAGGCTAAGTCAGACCATCAGTGAGTCCTCTTGCAAGCCCTGTGCAAAGCCACGGGAACCCACACAGCCTGGGTGGGAACAGGCCGTGCCTTTCGAAGCTTGTTTTTCCATGGCTGTGTGCAGCGCTGCCTTCACGAGAGGTGAGGCCAGAAGAGGAGGTTATGGGGCAGGAAACGCCCACGCTCTGATCTTGGCCCAGTGCTGACTGTCTCTTTGGCCTTGGGCAGAGAGACACTTGATTCCACCTTTGTTTCTCAGTGACACTGGCAGGGTCACACGAGGTTTCCAAAGGTGCTCGGGAGGCAGACGCGCAGGTGCCTGGCGTGGCATGATGGGGCTGACTCCACTCCCTGCCTCCCCGAGGAAGAGCCTTACGTCTTGTTTGGACTTCTCCTTCCCTCCTGGGGCCTTTGCCTGCCGCCCAGATGCCTGTAACTGAATGATGGGCTTGACCGCGCAGCAGCTCGCGTTCTCGAGACATTGGGCAGAGCTCGGCACCAGACTGTGTCTGCTGCTCCAGGGTCACATCCTTTCTGGTCCCCACCTCTTCTCAGCTACAACGGGTACTTCCATGTGTTGTCTCAGACTGGAGAGGTTTCCTGTGCTCCACCGGCGAGGGTTGCCAGGAAGAGGTCTGGGGGCCGCGCAGCAGCTTGCGAGGCCATGATCCCGTGGTTCTGAACTGAAAAGCCAAGCCCAACTTCAGAGCCATCACTCCCCTGGCTCTGGCACCATTGCAGCTGTAGCTACCAGGGGTTGCTGTGCAGGCTGGCACCCACATAAGCACCAGCTTCTGAAACTGGTTTGCACCCACATAAGCACCAGCCTCCTCCCTGCAAGAAAGGGGAACAGCTTTAAAAAAGGACCAAGGTCATGGGGTTTTTTGGCTTGTTTGTTTGCCAGTTCCCAAGAGCACTGGGTTGCAGCAGGTGGAGTGAGAACAGTCCCTCTTAAAAGCACCCACTGCTGCAGTCAGCATAAATGGTGATGCATTTTATGGTACACCTCTTGCAAGGAAGGCAGCTCATACTGGGCCATTTTTCCAAGAGGCCACGGCACTGTTAAACTTCCAGCAGAGCCAAGAGAAGAAGGGATGTTCTCATCTCTGGCTAATTCAATTGAAAATGTGCCTGTGTGCCCAATGCACAACCAATTTTAAATAAAGCTGAGAGGAACAAGTTGTTTTGGGGATCCCCAGGGAGATTGCCCAGGTCTCTGTACGGGGCCCTCTGCCTCCTTAGCATGCTCTGATGGCAGAGCCTTTCTGCTGCGGTCATCCAGGTCCTCCTCAAAGGACCTTCATCAAAACCAGCGAGTTCCTTGCGCTGCACCCAGCTCCACCGTGGGCTGAGCGAGCTCTCTCTGAACTTCTCTGTTCTTTTGCACTATAAATATTTATGCTAAAGAAATGAGCTCCATCCTGTCTTAACCCCCATATGCTAATCGGCCTGGCGTTTCCCTGTTAGGACTTGAATTTGCACGGCACGGGCAGGGATGGGTAAATAGAGGAGGCAGAAAAGCCTGTCCCTGCTTTCTCCTGAAGTCTGTCGAGGTCTGGCCGTTTGCACAGGGCGTCACGTAGCGTGGGTTTGTGTTCAGAGAGGTTCAGGGGGTTTATTCTACTCCGTTTCCCCCTTGACAGCTGGGAATTTGCATCTAATTGAGAGCTTTAATTGCGCTGTCATTGCAAACCACAGTTACCTTTGAACTTCTCGCAGATCAACAAGTCGCCCGGATGGAAAAACTAGCTGGTCTGGTGGAAGAGCTGGAGGCAGATGAGTGGAGGTACAAGCCAATAGAGCAGCTCCTGGGATTCACTCCCTCCTCGGGCTGAGCGTGTCTGGATCGCTGCTGTCAGGGAGCAGAAGAAAAACATTCTCTGGCCTGGCTTCAAAACACACCCCCATTTATCAGGATGCTGACAGCTGCAGCGGCAGGACTGGGCTGCTTTTTTTTTATTTATTTTAAGTTGAGAGTGAGGATCCCCCTAAAGCTGCCAGTAAATGGAAATGACAGGATTCTTGAAGCCCTCTGCAGCGTTACAGTCTGGCAGGGCTCGGTTTCTGTAACTTAGAAGGTAGGATCAGTTTTACAGAACTCGGAGAATCACCTTATTGTTTACAGAGGAGGGAAGGCTGGCAGTGAGGTGGGGGGGGAAGCAACCCAGTCACTCAGCCTGGCCTTTCCCCAAAAGTCTGGGTGATCCATGGGCTGGGAAGCGTAAGCCTCTGCCACTCAGGCTGGGCCTCTGTTGAGCCGAGGAATGACACCCTGCCAAAAATGCTCTTCAGCCCTAGCTGTTGTTTTGGGGGATGAAGAGGATGAGAGCTGTCCTGGCTCAGCTGGGAAGGGGCGAGTGGTGACACCTTCTCCAGAGGCACGGATTGTGTTGCCGGTGCGGGTGTCTCTGTCGCTGTTTCTCTTGCATTTGCACAGTGAGCACTGTGACACTGCTCTCTGATGCAGAAGCTGTATCTTTAATATCTTGAAACTCTTTTTCCTCTTTACTATCTGTTAAATTGCTCTGTGATAATAAAATAATTCTGTCTTTGAAACCATTTATCTTTTCAAAGCTCGGAGGGGGTGAGGGTGGGTGATGAACAATCAGCTCTTGGGTAGGGAGGGGGAGTTTTAATGAAGCCCAGAGGCAGCTGGGCTGTTACGATGGTCAACTCGAGTTCAATTTAAAAAAACCCCTCTGAGAGGAACCAAACCACACTTGGGTTACACTCAGAAGTGGATTGATTTAAATCAGATTTTAACTCTACTAGCAGAAACCCCCTATTTAAATCCATCCATTTTAATCATCTCGGTTTTTGTTTGTACTTCACTTCTTAAGGGGAACTGGATTTCCATTTTCTGGTATAACCATTTCAACATGTTAATTTTCCATTGATTAGAGCCTTAACTCCAGGGTTTTGCTGGCCAGCAGGGGGATAGGCTCAGCACTGTATTTAGGCAATTGTATGACTTACTGCTCCAGATGCCTAATTCTTCCATTTTCAGCAGCTTATTTCTGAGATCATTTTATTTTTACTCACTACAGCAGCCCGGCCACCTCTGGATTGAAACAGATTAATTCAAATCCATCCCCATCTTAGTTCTATCACCGGTGATTTGTGTTAGATGAAACTAAGGGGGGGAAAGCTTGCAGAGGTGTTCTCTGTTGCTGTTTATAAATTAGTTCTAGGATCAGAGTCAGCCTTTCGTGATCCAGAGCCAGGTGCAGCCCAAAAGCCAGTCCCGGTGTGCAGAGGGAGCCCCGGTTCCAGCTCCTCACCCGTGGAAATTCACTGTACAGTTTCTGAAACAGCATGCAGGCGTTCTCACGTAAGGCTGAGACGTGTCCCACGCCACCTCCCTCCTTCCCTCCCTGCCCCCCTCCCAGTTGCAGGGCCCGGAAAACCTCCTCCTCCTCCCCAGCCCTGGAGGGCTGCCAGCCCCTGCGCTGCGGGGGCCTCCTGCACAGCGAGCGGGGCCTCAGCCAGTAATCGCTTCAAACGTGATGGTGTTCAGTGTGAAAACACCATCCCAGATGGGGTTACTTGGAAAAGAAGGGGAGCATTTCAGTCAGCAATTTGTTTGTTGGTTGGTTTCAATCACTTATTTTTAATCCCCCTTCCTCCAGCCACCTTAAACTCACCTGGGCCAAACTTGCCCCAGAATAGCCCCGCGTCAAGAGAACGTGAACACACATTAAAATGGCACCCCAAATCCCCCTTTGCTTTCCCCATGTCCCACCCGCTCGCCGACCCTGCGTGCTGCAGCCAGCCTAATGAGATGCAGAAACAGCTTTTCTGTTTTACTGCTCGACGTGAGGTTTTACAGCTCCGCCAGCCTTCCGGGGATGCTGGGGGACTGGCGCCTGCGGCTCTGCCGAGGGCGTGCAGTGCCCGAGCATTGCCCACATCTCCCCGCAAGCCCGATGAGTGCCAAACTGTCCATAACACTGGGCTGAGATTTACCCCTCTCTCCTCTCCCCTCCCTCCCATTCCTTGTTTTCCAAGCGTTTCTCAGAGCAGGAGCAGGGAAGGGCCCCGGCTCCGTGCCGTACATGGGTTGTTTGTATGTGTGCCCAGCACCAAAATAGACACATGTGCGAGAGCCATGGAGAGGAAGTGAAAAGTTCACTCTGTACAGTACTACAAATGCAAAAACATGTTGTTGGCCGTTCCCTCCGCCTGCTCAGTAAACACTTGATGCAGGGCGGTGCAAACCAGCAGGATTGCTGCGCAGGAAAGTATAATAAAACCAACCAAACAAACAACAAAACCCCAACCCTGCGCCCCCCTTCCTCAAAATGCAGGTTTGCCCTGGCAGCTGGAAGCTCCCCACCTGCCCTATTTTTGCTTAATTCCTCCTTGAGGGGCTTTGAAGCACTGTTTCCCTCCCCCCTTTCCCTGGCACAGGGGGCCCTGCAGCATCACTGCACAGCTCAGGGGGCTGTCTGGAGGCTACAGCTGGGATCGGGGTGGCAGGGGGAAGGAGAGCCTGCAAAAGTTGATGCAGGGAGGAAAAAAAAAAAAACCTAAAAAAAAAATAATAATTAAATAAAACCCTGAACAAAGAGTCCCGTTCAGGGCTGATGGTTGGTTTTCCTGTGGGTGCTTGCAGCAGAACGTTATGTACCGGCGCGCAGGCCCCGCTCACGCCTCCCCTCCCCAGCTCCCGGGGCTGGGGACACTGCCAAGGCACGCGCTCGCCCGGCCGCCCCGGCCAAAGCAGCCTCTGCTCGCCAGGGATGTGGGGGCGTGGGGCTGCACCCCAAACATGCTGACTCCCAGCCTTTTGCCTGGAGTGCTGGAGTGGCGGGGGGGTGGCAAAAACATCCAAGGGGGGATGAATTTCACAGCCCCCCACCCTGAAAAGGGCATGGGGCTGACATAGAATCAATCACAGAATGGTTAGAGCTGGAAGGGATCTTAAAGATCACCCAGTTCCAACCCCCCTGCCCTGGGCAGGGACACCTCCCACCACACCAGGTTGCTCCAAGCCCCATCCAGCCTGGCCTTGAACCCTTCCAGGGAGGGGCAGCCACAGCTTCTCTGGGCAACCTGTCGCAGGGTCTCACCACCCTCACAGCACACATGGCACTCAGCATCTCGGTTTCCAAAAGCCATCGCTCTCAGACGGGTGGCCCAAAAGGTTTGGGGACCTCCATGGCCAGCAGGACACTGACCTGCCACCATGTCCCACCCAGCCTTGGGCTCCCCTGAGGGAAGCTGGCTTTGGGCTTAGCAGAGGATGCTCAGGGTCACCTCAGAGTCACCTCTGGTGTGCCCATCACCCCCCGCCACAACCCAGCAACTGAGGACAGGCCCCAAGATTGTGCAAAGGACACCCACACCCCAAACACTTAGGGAACACCTCGAAAAACTTCCCCCCCGCCCCCAGTTCAGTCCCCTCATTGCACTGCCCACGTGAATGCTTGGCCACAGAGGATCACACCTGCCTTGCTGCCAACCCTTGTCGGCCATCACCTGCCAAAATAACATGTAAATCTACCAAAAAGTGGGGGGTTTTGGCCAACGGAGCTGCTGGGAACCAACGTGAAGATGGGGACGACACCATGGGCAGTGGCAGCCACCCCACAGGTCAGGAGTTTTTCTCTCTACTATGTGTGGGGCACGTTTTGCACCCGACGTGCGCTGAGGCACTCGCTGAGCCCCCAGTACATCTCCTCCTCCTCCTCCTCCCCAGCCCCCTCCCCCCTGCAGCCCTGCAAAACCGCTGAGCTCAGCACATCCCAGGCAGGGGCCCAGCCAGGACCCTCCCCAACGCCAGCCGCCCCCGCCAGCTCCTGCTTAACCCTTTGCAAAGCCAGCCGGGATGGAAATCGGAGCCATGGAGCAAATCTCACCATGGAGAGGCGGGGGGGAATGTCCTGTAAGGCACAGCCGGCTGGGAACAGGCTGTCCAGAAAGTTTCATCCATCATCCCCCTCTGCTTCTCCCTACAAAGGAGATCAGGTTGAGGCGAGGAAAAGACGCGCTGCTCGGCCACAGAAATCACGCTGGGTTTACGCCAGCAGCCGTATCCCCAGGGAGGGGAAGTGCAGGGATCACTAAAACCATAGATAAAAACTTTGCTTTTTAGCCCCAAACTGTTTCTAGAGACTCTGCTGCAGAAGAGCAGCCTGAGTCACGGTCCCTTTTGGGAAAGAGAAAGGAGCTGCAAGCCCCGCAACACCTCCCCTCCCAGCAGAGCACGCAGCATCACATTAGGATTCTTTTATTCCAGAGATGAAAATTGACTTTTTTCACTTTAAAACTTGCCATCACACCAGAGGCCACTTGCTCCCCTGCCTACCAGGCCGCTATGGTGAAAGAAAGAAAAATATTTATGCTCAGCTTCAGAATTCAAGCTTATTTTTAGCAGGGCACCTTCCCTGTGGTCCTTTACCTCTCTTCTTGTTTATTTGACGTTTTCCCCCCGTTTTGAGCCCAAAGCCAGCAGTTCCTCATCTATTTTCAGCCTTCCCCAGCAAACACTCGTACCAGCGATGCGGCGGTTGTGGGGAGAAGAAAACCCATGAGCTCAGTTTTGTTACAAACAGGATCCCGAGCACCATCCGACTGTTTCCCAGCGCATCTGTGCGGACCCCGCAGCACTGCATGGCGAGCGCACAAACACCAATGCATATTTTTAACAGCTGGGCTTGGGGGTTGTTCAGTTTCGGTTTGTTTTGTCCCCAGAAACAGAGCCAGTAGCCCTGCATGCCACGGGCATGAGCCAGGGCTTGTTCCCAGCTCCCCACACATTCCCTCCCCTTGGATGCGACCCGCTCCCCCAGCTCAAACCTCTGCTCCTGAAACGGCAATAGATTCAAGCTGCGCTTCTCCTTCCCCCCGGCCCCCCAAAAAAGCTATTTCCCCACCTGGTGGGGTACCCTCTGCGCCCACCACCCTGCAGCTCTTGGGTGGGAGAGTCTGTCCCTGTCCCCCCTGGGCACCGTGGAGGTCACTGGTGGCAGGCACGATGCCGGCACGGGGGGTTTATCCCCCTCACTCCCAGCCGTGTTTACCGCTGGGCTGTTATCAATCTCTGCTGAGGAAGGCCAGTACCCAAGATAGATCCCAGAGTGACTGCAGAGTGTGCTCAGCTCCTCCGATAAAGCTGCAGGCAGCGCGGTGGGAGGACAAACAAAGCCTTTTATCACCAATTAATGGGCCTTCGGGCTCCTCGGAAAGGTCACGTACGCCGGGGCAGGCACGCAGGGACCTGCGGAGGGAGGACGTGCTCTCCTGAGCAGAGGGCTCGGAGGGGGACGGCGTCTTGCTCCCATTTTAGGGGACCACTGGAGGAGGCAGACATGGTTCCCCCCAGCCTGGCACTGGACAAAGTCCCTGTCCCAGCCTGGCCATGCCCTGCTCTTGTTCCCCTCAGCATCTTCTGATTTGTAACACGTTTGACTCCAACAGCCCTTCTTTGCTTAAGAAACCCAGACGGCAACAGCTAATGGGACAGGACAAGGCCCTACCAGTGCTCACCACCCAAACACTTGCCTGGAAGGCAAGGCTCAGAAGCAGCCACGTTAAAAACAACACATACAAAAACCCTCCCAGCCCTGTCACCTGCTGTCCAGTTTCATGCCGTCCAGGGCCTGCTTCACAACTGAGAGAGGTGTCAGGGAACAGTGGGGTCACACAGTTGCATCCCCCTCGCCGCTGTTGTCAACACAACGTGCTTGAGGCTGAGCATCAAGGCCTGGAATGGGGTCTGGCCCTGGGAGGTGAGGCCCAGGCCCAGGCCCAGCACTGAGAGGGGGGCTGGGGTGAGGCCCAGGCCCTGAGGGATAAACGTCAGGGGGGTGAGGCCTAGGCCCTGAGAGGGAGCCCGAGGAGGTGAGGCCAAGGCTCTTAAGGGGGATCCCAGGGGGATGAGGCCCAGGCCCTGAGTGGGTGCCAGGGGGTGAAAGACAGGCTCTGAGGGGGTGAGGCCCAGATCATGAGAGTGTCCAGGCTATGTGTGATGCCTGAGGGGGTCCTAAGGGGGGGCCCAGAGGGGTGGGGTAAGGCCCAGGCCATGAGAGGGCGAAGCCCAGGTTGTGAAGGGGTGCAGAGGGGCTGAGGCCAAAGGGGATAAGGCCTGGACCCTGAGAGGGACCCCAAGGGGGTGAGGCCCAGGCGCTGAGGGGTGCCCGGGGGCGGCGGTGCCGGTCGCTGAGGGGGGGCGGCCCCGTCCCATCCCGGCGCTCCTGATGCAACCGGCCGCGCCGCTTGCGGGGGGGCGGGGCCTCCCGCTGTCACCGGGCAGGAGAGACGCCGCGGACGTGCCCCGCGCTGCCATTGGCGGGCGCTGCGCGAGGGGGCGGGGCCTGCCGCGCCGCTTCTATATAAGGCGGGCGGTGAGGGGCTGAAGGGTTAGAGGCAGGCGGGAGGCGGCGGGGACGGAGGGTCTGCGGCAGCGCCATGCCCGGGATGTGGGAGCGGCTGGCGGGCGCAGAGGGTGGCCGCATGGAGACCTCCGACTGCGAGTCGCTGGACAGCACCTCCGGCTCGGAGGGAGGTGAGTGGGAGAGAGCCCTTACAGGGGTTCCTGAGGGNCCCTCACAGGGGTTCCTGAGGGATGGGGTGGGGGTGTCCCTCTGAGGGCGATGGCGGTGCTCCCTTCAAGCCCCCGTTGCCCTACCTTGGCTCCCCCCAAGCCCCCACTGACCTGCCTTCTGTCCCCTCTGCAGATGCTGATTACGCCGAAGGTGCCTCCCTGCCGGACCTGGACCTGCTGCACGATCCCGAGGATGAGCTCCTGTGCTCCAACCTGATGGACCTGGTGCAGGCCACGCTGGGCAGAGCCCCACTGGGAGCCAAGCGCTGCTCCCGGCTCCTCATGCCAGCCCAGCTCCTGGCGCAGGTGAGGACGGAGCTCCTGCGCCTGGCCTGCAATGAGCCCTGCGGGCTCCGCGGGGCCCTCCTTGACCTCTGTGTGGAGCACGGCAAGGCCTGCCATGATGTAGGGCACATCGCTGTGGACCCTGCCGTGGTGCCCACCTTCCAGCTCACCCTGGTGCTCCGGCTGGACTCCCGCCTCTGGCCCAAGATCCAGGGACTCTTCACTTCGGGGCCGGCTTTCACGCCGCTGAAGCTGAGCACGGGCTTCAGGGTGATCAAGAAGAAGCTGTACAGCTCCGAGCAGCTGCTCATAGAGGAGTGCTGATGGCCGCGCTGGAGAAGCCATTTACCCCAAAGTGCTTTGGAAGAGCCGGTCAGAGCGTCGGCGGCTCCCGGCAGCCGCTGTAGTTTAGGTTAGGCTGGAGTAGGGCTGTAGGTGGAAGTAGTCCAGGCCGGGCAGAGGTCCTCACAGGGTGCCTGCCCGTGCCAGGGCATCCCTAAACGTGGAGCAGAGTGGGACCCAGGCGGAGATGGCTTCACACTGTCAATGATTGTGGGATGATTGTGGCTGCCGTGCTCCCAGATGTGGCAGCGGGGCTGCTGGCAGGGGGACGGACGGTCTCCTAGTGTTGGCTGTTTAATCATAGGTTTTTCTTTTTTGTAACAAGGATTGTAATCAATGGGGTTTCCGGGGGAGGGTGCCTGTGTGGAAGTGAGTGATGGCTGGGCTGTAGGATCAAAGGCAAAAAAACCCCACAACCCCACTGCTGGAACCCAGGGGGCTCCCATGAAGACGGAGCTGGGTTGGGGTACCCAAAATTGTGTTGTGCCTTTGATGGGGAGAGCAGAGAGGGGTGTGTGAGGTGACAGGGCAGGACCCCTTGCCGTGACACACCGTGGGCGCTTCATTGGTTACAGTTTACACTCATACACTTGATGTTCAAGTGCTAAACTTCTATGCAATCATGTCGGGGTGGTTTGTTGTTTTTTTTTACTTTTCTAATAAAAACTTGTCTGAATTGATAACCTGCTGTCTCCTTGGTATCACTGCTCCGGAGAGCGATGATGCAATTCCTGCCTGATAGTCCGAAATCCCCTCTGGCATCCTTTCCCTGCGGTGAGAATGGAAGGTTTTGGGAATAGGGAAGGGGGAAATCCCACTGTGGTCCTTCCTAATTGCAGGCCATGGGGCTGTGACTCAGGAGGGGCTGAGTCAGTCCCCAGAGCTGGCCAGGTGCCTTCCTTGGGGGTGGGAGAGCACCCTGGCACCTGGGTACTGGGCTGCTCCTCCTCTGGGAGCAACGGGGATGTTTTGGGGGAGAATTGGGTAAAATTACAAGGGAGGGACACAGGGTTGGGGGGGGAGGGTCATACCTGCCAGGAGTGAGTGCTCCCCTGCTCCAAACACACTCTGCAAAAATGAGACCAATTACCCAAGCCTGCAATTAAAGGCACTTGGAGAAAAGGCTTTCACTAAAGGGTAATTAAGCTGCTTGGCAAAAGCAGAGCCCTGGGAAGGAAGGTGTGAGGGACAAAACCACTCTGAAAACTGAAGAAAAAAAGGCATTTCTATTTAAATATGAGTTTGTTCTGGCTCAGGCCTCTGTTGTGAGTTTGGGGTGGTGTTATTTTTCCTGCTGTAGACAAACAGTGACTTATTTTTTGATGAAAATATTCACCAAAAAAGTTGTTTCTGGAAAGGACAACCCACAACCGGAGTGTTTCTACCCCTGTTGAATACCACCTCGCAGCAGGCAGGGCAACAAGCCCGGCTAGAGCTGGAAATGTGCCTTTACAAACCCACCTTGTGCAAAACAGGGGTGTTTTCCCCTAAAATTACGGGGTTCCTCCAAGGGTCACGTGCTGGACCACCACCCCCACACGTGAGGGGCATCCCCATGCCAGGCTCAGGTAGCCCAGCGCCCTGCGGGTGTTGCCCAGTGGCCAAACCAGCCAGAGAGGGGGCTGGAAAGAAAACTCCAGAGCTTTTTTTTTTGGCAAAACGAAAAAAAGAAACCAAATTCCTAAAGGAGCAGGTTTTGGCAGCGGGGTGGAAACTGGCAATGTTTCTCCCCAGCTGCAGTGGGAGATTTATGGAATGGGGATGGCAGCGCCACCGGCAGCTCGGGCTGGGCCATCCTCCCCTGCCGAGACATATTGTGTCTTCGTGCTATATATAAACCTCCAAAAATATATGTATTTTTGGCTGTGGAGCCCCAAAGCAGGCTGGGGTTGGGGGGGATCACTCTGCCCCTCACCGTTGCCCCCCAGGAGCGTGGATGAGGGGCTCTGCCTCATGGTTTTGGTAATTCCTTGCAATAAGAATGAAAAAGGGCTTGCAGAAAAGACCAAGAAAACAATGAAAAAAAAACCCCTGACACTCAGTGAAAAGAGGGTGGGGGTTGGGGGGTGAGCAGCAAAACCCTCCGTGCATTTTGGGGAGTCATCATGCCCCCCCCAAAATGCCCCCTTGTCTCACAGCTCCCCAGCAGGTGAAGCTTTGTTCTATTTATAGCAGAATGCCCTTCCCGTGACAAATTCGGGGAGGTAGTCAAGGTCCCTGGGGTTTGGTAGCTCTCTGGAAGGTGCCAGGAGCTTCCAGTGAGGCTGTATTTAGCCTCTCCCAGGGCAGGGGGGGGCACGAAGAGGGATATTTTGGGAGCCGGGAGGTGGTGATGGGGCTATTTGTGGCACCAGCGTTGGCTCAGGGCTCCCAGGTGCCACCACGATGGTGGGGAAAGGGAGATTCGGGGGGCATCAGCAGCAGTAAGGCAAGCAAGGAGCTAAATCCCACTAAACTCTTCATTTTTCTGCCCAAAACGATTTTTTTCAGTGGTGCCCAGGGTCAGGACAAGAGGAAATGGGCACAAACTGGAACATAAGAAGTTCCATCTAAACAGGAGGAGAAACTTCTTCACTTAGAGGGTGGCAGAGCCCTGGCAGAGGCTGCCCAGAGAGGTGGGGGAGTCTCCAACTCTGGATACATTCAAATCCCACCTGGACATGTTCCTGTGGGACCTGCTCTGGGTCGACCTGCTTTGGCAGAAGGTTCGACTGGATGATCTTCCAACCCCAAAGCATTCCATGATTCTGTGAGGAAGGCGAAGTCCCCTGGCATAGGGAGCATCCCAGTGGAACCAGTGTGAAGCAAAGACTGAGCGGTCACCATCACCTTGCTGGGACGCCCAGATAACTCCAGTGGTACCACCTACTCCCTGTGTTCTCCCCATCCTTCCCCCTTCTCATGCTGGGGAGGCCCTGCAGCCTCTGGGTGGAGCTCTCAGAAGCTGGGGTTTGGTGGGACAGCAAAAATGCCCAAATTTCATTTACCTGTGCAGATGTGGCAAAGGCAGCGTGAAGGAGGAGCTGTAAAACTGGAGCTGGCTGGGTCAAGGATCCACGGGACACCAACGCAGCCGGAGCCTTTCATCTTATAAACATTTATTTATAGATGTACAGTTGTATAATTCATTCTAAATCGAGAGATACAGCCTCTGCGAGCATCCATTAGGATCTACGCCTTCTCACTCCTTATTATCCATGGGGATCTACTTGGAAAAAAGAGAAAATAATTTAAAAAAAATAATCAAAAGGTTTTGCCAGGCAAGTTCTGGGTGAGGAATGCCATCGTGCAGGACACTCAGCACCTTTGCAAACATCATCTTCACTGAACCCCCTTCCCCACCATCTCTTCTCCTGTGCCTCTATTAAGAGCTGTTTTCCAAATGCTGTGCTTCCACCCAGCTCTTTCCAACAGAGGAGGAACCATTTAAAAAAAGAAAAAGCAACAAAGGAAAAAAAAAAGAAATTAAAAAAAAAAACCCCAACCTTAAAATCAGGTCCAAGTTGGAGCAGGACAGTAAGGCTTGCAGTTAATGGGAGGGCTGATATTTTGCAAAATAAATAAAAAGTTGAAGACAGAGCAATGTGGAGCCCTAACAACAAAGATACACAAGCATCTTACCTCCTACCTCCTGTCTCTTCTAGGCCCTGCCACCCTACCCGAGAGACGGGGTTTTGATTCACTCCCCTGAGGGTGTCACTGGACAGTTCTCATTAGAAACAGCTTTAGATAAAAATGAACTGCAGGAAACCCAAAAAAACACCCCAAAAACCAAACCCTAATACTAATAATCCAGTTTATTCCACAGGAGGTAGCTCTGCTCATGCCAGTTTTGCTTCCAAGAGACAGCTCCAACCTCCAGCACCTTCCTGCAGCCCTGATGCTGGCCCTGCCTGACAGCGATGGAGTGGGAGACACACAGAGCAGGCACCCTCCCATCTCCCCTGGCAAAACTTCTTTCAACAGAAGCACCAGAAAGCTCCGTTTCTCATCAATTAGCAGGATTTAGAAGGTCTCCCCTAGGAAACTATTAGAGACAGGGTGTCAAGGCCACAGCCACGTTGCAAACGGGAACGGCGGTGGGCGAGGAACCCCGCGTGTGGGTCACACATGGAAAGCCCCACCAAGAGGAGATGGGCTGGTGGAAAGCCCTCTTTACAGAATGAATGCTGATTACGAGGCAGAATTCCAGCAGAGTCTGCAATAAAGAAGAATTTAGTGCACAAAGCAACCCAACAACTGATGAGCAAAATCCACCCAGGACAATCCTTGCCATGGCCGAGGGCGATGCCGGGGCTCAGCTGACCTCCTGCCAATGCTGCAAAACCACACCACGGACCTGCACGCTTTCCCCAATTTCTTTGTTACCCCTTGGAACAAAGATTTTGGAACTACTTTTATTAAAACCCAAAAGGTGGGTACCAACATCCCGAGCTGCAGAAATATTGCCATCCCTCCAGAAAGCAAAGCACAGGAACCGCCAAGTGATTCTGGTTTTAGTGTGTCAGGCAGGAAAGCGCTGCGGAACAAGACACCCTGGGAAGAGACTTCCTGCTGCCCCGTTTCCCAAACCGGGCAGAAAACGAAATAATTTAATCATCCAACCCCTGCATAGTTTAAAAGTACAACATATATACAGCTATAAATTAATTCTAAATAGATTAGATTTTCTTTTTTCTTTTAAAAAGTTTTCTATCATCACCAAATCGTCCGATTTCTCTCCCTGTCGGCAGCGAGCAGAGCAGTCGCGAAGGGTCTCCGGCTCGATGGCTTCTGCAGTTGGTTTGTGTTATTGTACACTCTACGTGTTTGTTCTCGGGGCTGTGGGGTCTCGGGAGCAACAAGACTCATCACACGGAGCAGTGTCAAAAGGGAAGGAGCAGCTCGATTTCCTGTCCTAATCGCTGCTGCCTGAGACATCGATCGGTGGAACGGCGCAGACAGGCAGAGAGAAGAAAAGAGGGCAGTTGTGCGTTGCTAATTCTCCAAATTCCATTTTTTAATATACAGTTTGATTCTTTTAAATAATGGAGTCTGTCACCTCGGCTCAGTGCACTTCACCGAAAGTCTTCAGGCGTTGCAAGAGTCTGGGAACAGAAGCGGTGGTGGTGTCAGTCCCCGCACAACCACACATCACCGTGCCTCCCCCTGCCTGCCACCCCCAACCCATCACAGGCAACAGCTTTGTCGTGGTGTTCCTGCAATCCACAGCAGGCCCTCTGCCCAAGAGCAGCTCTCTTTTCAGGCTGTTCTAAGGGTACAAGAGAGGGAATTAAAGAAAAAATCTGGCAATCAACACCAGTCTATCGTGAAAGAAGAGGCGCCGTTATCGAAACAAGAGAGGGGGCACATCAAGGTAAGAAAGGTTCCAAAAAAACAGCACACACCCAGAAAAAGGCCAAAGGTGACCCAGAGGATTTGCTTTAAGGGCCAGACTTCCAGACGTGCTCCCTTTGCCAAGGAAAATTATAACTGAAGAGAAATGCCTCTGCTAAACCTCCTTACTCCCATCTACAAACCAAGCAGCCGGGTGTCACGATGTCCCCAGGATGTCTCTGCAAGCCTCAATGGCATCAGGACAACTAACACTTGGTGCAAGCTTCGCCTCTGACTGATTTCCTATAGAAGCCCTGTTTCTAAATAGTTTCATGATGGGGGGACCCAGCCCAGATAATTAAGCAGGACTCCTCCAAGCTCAATGTCAACTTCTTTCCATTATTTCTGTGCAGTTCTCCCATGACCCAGCACACCCCGTCTGGCACAGGTTATCTGGGGCTCATCTTGATTCAAGTTCTCCAGCCCCCAAGTCTTCCAGACCCTCTCCCTCAGCTGTTTTCCTTTTGATTCCTAGTTTAAAACGCAGTCAGTTACTTCTACAACCTGCTGTGACCTCCGGCCATTTGCTTTGTTCTCCTTGAGCGTCATGGGATGGCAACAGGGGGGCAAGGAACATCTGTTTGGAAGGAGGCCATTCCCTGTCATCATAGTGCTTCAAGTGCCAGGGGATAACAGGTTTTTCAGTAAAACAGACAATAAAGCAATCAAAAACAAACAAACAAAAAGATTCATTAAGATGTGGCAGCTGGCTGCCATGGCCAGTAAGACTTCCAACCAGCTGAGGAGCACGTGGCCACAGTTTCTGAAGTGCAGTTGACAAGACCTTAGCTGAGTAGCCAACATGCCCTGGGGCTTCTGCTCTGTTCCTAGAGACCCAACCCCGACAGTGCCAGAGAAAACAGGGAGCTTGGCAAGAGCTGAGGGTGCCGACATGCAATCTAAACCCAATCAATTTCCCAATTAATGAGTGTACGCTTGATGGAGGGGAGGGTGCTTCCCCCAGCGACGTGTGCGCATCCAGTGGACACTGGTGAGGGTCTGCATCTCAGAGATTTAAGTGAGTATGAAAAGCACTGCCCTGCCCTGCCCTGCCCTGCTCCACTGCCAGGGAAGCATCACCAGCTCGTACTTAGACCTCTGCTGAGCGGGCAGGCGGTGACTATCCGTGCAGAGAGGCTTGAACGTCTGACAGTCTGCTACAGCTGGGGGTGCCCATCTTCTGTGCTCGCTGGTACAGATCCGAGTCTCCGAAGTAGCGTGCCCGGTACAACAAGCCTTCCTCTGCAAGGGGAGAAGCCCAGAGTTATGAATGCCACGTGGAAGGAGACCCACCTGCCAGCCCATGTTCCGCCCCAGGCTCTGCTGAGAACAGGAGGTACCTCAAGTTCTCCAAGGCGAGGCAAAGGACAAGATAAGGCTGAGGAAATGCCCCGTGCCCTTTAGGACAGAACAAGCATAACATCTGCTGGCAGCTCATCCATCCCAGGGAAAGCCTTAGGAACCTGATGGGACCTGCCTCTAGTCCCACAAGGCAGATGAAGCAGCCTACACGAAGGTTAGCCCAGCAGCACGGGCAAGAAGAAAGGCTCAGAGCTTGGTGTATTGGCCTCATTTGGTGGCATCAGGGGCTCAAACAGCACCCCCTGCATCCCAGGCACTCAAATCCTACCCCAGCCACTGCTCCAAGAGCTGGGATTGTCACTTGCTGGGAAGGGTCGCCCAGAGAAGTCAGATCACTTCTGGGACTTGGTAAACAGTTCGCTGCCCTCGCCACACTCTGATGATGGCCAGATCATTCCTCAAGGCTGTCCAGAGAGGTGGCTGTCCCTCCTAACCCCCCGTGCCTTCAGCAAGGCAATGCCTGTGATGCCACCACAGCCTTCTGAGCAGGGTTGGGACATGGGACGGAGGACATCACAAGCAGCAAACTTTCAGACACGGTCCTTGAGCAACTGAAATATTACACGGAGCTACCGGGGGCCCCTGAGGAGGCTGCAACCTTCCCCCTCCGCTGGAAAACAGAGATATCCTACTGACACAGCACAGCTCCTGTCTGACCAGTTCTACAGCAGCATTAAAAAACAAAACAAACCAAACCAAAACAAAACCCCCCACCTGCTGGATTTGTCACAAAGTCATAAACAGAAAAAAACAACAAGCCAACAAAACAGGAAGTGTGCCTGCACCACGTTAAAGTATAACTTCAGCCTAACTCCATCCCCAGGAAAAGACCTCTCTGAAGCTGACCTCACGCAGCAGCCAAGACTCTGGGCTCCTGACCCCACGTTACTCACTCTGCTGCTTCTCTTTCCAGCAGTTATTCCGAAGGTTGGCGATGTAGTCATCCTCCACGCTCCTTTCAACATTTTTCAGGTTTGTGCCTGTATATTCATCTGCAAAGTTCTCAGATACGTAATAGGGGACTTTTAAGTGCTCTGTCACTCTCCTGTGTATGTGACCCACAGACCTAGATCAGGGAGAAGAAGCAGAAAAGTGTAGGACATGTTTCAAGGGCAGAGTAAAAAGCTCCCAACTCTTTATAATGCACAACATGCCACGATACCAAACTGCTGAAAACATACATCACTCCTATGCATCCACAGATTTGAAGGTTTGGAAATGAGAAGCATTTCTGGTGGAAATGAAACGCCAACACGGGGACAGAAAACCTGCCAGGCCTCTAGCTAGGTGGGCAGAGCTCCCAATACAGACATAACTCTGAGGCAGATTGCCCAAGGCCTAAACCCACTTAAAATAAAGTGTTCATTAGATTTTTTTCAGCATTAATTAAATGTCTCTGCAATTTCCTTGCTGATGACACCAGCATCTGGTTTTGCTGGTGAGCCCCAAGGATGGTTACGGTGCAGGGTGAGAGCAGGCAGCGAGGCAGAACGGTGCGTGCCCGGAGGAGCAGGGCAGGGCCAAGGAGAGGGCAGAGCAGGGCCTGGCTGCCACAGCCCCCCAACAACCCCCCCTTCCCTCAGCAAGGCTGCCCTTCGGTCAAACACAGTCCCCTCTGCAGAGATATCTGCTAACCCCAAGCGCATCAGCTTCCTCCACCAGATCACATGCTGAAACGAACACCATCGCTGCAAGAACAAAATTAGACCTGCTCTGCGCTCCAGCCTGCACCAACTGGTACAGAAAGCACCTTCTAGAAGAAAAATCCCTTCTTACCCTACCCCCGTGGATTTGCATTTCAGACAGAGCCCTGTACTTATTTTCCCGAACGCTCCAGCAAACCTAGAGATACTCACTAGGGTGTGTTTGCAAGCTGTAACACGGGACCTGTGCCCAAACACTGGATTCATCAGGAACAGCTCCATCTGGAGACGTGCCCAAAGTTCCCCATAATAAATACCAGCTGGCTGTTGCATTAAAAGCCAGCCTGATTCTTAAGCCAGGTATAAACATTAACTCATCCGGCTCGCCCTTCAGTCTGTTATCAGGGTTTACAGGAGTGATTCAAAAACTCCTGCCTATTTCATCAGGGTCCAGGACTCAGGGATGAGTGGTGGGTACCTGGACAGGCTGAACGTGACCAAAACCTCCCTTGGCATTTTGTGAGACAAAGGTTAATGCATTTCTGGCAGTGCCTGCTGGCAGAGATACAGTCTGGAAGAAGCTCAGCTCACTCTTTTACCTGTTAAGACACAGCCCTAAGCTCTCCCAAAGTTCCTACTCCTCTTCTGTATAAAGAAGAACTAGGGAGGCTACAAGGTGTGCTCTCAAAGGAGGAGGATTTAAGCTCGCAGAGCTCTGAGTGTAAAGCATGAAAATAAAGGCAGGACCTGGCGCAAGAAACCCACCACCACCAAGTCAGACATGCAGTTAAATCAGGCAAATGTGATGAGGTGGTACCAAGAGCAGGGTGGTACAGACAGACCCACAACCAGACAGGTCTTTGGGCAGAAAGTTAGTTTTTGGAAAAGATGTACAAAGGCAAGAGAGCAACAAATGGTTCTTCAGGACTCTGCCTTTCTCAGTGACACCTTCACTGCCAAGAAGTGGCACTAAAATCTACTTGTGCCATTAAAACCTCACCGAGTTCAAAACCTTCTCGCCTCCTGCTCAGCAAGTTGAGCGTGGGGAGCTCCAGCTTTCTGCCAGAGCACATCCTTTACAGCAGGAGCAGAAGGGGACTGGCTGCTCCCCTGAGCGAGCGAGCAGCACCGCCTGCTGGCACAGCGCGCCTCTTGCTCCAGAACCCATCAGAAGAGCCTCGATCCCTCAGGAAAGATGTTCCAAGGACTGGATCAGCTCATTTCCCGTTCCTGTCCAAAGCCAACCCTGGCAATCAGCTTGCTTGCTGCTACCTCTGCATGCAGAGATAGGGATGGAACAGGGAATGGGGAAGCGAGCAGCAGGGAAACACCTGGGACCCCACCTTCAATACTAGAATAAAAGTGAGGAAATGAGTTCATGTTGGGAGAAACCACAAGTATCCATACTATCTGAAAAGTGGATTTACCTTTGAAATGACACAATTAAATTGGAAAGGAAATGCTTATTCTGTAGTGAAGACAGGTATCCTTTACTGCTGTGATCTTGTTTTAAAGCAGCTTAATTTTATAGTCCTAATATTAACTGTTGAAATCACATCTCAATACACTTCAGCATCTCAGAATGACCCTTAACTGTTAGCTCCAAGCACTAACGTGCACATTAAAAAGACTAAAGACACACAGTCTTTACCTTGGACCGGGAAGCTAGGCTGAGTTTTATAGTACTGAACATCATCAACAGCAAATGTTGTCACCCATGAAACTAAAGAGGGCCCACTGGCTGTAACCAAGTCTACCCTCTTTAAATACACATAAGGAGCTTCCACCAAAAATGCATGAAGCTTTTGCCATGAATGATGCAAGCAGCCAGAAATCACTGTCTTCTCATTCTTTGTTGGCACTGCAAAGTGAGGAAGAATAAAGACTCATTTCCTTTGTCAACCAAGTGAGCAGATCAGGGCATTTCCACAGGATCCACGATGAAACAGCTTCACTTTCACATAGTCACTGTGTGGTCACAGCTATTTCATGGCAAGATTAGAGTTCAAAAACCAGGGTTATCTTCTGTGGGAGTGCCTTTTATTCCTCCTTCTCTTCCTCTACTGCTTCGCACTGGGCACAAGCTGAGGCCTTCACAAAGAACAGATCTGCCTTTTCTTTTTCACACCTAGATTTAACTGTCCATATCAATTCACTCTGCATTTGGGATCTCAGTGCTGGGCTACAGTCTCTCAAAGTCATTTCGCCTGTCCCTTTCTAGGACAGACACACCCAGCTGTGGGTATGGGATGCAGAAGGTCCCTGTCCAAGAACATCCTCCCTTAAGCAAGTGAGCACCCTCCAACCTTCCCCACATTTTCCATCTCAGGACCTGTTTGAGAACCAGCAGGCCTCCACTGATGAGTGAGACATCTGGCAGCAAGAGCAATGGTGTCACAAGAAAAAGCAAAGAAAATAAAAGACAGGAAAACCAAAGAGCCTAGATCCCTATCCCATTACGCCACCCTGCCCTCCAGAACCCAACCCCCTACCCCCTCCCCAGTGGGCTAAGTTTTAAAGTAAAGAGTACTAACGGCCTTTGGCTCAAACTGTAGGGTGGGCTGGAGACCATCATCTGGCTGAGAGCAGACACGATGATCAGGATGAGGATAGGCATCAGCTGGACAAACAACCCCAGGCCACCCTGAAGGAACAGAAACACACAGTGGAGTGTCACCCACACACACCTTTTTGCACAAGGATCCCACAGCGTTGCTCTCCCTCCCAGCCCTAATACAACCTCAATTCTTCTGCTTTGCACAGGCTCAGGAGGCACCGCAGAACAACTGGGGGAACCCAACTGCCCAGAGTTCCCCCTCCCGAAAGGGCAGTGTGACTCCCAAGACCCAAATGCACTGTCCCTTCTTCTCCAGGTGTGACAAAGGGCAGAGGAGACTGGCAAGGGGGACTCTTGTGAGTGAATTTCAAAAGCTTCATGCCTTACTATCTTTTTCTAGAGCATATGTGGTGTCTGTCCTGCTTGTGCTACTGAGCAGAACTGGTTTCAGGGAAAGCTTCCTCCCCTCTTCAGTGTCAGATGAAAGTAATTCCCCCTATCACCTCACCTCCCGACCTCCCTCCAGTTCCAGCAGAGTACACTTTCCCCTTTAAGCTTGGGGGAAAAACACAGATTTTCTGTGATGGGAAAACATAAAACCAGCTCATGCTATTATTAAGTGTTTTCCTTTGGTAATTAAAAATAACAATTAGAAAAAACCCACTTTCAATACTAGAATAAAAGGGAGAATAAAAGGAGGTTCATGTTGGGAGAAACCACCAATATCCATATTATCTGAAAAGTGGATTTACCTTTGAAATGACACAATTAAATTGGAAAGGAAATGCTTACTCTGTGGTAAAGACAGGTACCCTTTACTGGTGTGCTCCTATTTCAAAGGAGCACCACTTCAAGACACACCAGCATTTTTCCTACTGGACAAAACTCTGAGAGTCCCAGGGGAACAACCACCAGGAAATTAACTGCAACTTGGTGTAAATCCTGAAGGCAGCTCACTGCCCATGACTCCAGCTTTCTGCTGGGGATGTGTGGAAACAAGCAGGACTGTTTCACAAGACAGCCAGGCCAACTAGCTCCCAATTGGTGTACTGGAAAAACCTTTAGAGTCCCAGCCCCCTGCCTGTTCTCCACTTACATCACCCTGATGTTCCCGCCTGTCCTGCCTCTGATGGTAGGTATATCGCATCCTGCCGTTGCTGTACACGTGAACGTTACCTACAGGGAAAAAGAAAACTGTTACCCAAAAGTCAGAGGATGTAAAGATGGTGCTGGCTGGCCTGGAAGGAACCACGAAAGGTGGCCACGTTCCACGTCAGCCTCAGCAATAAATGCACAGAAGGAAAAAGCTGACAACAGCAAAATCAGAAGTCTTAACTTTGAACGTTGTCAGAATGGGCTTGATCTATTTTTTTGGTTCAGGCCACTCTCAGCAAAAATATAAGGACATAAGAGATTGAAAAGGAATTCACACTGTGCTCACAGTTGGATCTGGTGACAAGACAAGAGGGAACGGGCACAAACTGGAACATAGGAAGTTCCATCTAAACACGAGGAGGAACTTCTTCACTGTGAGGGTGGCAGAGCCCTGGCAGAGGCTGCCCAGAGAGGTGCTGGAGTCTCCGTCTCTGGAGACATTCAAACCCCACCTGGACACATTCCTGTGGGACCTGTTCTGGGTGGACCTGCTTTGGCAGGGGGTTGGACTGGCTGATCTCCAGAGGGCCCTTCCAACCCCATAGCATCCTGTGATTCTGTGGTCTGCCATCACCACTGCTCCCAGTTCAGCCTGCTCCAGGTGGCCAGCAGCACGCCAGCCAGCGCAGAGCTGGAAGAATGACAGCGCATCTGCCCAGCTGGGCTGCTGCCAGGCTGGAGCTGGGATGGTGATCTGACAGACTCGGGCTATTCCTGAGATCCTTGCTTATGTCCCAGGGCACAAGGTGCACATCCATGGTTTAGGTCTGCAGGCCACAGGGCCAAAGCCCCCGTCCCAAACCACTCCATCATGCTGTCTCATCAGAGATTGCTGTAGCCTTGGTGCGAAGAAGACAGGGGACTTCACATGAGTTGGACAAAAGAATTCATGTAAAAAAAAATAGCTACTCATCGCCTGAAGGCACTATTTACAAAATTATAAGCCTCAACTGAAAACAAAGGGTATTCCTAAGGTGTACTGAGGAGACACAGGCTGAGAGAGCTGGGACTGTTCAGCCTGGAGAAGAGAAGGCTCCGGGCAGACCTGAGAGCAGCCTTCCAGGATCTGAAGGGAGCTCCAGGAGAGCTGGGGAGGGACTCTTTGTCAGGAAGTCTGGTGACAGGACGAGGGGTAATGGTTTTAAATTGGAAGAGGGGAGATTTAGATGAGATACTGGGAAGAAGTTCTTTACTGTGAGGGTGGTGAGGCACTGGAACAGGTTGCCCAGGGAAGCTGTTGATGCCCCATCCCTGGAAGTGTTTAAGGCCAGGCTGGATGGGGCTTGGAGCAACCTGCTCTAGGGAGAGGTGTCCCTGCCCAGGGCAGGGGGGTTGGAACTTGCTGATCTTTAAGGTCCCTTCCAACTCTGACCATTCTATGATTCTATGACACGCCTGAAGGCAAGCTGGTGGTGGGCACAGAGATCCATCTACAGGATCAAAAGAAAAATGAGGTTGGAAGTGACTAGGAGGTCCAACCTCCTGATCAAAGCAGGGTCAGCTGTGTAGAGAGAATATCTTGTACAGGTCTCTTCGCTTCTAATTGAACTGACTTTAGATTAAAACCAATTACAAAAAGAAATAATTTTAGTAGTTTTTCCACCCTAAAACCAGAACTCTTCCACGTCTTGTTTTAAATGTCAAGACTACAGCTAAAAATGGAGGCCAATGGAGAAAGCGGTCAGGAATTCTCTCGGGACAGTGAGGAAAGGAAAAAAGATTGAGCTAAAATAGCAACCCACTGTTTTGACCAGAGTAGCTTCACCTCTGACAGGCAGAACACGAATGCTGCAAAAGGCTTCAAAATGCCTTTGCAAGGACTTGCCATTAGCGCGTTAATTCTAACATACCAGATAGGAAAGAGCTACCAGAGTAAACCTTCTCAACCAAAACAAAAATATTTCTGTTTCCAAGCTGGTCCACAGTGGTCAAATACCCACTGTCCCCACTGCCGGGCAAATACGAACACAGCAAACATAAGGGAGTCTTCTAAAACACCCTTAGATTAAATCTGTGCCTTTTTGTTCAGAACTGATCAACTTATTTTCTGCTACTGAAACCATAACCACTCCTGTGGATAGAGAGGATACAGATTTGATTTTCAATTCAAGAGGTTTAAATTATGCTCTAGAAATAACACTTTCCTGTTTTTCATAGGACACAGTGGAAAGAAGCAAGCAGGCACTGATCTCGGAGAGACTGCTTCAGCCTGCGTGGCAGAGCAGATACTGATCAAGAACAAGGCCCAGGTGTCACCATAATTTGTTCTGATGAGAAGATTTAACTTCTAAAACCATTGGGTTTTAGAGCCTTCTTCAAAATAGGATTGTTTTTACAACTAGCCTTAAACAAGTGATTTTTTTATTCTAATTTTAGACCCAACTTAGTCACAACTAACATTGCCAGCCTGCAAACAAACACCTGAAGTTGGGAAGAAGTCCAGCTCTGATGGCATTACCTGCTGGATGCTGAGTTTTCTGAACAATTTAGAAAACTCTAGGTGTTTAGGTCAAGTGTGAAGGAGAACTCTCTCCCATCAAACTCATCAATCCTAGCAGGGCCAAATAAATGGCTACTGCATTGTTGTTCTGTCAAAAAGGATTGGGTCCCATTCAAGAGATTAAGGTTTAACATGCTTACTAGAAGGAAAACCACCACCAAAAAACATGTTGAAGAGGTCCTCGGGGGAGATGTCTGCCTCAAACCCGCGGTGGAAGTCCGAGTGACTGTGTCCGTGCCGAGCTGGGTTGAGTTTCTCATCTCCAAACTGGTCATATTGCTTCCTCTTCTCCGGGTTGCTCAACACCGCGTACGCGTTACCAATGGCTGAAATATTGACAATAAGGAAGCAATTAGCTCCTTTCTTCTGCAGATAATGCATCCAGCCCTGCAAACTGCCAAGACCTGCTGTTCTCATGACACAAACGAGATCCTCAGCTACCCACGGCTTGTCAAGAGGCTGCTTCAGCAGTGCAGCACTACCCTACTCTGGCAAACACAGGCAGAAGGAAACCACACCAAGAGACTCCATGAGAAAGGCTGCAACTAATTCAAATGAGAAAGTTATGATATGACTGGTACAAATTGGGTGTATAGAGAACTGCAAACAATTTAAATACAGGCTGCATCACTGAAAGATACTTCAAAAGCATCCATAAAAGTTAGTAAGGAAAGATTGGTTACAAGTTGTGTCTGTTCGCTATGGATTTCAAAATTTCCAGATGCCAGAAGGTGCACAATTACAAGGGCTGTGACCCAGTTCCTGTGACAGTGGAAATGTACTGGAGCAAAAGCCCTGCCAGTTCCCCAGGTCACTCTCCTTCCACTCCTTCTACCAGAACCCTCTGTTTCTGTACTTCTCTCTCTCGACACGTTCCAGCTCACCACTTCCCCTCTGTACCAACCCACTCACAGCCCTCCCTGCATAACTGCAGAGCCTAAACTCTCTCCTCCTGGTGTCACGAGGAGACAAAACCCTTCATGTTGCTTGGTGGATACAAGGGGTAGGAGTTACAGAAAATGGAAATTCATGCCCTTTGGAGATGAACTCCAAGACCCAACAGATTGAGGTGTATGGTTTCTTCTCAGACTACAGATTTGGAGAGTGGAGGGTGTAATGGCAATGTGTTCTCCTTCTTGGTTAGAATTAGTGCATGCAGAGCAAATGTTTCTACAAGCAGGCAAGAAAGCCAGACGACAAGGACTAGCTCTCAGCACAGCAGCTTGTTCTTTCAAACTCTCAGGTTAAGCAACAAAAATGGAGCAGTTCCGGGCTTTGTTCGTTGTCTCAACTTTCTGCTGACAAAGCCCAAGAAACACCTCATTCCAAATCAGGATTTTGGCTCAAGGTAGCCAGGTTCAACTCTTTTTTTCCCCACGTCAGCCAAAGGCAGTGATGCAAATCTGCTACAAGACAGACTGCAGCCAACTGCAACCACGGACTGAGACAAGGTCTCAAGGCAAGACGTGACGCTTTATCAGCTGTCACTGGGAAGACAAATTACAAGAGTAATACACCAACGTAAAAAAATTAACTCAAATCCTCATAGCAGTGCACATTTCCCCCTTCACCCTCTGGAACCAAACAGCTGGACCTCAGTGAGCCCCACAGACCAGCAGCTCAGCTCAGGGGCTGAAGGCCGGGGGATCCAATGAGGCAAGGCCCAAGGAGAGATAACTGGCGAGCAGATAGCTCTGCAGCAGAGGATAAAGGGCACCTTGCTTAACGCACAACTTCTGGCACGTAACTCTCCTCAAAGCCCTCAGCAAACATCATTATTTAAGATTACAGGTGAAGAAACCTGCCTTTCGCCACTTGGCAAGGACTGAAGGATAAACTATCAAACAGGGGCTTACTGCCCATGTGGCAGGGACAGATGTCCGCAAGCGCTCGCTCTCCAGCCTGGCCCCTGCACCAAAAAAGGCTTTCCCAAGTAGCTGAGGGTCAGCTCCTTATTTGCTAACAGCAACACACTTATCAGCTACAGATTTAAGTCTTAAAAGACTTGAACAAACCTTACATAAGACTTTTACTGCTGAATTCGTGTCTGTTAGAAGCTGCCCCCAATACTGTATCAACACACTTCCATCAGGCGAGCCTTGCTCCCTGCGCCAGCACAAGTCTCACACGTTTCACTCCTAAGATGGCCAGAATCAAACCACACTATTTGAACAGTTTAAGACTGCAAAACTCTTGCTGTACAACTGGAATCAAAAAGTTCTGCCTTTAGCTCAACAATAATAATGATCACACTCCCACAGCTTGGAAGGGAAAATGGGGTTATGTGTTCCAAGCAGTAGCGTTTCTCTCGGAAAAGGACTCCTTAAAGGTGTCTTATTATCCAGGAGACATTCCCTGCTGCACAGGTAGAGAAGGGCTGAGAATCAGGCTCTTTACAGCAGAACTGAAGCTCCCAGTGACCTTTTTCTGAGTTCTGGCTGGGCTCAGCTGTATGGCTGGTGCAGTTTTACCCCAGAAATTTTCACCTGGGGTTTCTATCCACCAATTCCATCTGCAATCTTTGGCAATGGTCAGGTGCTGAGCACTTGCTTAGAAACCTGAAGGCTTAACTGGCTGCTCGAAATATCCCATGAGTGGAAGAGTATGACTGCCAACTCTGAAGAATATGAGTTTCCTGCCACTGGGTGTGCCCAGCAATGTTTCTCCTGAGAGATTCATGAACCCAACGGCCATCTTCAGTGCTGCACAACTTACAGGGTCTCTACTGGATCTGTTGGTAGACAGGGGTGCACCCCAGAACCTGCCCTGTGCTGGGTGGCTGCAGGGCCTGGAGCTTCTCCTTGCTAGGTGAATGCTCTTGCATCTCTCAGAAAACCCCCAGGATGGTTGACATCCCGGGGGAATTTCCTTCTAAGCAGCATGGCAGGAGGCTGGAGCAACAGACGGGAAGGGCTGCTAGGAGAAAGGGAAGGAAGGCTTCTCCTTGTCTGACCAGCAGACACACCAGCCTGCATTTAGTATTTTAAGCTTAGAGCACACCTTGTTCATGATACCACCAGCTCAGAAGAAGACATACAACTTTATCAAAAGGAGCTTTATTTCACTCAACCTGACTTATGAGGTTGCTTTTAGGAGTCCTCGCTAGCCCAACTCAGCACCATTGCCTGACAGTTGAGGGCAAATCACAAAGTTGGAAGCACTCTTTACCTTTAAAGGCCTCTGTAGCCCCTGGTGCGTGGTTCTTATCTGGATGAAACTTCAGTGCGAGTTTCCTGTAAGCCTTTTTCAGGTCCTCATCAGAAGCTTCTCTGTTTACTCCCAGAATTTCATAGTAATCTTTGCATTGCTTGACCCTGCCAGTAGAGAGAGAGAGAAGACAACACAGGACAGTTAAGTTTTGGCTGTAAAACCCACTCTGCACTGAACAGCTCTGCAACATCTCCCGCACCACAGTTTCGACGGATGTTGTTCAGCGAACTCTGGTTGACTCAGCTCTAATTCCTCAGAGGGTGACCCAATTTTTTTTTCACAGACTCATTCCCTCTGTGCCCACATCACCAGTGCACAAACACGCTCATGGAACAAGTCAAGCCAGTAAAGGTAGAAAGGGGCCTCTCCTGAGGCAATGATATCACCCGCTGAAGAATGCTGATGGGCAAATAAGCTTCAGATTCATCACGGTCACGTTTTGGAGGCTCTTTGGGAAGGACTACAAACAACAGGCCACGATCTGAAGGATAGTTGGGTTACTGGCCTCCCCATCCCCACACACACCCTAGAATCAGTTAATTCACAGACCTAAAAATAACATCAGCTGAATTCTAGAGGAAGAAAGAGGGAGCTGCCCAGGCCTGCGTGCGTAGCCCAGCTCCTTCTGGGTAAACTTGCAGCCCAAGGATGGTTTCTTCTTCTCACATGACTTTGATGAGACAGAAAACAGCAGACTGGGTTTTTGGAGACATGGATGACGTAACAATCATCCTGGTAAGTCTGTGAGCCACAGCCATCCTTGCGCAACTCAGACCGTGCCCATAACATTAATCAAAGTTTATCAAGTGGCTGTGCCTGTAGTTCAGTCCTTCAGCTTCCAGTACTTACAAACAGTAGAAGGGAATAAAGAACAGCTTGAAACAGGGTTGGGAAAACAGGTGACTGGACAAACATGTCCTGGGACCTTAGAAGTGTATCGTGCTAAGAGAGTGAAGCATCCTACAGTGGGTTTCTGCTATATTAGGCTGTAAGTGAGACCATGAGTAGAATATCATCAGGAGAGAAGGACACAGATGCGCCCTGTCACTTGCTACTAGGGCCAAAGCTTGGAGTGCTGCCTGCTGTGAGCTGTGACTTCCACACGCAGGATTTCAAGAGCACACAGGATTTTTCACAGTGCTACTGAATAACACTAAAGAAAACATTACTTGGAGGTCCGTGGGATGAAATCATCCTAAAGGTCTCTATGGACCTCAGCCAAGAAGAGGTCTACAGTTCCAGCCCTTGCGTATCCCTTTGGGGGAACATCTCATCCTTTCCAGCTGCCTCCCAGGACTGCTGCAGCTATAAATGCTCCTAGGTGCACTTCTGACACCCAGCCAGTTAAAAAGCACTCAGTAGGTTTCAAAGCACTCTGAAAACCAGGAGGGTTTGTTTGATACCCAAATAAAGGGAGGGTTGAAGCCAAGGAGAGCTGAGCTGTGCACGCACCTCTTCACTGCATCCACCTGGTCCTGAGTGTAGCCCTTGGGGGCCTCCCCACCAGCCTCTCCATTGGCCGATGGGAAGTCTCCGCTCGTTTTCTTGAACTGGGGGGTTGTGGACTCCCTGGATTGGGACTGGCCATTGGCTGATTGCTCGCTCTTGTTCAGGGATTCAAGCAGAACTGAAATGAGAAAAAAACCAAAAGAAAAAAACAACGATGATAAGAGACCACCAAGCTCAACTGTCCTCCCAAATGTCCCAAAAAGAGGCCCCTCTTCATCTCTGCCACTGCTCTAAGACTCCCCAGCCTTTGGCAGAAAGACCCTCACCTTTTCACCCAAGGAACACTTGACCTCCTGCTGCTTCTTGCCCACTTGAGGGTTATTGCTGAAGATATTGCCTGCCTCTTGCAACGCATGCGACCTCCATCAAAACTCCAGGCCTATCCAGCTGGATAGTGTGGGAGCCACAGAGGATCACCAAAGTGGCACATCCTTGTCCTGTCCTTTTTTTTCCCCCCCACATCTCTCCTAAACAGTAAAGAATTTCCACATTTGTTCCCTAGCATACTATAAAGAACACTGTCCTTCTTTGTCTCCTGCCACTGAGAGTCTACCATGCTGGATAAATCATGTGACAACGTCGTATCTCTTCAGAGCTTAGAAAATAATACTGTGGGATGCCAGTCACACGGGGACATCCCCTTTTGGGGACAGAACTGCAGCACTGGTTGCTGGCAGCACGAAAGGACCCGTAACACATGAGTCAGACGGGTGCTTACCCACGTATTCACTGCGTTCAGAAGGAGCTGGGAAAACCATCTTTCTCAATTAGCAAATGTGAGTTGCATAAGTTCAGTTTCCCTTTTCTTAACTGGGTAAACTGCTGCGGACTATCGCCTCCTCCTTGCAAGGCTCAGTGTCCTCCCTCCCTTTCAGCCAAGAGGGGACAAACATTCAGGCTTGGCCTAACTGCACAGGTGACAACGCTGTGAAGGGCTCCTCCATGCACAGAAGCATCTTTCCATCACGCACTTCCCCAGCAGAAGGATAGTGCCACCTCTTTAAACTATTTTTTGTCTTTTATTTAACCCAAATATCAGGCTGATCTCTTCCCGCCTGTAGTTGCTGAAGTTTATAACCTGCATCCCATTAAAAAGAAGGGGCGCAGGTAACACAGTTAAAACCAGAAGATACTATTTCCAAAGACATCAGTAACTCAACAACCTCCCAGTCCTTTATGCAGAGCCTGGGACTGAAAAGGCCGTTCCATCTCCTGCAGATTGCACGTTACAGACCTTGCACTATGGGGGTATCATGTTCTTTGTGCAAGTGCAAACAACGCTTGCAGGCCAAGAGAGGAACCAAGATATCCTATCTGCCCTGCAGAGCTTGTAGGGACAAGAAAAAACTGTTTGTTAATCCAACAGCCAACACAGGCAACTGCTACAGGGTGAAGGATAAACATGGCAGCGGGGCTAAGGAGCAGGAACACACTGGATGAGCTTTTGAGTCTGGGGGCTTCACAGATTTCAGCTTTCCAAAAAATTCACCCTTCCCTCACTTGTATTCACACCATTAGAGTATCCACAAAACTATAAGTATTTGCTTTTGTTCCTTCCAAACCTGGAGAAAACTGCTAGGTGCTTCTAAACCTTGTTTCACAAGGCAGACTCTCTACCCACCCGACTCTCGCTGTTTTGGGTTCAGCTCCCTACAGCTTGCCAGGAAATTTTTGGTAATGCAGCTCCCCAAACCAACCACAGAAGCCCAGATATGGTCACAGATCAGCCTTGTTTTACTCTACAGCTCCAGTCCTATCGTTTCTGCATCCAAAAGCCACACTGGTACTCTGTGCAGTCACAGCACAGGGTAAATTCACAAACAACTGAAGCAGAGACTGCTGGATTAGTTTTCAGTTCTACCAGCTCAGCTCCCCACCAGGCACATGCTCTGGATCACTTTTCCTTGCTTATTAATCAACACATGTTCAACTTCCACTAATTTTTCCAAAAGTCCTGCTTAAAGGCAGCCAGGGGGATTTTGCTGACACCAGCACGCTCAGTTGCGTTTACGTACAAGAAGATTTTTGCTGAAATCCCCTCACAAAAGCCGTTGCTGATCCTGTCATGACACCTGCAGGACCCAGCCGGGGTCAGAGTTTGAAGCACTGGTTGCACAAGGTCCACGCCGCCGACCGTTGCCAAACCCAGAGCAACTCACCAGGAAAGAGATTTCCCAGGGGCCCACAAACTACGTAAAGGCTCAGTAACCACCGTGTAACTGTGGGACCTTTGGCAACATTTCCCAGCTACAAACACAAAGCACTTGGGCAAACAACCAACAGGACACCAACCAAAGGGTCCTTGGGTGGCAGCTCAGATGTGAGACTTGTGTCACTGACTTGCTTAAGTCTGGACACAAATTCACACACTGTATTTAACTTTAGCCTGCCTTGCTACCCCCTTCCCTCTACTTTCCACCCCCTACGTTCCAGGTCTCTAACAATACACATCCCACCTTTTATTCTGGCTGTCGTAGGCCACAGGACTAAGGCAAAACGTGACTGCTTTACATTGCAGCCTGGTGCCTGCTTCTTGTCTGGACCTGCTGCTCCAGTACGTGATCTAGCTGAGCTCCTTGGACCAGGTTGCTCCAAGCCCCATCCAGCCTGGCCTTGAACCCCTCCAGGGATGGGGCAGCCACAGCTTCTCTGGGCAACCTCTTCCAGTGCCTCACCACCCTCACAGCAAAGAGTTTCATTCTGAGATCTCATCTAAATCTCCTCTCTCTCACTTTGAAACCACTACTCCTCATCCTGTCACTATATAGACATATAAAAATGTCCCTCCCCATCTCTCCCGTAGCTCCTTTAGGGACTGGAAGGGGCTCTAAGGTCTCCTCAGAGCCTTTCCTTCCAACACTCCCAGCTCTCTCAGCCTGTCCTCACAGCACAGGGACTCCATCCCTCTGAGCATCTTCGTGGCCTCCTCTGGACCCATCCCAACAGGGACGGTGCCTCAACCACTGCCCTGGACAGCCCGTTCCAAGGCTTAAGAATCCTTTCCCTGTCAAAATCGTCCTTCTTATGTTGAGCCGGACGCAGGACTCCGGGTGGGCTGCCCGAGGGGCGGAATCCCCTCAGTGGATGCGCAGGCCGCACTTGTTGGGCTGCAGCCGGGGCGGGGGGTTGGCATCCAGGGCTGTGAGCACAGGCTGGCAGCTCACCTTGAGCTCCTCATCTACCCGGTAACTTCACACAAACACCAACAAGCACCCTCAGGGAGTGGACAAACCCCGGAGCCCGCCCCGCCATCCCCCCAGCGCCCAGGCCTCCGCAGCTCCCTCAGGGCGGACTCGCTTTCCCGGCATGCTCCGCGCCGCCGCGCAGGCGCCGTGTGGGGTCAGCGGCGCAGGCCCCGCCCCNCCCAACAACCACCCCCGGCGCTCACCGCGGACCCGGGGCGACGGGTAGAGCCGCTGCGCCTTCTCCAGGAAGCGGCGGGCCTTGTCGAGCTGCTGGGCCTTGGCGGCGGCCAGGGCGATGGCGATGCAGCGCTCCGCCTCGTCCCTGTTCGACTCCATGGCGGCGGGGCGATGGCGTCACCGCCGCCAGCGTGGCGTCAGAGAGGGGCGGGGCGCGAGGCCGGGCCTGGACGGATGGACAGACAGGCCCTGGGGTCTTCCTGCCCGCTCGCAGCGCCCGGGCAGCGGGAGAGACCCCACCCCAGTCCTGTCCCCACCTCTGGGGCCACCAACCGAAGGGCCCGAAGGACGCGGAGNGTTCCAACAGGTCCATGTCCTTTCTCTGTTAAGGACTCCAGAGCTGGACACAAGACTCCAGGTGGGATCTAACAAAAGCAGAGCAGAGGGGGAGAATCCCCTCCCTGGCCCTGCTGCTCACGCTTCTTTTGCTGCAGCCCAGGCTGGGGTTGGTTTCTGGGCTGCCAGCGCGCACTGCCGGCTCATGTTGAGCTTCTCATCCAGGAGCCCTCCCAAGTCCTTCTCCTCAGGGCTGCTCTCCAGCCGTTCTCTGCCCAGCCTGTATTTATGCCTGGGATTGCCATGTCCCAGGTGTAGGACTCTGCACTTGGCCTTGGAATCCTGGAATGGAGCTGGAGGAGGCCACAAAGACGCTGTGAGGGATGGAGGCCTCCTCCTGTGGAGACAGGCTGAGAGAGTTGGGGTCTTCAGCCTGGAGAAGGCGCCAGGGAGGCCTCAGAGCCCCTACCTGCAGTAGGAGAGGGACTTTATAGTGATAGAACGAGGGGTAACAGTTTTAAAGTGAAAGAGGGAAGATTTTGATGAGGTTTCCAGAAAAAAGTTGTCATCATGTGGGTGGTGAGCCTGAAACAGGTCACCCAGAGAAGCTGTGGCTGCCCCATCCCTGGAGGGGTTCAAGGCCAGGCCGGATGGGGCTTGGAGCAACCTGCTCTGGTGGGAGGTGTCCCTGCCCAGGAAGTCGATGATCTTTAAGGTTCCTTCCCAACCTCTCATTCTATGATGCTGTGATTTATTTTTTTTTTCCTCCCCCTCCCAAAACACCCCATCTCCAGCCACTCACCACCCAGACTTGGGTGAAGAACCAGTGAAAAGCCGGAGCAGAGCAGAAGAGATGAGCCATGAGGCACGTTGTTATCAGCAATGCCTTTACACAGTGCTTTACTTGGCAAATAACATTGTTCAGCCTGCTCCCAGTACAGATAGGCAATTCCCCACGGAGAAGGCTCCACATTTGAAAAAAAAAAAAAAACAAAACAAGTAACGCTCCCAAGAGAATATTTGGCCGACCTAACTCCTGGGGTGCTCTCAGCACCTGGCTGCTCCAGCCTCTGCTCCTACATCCCACTGGTGCCGTCCATCCAGGGAGCCCAAGGCTTCTTTCTTAGGAGCAATCTAAGAATTAAAATAAACCCCGTGCCATTTTGTAAAAACATTAAACACAGGTGGTTTGGATGCAGCCCCACCAGCTCACTGCATGCCCAGCTCTGCAGGCAGGGCATGTCAACGAAGCGGAGGTGGTGGCAGTAAGAGAAGTCCTTTTTCCTGAGGGACAGGAATATTAAGGGGCCAGTGGCAAGCAGAAGCTGCAAATACAACAGGCTTTGATTTCTAACTTTGATTTACATAAATCTCCTGGTACCAACAGTCTTTGGGCTCGCTGGAGCCTGGTGCCACCCCTCAGGTGACCGCAGCAGCAGCACTGGTGGCAGGGCTGAGACAGGGAAGCGGGGTGGCTCCTGCTGCAGCTACTGCTTGGGCATGGTGAAGTCCCACGCCGTCTCCTGGGCACACTTCCACATCGCCCGCATGAGCCGTGTGAAACCCATGTCCTTGGGCTTTTCCAAGCCTCTCATGAGGCGCTGCTTCATGATGGCGACAAACTCCTTGTTGCTCAGCTCGCCGTTCCCTGTGAGAAGGGGGAAAAACAAAAAAAGCAATTAATAAAATACTAGAAATGCTAAAACCCACTGACTTCAGAGGGCAGCAGCCACAGGCTTCATTTCTTGAACTGGGGCTTGAAGACAGGAAAGCAAATCCAAAGCAAATGCCCACGCACCCGCAGGAAACGCTCTGCTTGAAGTGATTTAGGAAACCAGAGGAGCACGGAGTAAGGGAGCACAGATTTCTTCTTAATGGAGTAGAAGGGAAAGATTCATTAAAGTAATAATGCAGTGAGGTTATTGGGAATTATGTCAATTATATTTATGTTAAAAATAAGACTGCAGTTAATCGGAGCAAATTTTGTTCTGGAGTTGCTTAACCACCAATAAATTAAAACCTCTGGGATTTTTATGGAGGGTGCTGGTGGATCAGAGGGGGCAGCAGCAAGTCCTGGTGCCACTGACAGCCTGGCACCTCTTTGCCAAGGGGCTGATGCCTTATGCCATGATGCCACACGTACCCCACAGCCTGTTTTGCTCCCCTGCCTGTGGAGCACAGCTCATAGCAGCACTCATTTCAGCTTCTGGGGAGCAGCACAGGAAAACCACCCATCTTTGGGCACAGAAGAAATATGAGGGACATCAGCCCACAAGAAACAAACCTGCCAGTGCCACCAGTTCTCCAGATCAGAGGGGAGAGACTCTCTCTGGCTGATACGGGGAACCACATCATTATATTCCATGAAAAGTCTCTTAATTTGAGAGGTGTTTTTTTTGCCCTGCCTCACATCCAAATGCAAATCTGGGCAGCGAAATTCCAGCAAATTCTCAAGAGGCCAGAAAAATTCCCCCCAGCACTGTGTGGTTTTGGTATGTGGATGGCAATGTCTATAAACACCAGTGGAGTGAGAAAACACACACACACAAAAATTATTAAGAAAATAGCCTGTGCCTGCTTTTTCACTTGATTCCTTTCTGATAGGGACTCTCTACAGCAATCATAGTCTTCGCCCCCTGAGGTTTCCTATCAAATTACTCAGCAGATTCTCCCAGGTGAGGATGCAAACGGAGAGTTATTCAGCCACGTTTGAGTTCACACTGCTCTCCAGCTTGATCATCTGGCTTGAGGATCGTATCAGAAAGCACCACTGAAGCACAGAGAAAAATACAGCAAGAGATGCAACCTCAAAAAGCTGAAAAGAAGCAGGTGAGGCTGAAACTCAGAGGGACAAGAAGGAATAAAGAGGTTTTTTTTAATGTTTACACATCACTGCTGCCGCTCAGAGCTGCCAGCTCCCAGTGACTGGGCAAGGAGAAGCAGGGAACCAGCAAGGTCTCTGGTTTTGGCTCAGTCATTTTGGGGCAAATGGCAGAATTTTGCTACCTTCCTGCTTCCCAAGTCTGAATTGCTGATGACAAAGACTCTGCTAATTCTTCTTAAATCAACTAAAACAGCTTTCAGTGTGGCAAGACTTGCATCCTCTGCTGACCAGCAAAGCAACAAGCTTCCCAGCAGGGCACAGAGCTGCCATTAATTAATTAAGCTGATATTTGTCCAGGACTTTGGAGATAAAGTACCAGATTGGCTCATTTCCAACACTGGAGTACAACAGCTCATTTTGTTAAACAAAACAAAGTTTTGTGGGGGAAAAAAACCAACCCAAAAAGCTGCATAGCAAGCTGTGCATACAAACACTTGCACCCAGTGCTTGAAGATCAACATCTCAGGAGCTGGGTACCACCAGAGACCCATCCTAGAAGGGGCAGGATGGTGAGTACAGACCCACGGCCAAAGAGCAGACAGTAGCACGGCAAGAAGAGCCCAGGCCATGGCCAGCTTTCACAGCTGGCATTTTTTCCTCTGTATTTCTTCCCCTGGACGGACTCTTGTCCAGCCTGTCCGAGAGGAATGGGGCAAGGTTAGGGGTCACTCACCGTCGCAGTCAAAGAGGGCAAACACCACATCACACACGTGGTCAGAGAGCTCCACCTTGGCCACTGTCCTGGCCACTTGCTGCATCGTCACTGCAACAGAAGGAGGGCACAAGGTTAGTGAGATGTCACCATCCACTGACCACAGAGAAGGCAGGCACAGGAGAAGACTCTAGTTTCTTCTGCAGAAAACTGCCTTTACAGAAACAAGCCATGTCCAGAGGAGTTTGAAATAAGCTTCGTCCTCAGCACGTGCCTCAAAACCAGGCTCCTCAGAGCCTTTGTCTTCCTACGGCAACACCACACGGGGTGCAGAGGGGCTGCCAGTGAGCTCCGATGTGCTAGCACCCATATTTGTTCAAGATAAACATTAAAAACACCGAGATGAGATGGGTTACAAAACCAGAAGAAGCATCAGTGCTACGGCAAACACTGCGTGGGAAACCTCTCCTGATGGGCTCAATCAACAAGGCAGCTCCTTCTGACAGCAAAGACGATGCTCTATGGAACCACTATTCCAACAGGCTGGGAATCATAAAACAAAAACGTTTTCCTCTTAAGCAACCCAGGGCCAATAACTGCAGAATGAAGCCATCTACTCTCTCCCTGCGACAGGCTCTGCAGCAAGAAGACAAGGTTAACCTTGCAATAAAACAGAGAATTGTAAGGAACTATTTCACTTCCCCCCTAGACTGGCAGCTGAGCTCATCAGCGAAAAAGCGAGCGGTAGTTTTTATTCACGCCTCTAGAAAAAGAGCAATCCGTGGAGCTATCAATCTGGCAAGGTTATGCAGTAGATTTTGCTGCATAAAGGGAAAAAAAAAAAGAGACAAACCTCACTGGGCTGGCTTAGCTGTTCTTCTTACGTGTATTTGTGTGCATCTGGCTGCCCTCTACTCTCCCCTCAACAGCTGCTAATTGAAGGAAGGAGGGGAGGCAAGAAAAGCTCAGTTGCCACTGTTTGTCAGGGCTAAAACACCCTGCCACTTCCTAGATATTTGATAAAACAGAAGAGCTTTGCATGAATGTGAGCGTATTTTAAGTTAAATTGCTGCCCTACCAAGTCTGAGCTGAGGAAAGTCCATCTGGAGGAGACTTTGCACCACAGCAGCAGGGCTGAGAGTCGAGCTGTGGAGCTCTCTTCCAGCCAAGAAAAAGAGGGAAGGGCTGCAAAGCATCGTCACACCAAACCCAGGAAAAGTCTCTGCTTTCATTGCTTCTGGGTTCATCCACCTCAGTCCCTGTGTGGAGCTCCTGACCCTTCAGAAATTTTGAAGGGTTATATAGCAGAAAGGAAAAAATAAGCACCCTATCTATACCGTAGCTGGATTAATTAGAAACTGCATTAAGTAGTTCTAACAGGATTTGGGTTTTTTCTTGAATATTCAGATTATGGGTTCCTTCCACCCATTTCTAAGTTACTTTTTGAGGGAGGAATCCGCAGCCACCATGGGCTCCTTCTCCCCCTGTAAAATCCCTCCTTTTACTAAATACTGCAAGAGCAAACCGAAATTAAACAGAAGGTGGGTTAAAAAGAGATACGTATAACTCTAAGTAGGCACCTAGAGATTCATTTCTTTTGAGTTAAAATCGTTTCCTACGTGAGAGAAGTAGCTCTGGTCTGCAGTTATTATTCTATATTTCAGTTCAGTCACCCTAAGTCAGGATAGCGCCGCTGCTCCTGTGCACGTCCTGCTGGCAGCCAGGGCCTGCTTCGGGGAGGGCAGAGGCAACGTAATCATTAAAGAAAACCTGAACTAATTTTGTTCCCCAGNATGGGCTGCCCAGGGAAGGGGGCGAGGCCTCATCCCTGGAGGAATTTCAAAGCCGGGTTCACCTAGTGCTGAGAGCCATGGGTTAGTGATGGTTTGTATCAGAGTGAGGTTGATGGTTGGACGAGATGATCTTAAAGGTCCTTTCCAACCTGGACAATTCTGTGATTCTATGAAATTAGCCAGCAAGACGCAACGTGTTGGAATGAACGAACTGCAAGGCGAGCAAGCGGATGCATTAGATGGCAGCAGCCCTCCAAGCAGGGCTTTAGCATGTTCAAAAATTAAATGACAAAGCTGCCCTCAGCTTTCCCGCCTGATCCAAGAGCGTGGGACTGACGGCCAGCATCACATATCCCGAACCAGAGGAGAGGGTGACTACGAATTACACGAGTATAATGCAGTATTTATAGGTCCCCTTGGATCAAATTCCACAAACACAAAGCAGCAGCAAACACCGGACAGATAAATAGCACATACAGTAGATAGCACAGGCTTTTTCACCAAGATAAATGCCCTGCCTCTGGATTTTAAATATGCCTTTGTAAAAGGTGCCTTTCTCCTCCCCAATTAGGTGATGCGCGTTCCCTAAATACACTCCTGCCTCCAGCAAGATGTGCCCTGTCACTCCTACGTGCCACACGCACTGCTGTGGGGATTCTGTAGCATGTAAAGCTCAGGAAAAGAGCTTTAGATTTAAAGAAAAAAAAAAAAAGAAAACAAGAAAAGAGTTCATCTAAACTTATTCCTCAGATTATTTTGGGAGTGGGGGAGAAAGCTTTCTCCCTCCTGCCAGGGAGGCACATTAAAACACCACAACTTTGGCACTGACAGAGTTTTTAAGCACTGTAAAGCATCTCTTAGCTGAGACCCACACCTTCACAGGGCAAAAGCAAATCTGGATTTCCTCAGACAGCACCATCCAGTATCATTTACTTCTAACTGGTAGTAAATTTTAGATCGTAGATATACTTAGCAACAGTACATTTCACTTACTTCCCAATCTGCTTTAAAGGTGCTCAGCCAAGCTTTCAATCCCATCCCCTCCCTCCTGGTGCCCTGGGAGGGACTTCTCCTGCTGAAGGAGGTATTTGCTGTAGCCTTATACAAAAGGAACAGCGGCAGAATGATTTCTTTCATTATATTTTTCTGCTGAGCTTTTCACTCCCCTCCTTCAAGCCTCTACAGGGTGTTGCCTGATCCCTCCTTCATCTTATTTATTTCTCAGGGCTGCTGCTTTACCAGCTGTTAATTTGTACTTTCAGCCGCTGGTTACTGCTTCCTCCCTTATTAACCCAACAGCACAAAGCCTCGCCTCCAGCATGTTGCTCCTGCTCAATGCAAGAATTCTCCAAAAAAATGCTATTTCACAGGGGCTGCGTGACTGTGCTGCGCTCAGTAACAATTCTGTTGGTTTATAAGGAGTCACAAGTCTCCTCTTTGACACACACGCTCCAGACCACAAGGTATTTCGCTGAGGCAAATCGAACTGAAGCAAATCTCTCAGTGTCTTTTTTTCCCCACTTTGCCAAACGAAGCAATCTCTGTCTGGGGAAACATCTACTAAAACAACGCTGGTCGAGATTTGGGGTTTGGGGATGGCTGCATCCATCTCTACACAGGGAAGTCTCTGGGATTTTTTTACCAGCAAAAATGAGTTCCACGTTTCTATCTTAAAAAGCTATGCAGCATTTAAAATTTCAAGTGCAATGTCTCCCACTGGTTCCTCTAATAAGCAATCTGAGTATTTTAGGCAAGTTTAGTGTCTGACAGAGTTATCTTTTTCACTCTGACTCCCAGCACCGTGCTGTAATGCCTCACCGAGCGCTTACAAACAGGGCTTTTCTATGGGAGAGAGCCTCACCAGATGGCAAACATCACCATTTTTTTCCCCTCCCTCTATCTTGAGATTAATCACACACTTTGGCCAAAATAATAGGAGGCGGTCCCAGGCTGTGGAGGCAGAACACACGTACTCTGGGCTCCCAGCAGTCAGGCTGTGCAGGGTCTTGCACTGATAACACACATTTCATTTTAAGCATGCCAGGTGGAAACATGGGACTCATTATGGACAATACAACCAGCAAAAACTCTTTTTTTTTGTGTCCAGATCACAAATATCCATCCAGAAGAGACATACGAATCCAACGCAGTCCTGTGGCACAGCACTTTTTCTTCTCAAAACACGAGGCTGCAGCCCTGCAGCTGAGTAGAAGCTGTTTTGACATCAAATGGAGCATGACAGAAAGTCACGGAGATCATGCTTCTGGGGAAAAAGTGGAGCTACCAGACCAAAGGCAGAGGCGACCCACTGTTCACCTACTATTTGCAGTCATAAATAAGCAAAGAAAGGAGATTTCAAGACAGAAAGTTGTTTCTAAATTGAAAGGTAATCAGTATCTTCTAGCAGCTGCTGATCTACGGAGAGCTTGTCCTCAGGGTTACCCAGCTGCTTTCTTAAGGCCGTGTGGACAGGCATCCTCTGCTGGGAGAGGCCTTTGCCCAGCAACTCACTGTATCAGCCCTGGGCAAAAACCACACTGTGACTGTGCATCTGCTACAACCAAGGGACAGTGGAGCTCCAGACCTCTCCTGCTTGAGGACATGGTGCCAGACACTTCCATGGTCCCTCTCTGTCAGGATGCAGACACACATACATCAACTCACAGCAGAGGTGACAACCCATGACCATGACTTGCCTCTGTAAGACACCAGATTTCATTGTTTGATGACTCCTTCTTGCAAATCATCACAAATACTCATCCAGGCTTTCTTACACACTCAAGAGAGACTGTGGCATCTCCATCCTTGGAAATACCCAAAAAGCCCAACTGGAGGTGACCCTGTTGGACTTGAGGGTCTCTAGAGATTCCTGCCAACCTCACCTGTTCTACTGATGTCCTGCCCACCCGGCCAACAGGGTTGACTACACGGAATTACTCCAGAAGAACCACGGGAGCTGTGCCTCCATTGAGGACTGACTTCTTCCATCCAGCTCTGAAGCCCGATTAAGGCAAGAGACAATTCAATAACAAATACCTGCTGCACTCAAAACTCACCTCTACCTCCTTCCAAATTCCCTGCAGCCACTTCAAGCTCCATACTTCAAATAAGGTGTTCTTCCATTAACCCCTCCTGGGCTCCAGCAAGCAGTGGGCTCAACTGTCTCCCCTTGCTTTGGCCCAAGTTGTGCCAGGGGAGGTTCAGGTTGGCTACCAGGAACAATTTTGATGAGGAAAGGGTTCCGAAGCCTTGGAATGGGCTGCCCAGACAAGGGGTTGAGGCCCCACCCCTGGAGAGATTTCAAAGCCTGGTTGACCTAGTGCTGAGAGCCATGGGTTAGTGATGGGTTTTATCAGAGTGAGGTTGCTGGTTGGACTGGGTGATCTTAAAGGTCTCTTCCAATTCTATGATCCTAGTGAAATGCATCTGTGCTTTGCCCTAAAAACCTAAAGGAGTTACATTGTGGCTCTCTGCCCGCGCCAGCAGAAGGGCTGCTTGGAAAGCCTGTCTGCAGGCAGTGCCAAAATAAAAGTGCAATTCACACCCTCGCCTCAAAAGGGGAGTAAGTGAGGAATTCGGCTCCTGCCTTGCTGCCAGCTGTAAGCCCAGGCTGGGAAAGTTTTCTAAGCAACAATTATGATTTAAGAGAATAATGAGCTGTTATATATCTGCTAAATTGAATCAAGGACTAGCAAATAATCTGTGCGTTATTCTATGGGCCATTAAAATACAGCTTTATGATCCTTTTTAGAAGAAGAGGCTACTTAATTCAACACAGAAAACTGTTTGTCAAGCTATGCCTGTTTGGTGGTGTCCATTTTTTTCCCCCCTCTTTAACAGTCTTTTAAAATTATAACAATTTTATTCATTAGATTAGGAGCAATTTGATACACAAATGATCCTCCTCTTAGAATTATAGAATGGTCAGAGTTTGAAGGGACCTTAAAGATCATCCAGTTTCAACCCCCTGCCCTGGGCAGGGACACCTCCCACCACACCAGCTTGCTCCAAGCCCCATCCAGCCTGGCCTTGAACCCCTCCAGGGATGGGGCAGCCACAGCTTCTCTGGGCAACCTCTTCCAGTGCCTCACCACCCTCACAACAAAGAATTTCTTCCTAGTATCTAATCCAAATCTCCCCTCTTCCAATTTAAAACCATTCCCCCTTGTCCTGCCACTCCACTCCCTGACCAAGAGTCCCTCTCCAGCTCTCCTGGAGCTCCCTTCAGATCCTGGAAGGCTGCTCTAAGGTCTCCCCAGAGCCTTCTCTTCTCCAGGCTGAACAGCCCCAGCTCTCTCAGCCTGTCCTCATAGCAGAGGTGCTCCAGCCCTCTGCTGGACCTGTTCCGACAGTTCCATGTCCTTTCTACGTTGAGGACTCCAGATCTGGACACAGGACTCCAGGTGAGGTCTCAGGAGCACAGAGCAGAGGGGGAGAATCCCCTCCCTGGCCCTGCTGCTCACGCTTCTTTTGCTGCAGCCCAGGCTGGGGTTGGTTTCTGGGCTGCCAGCGCGCACTGCCGGCTCATGTTGAGCTTCTCATCCATGAGCACTCCCAAGTCCTTCTCCTCAGGGCTGCTCTCCAGCCATTCCCCACCCAACCCGTATTTGTGCCTGGGATTACCACATCTTCCCCTCACGTGACGAGCAATTTCCACATTTATTGGTTTTTAATAAGCAACTTCGTGAAAGCCTGACTCTTGGAAGAGCACACCCCATTTAATTGCTTAATTTGATTTGTGGGTGCAATATCTAGACTGGGAGTGCAGGCATTTGGAAATGGGTCGAGCACAGACAATTTGGGCATGGGAGCACACAGATCCCTGCTGCAAAACCCATCTTGCACCTGTGTTAGGACCACTGCAAAATGCTCTCTTCACGCCTCCTACCAGACACGCAGGGGGATCGCTGGGCTGAGCGGTGCAGAAGGATGCCAGGGGTGATTCATGGCAGCCACCAGACACAGGCCAAGAGGTGATTTGCAGGATAACTCTCCTCATCTGCCCAAGGGAATCTCTCCCAACAGCTGGGACCCTTCAGGTAGGGACAGGGGAAGGGAGACAGCTAAGCTCACGAGCTGTTTGAAGCCGTGCCCTGCACAACACCCACCCTCTCTTGAGGCTTCTTACTCCAGCCAAAGGACTCCCAGCTCAAGGGCTGCAGCTCCAGAACAAGCTCATTAATTGCACATCGTTAAACAGCAATCACACTGATTTACCAACTGTGAGTGGGCCTAAACACTCCACAAATACATATTCCGTGACCAGGCAATCACTAATTCACTGTAACCACCAAGTAAATTGGATCTCTGAGGCTACCACCTCCTCATGGGATGCTGCAGGAAGGGCTTTACAAAGCACCAGCACATCCATGTTTCATAGATGGTATTTCCTGCTCCTTTTTTACTTTTAAATGAAAGGAAAAAAAACCTATCAGATTCTTTTAACTTTAAGTCTTAAGCTAACAGTGATCCAAAACAAAGAGTATAGATGACTTCCCAACTCCCCCCCAAAAAACCAAACCTAAAGATGTTTGGTGTTGGAAAAAAAAATAATGGACAACACCAAACAAGAAGAGATGTGACACATTTGCCTCCCTTCGTAACTCCACTGCCCAAAAACCCATTAATGTCCTAATATTCCACACCACCACTGGCTGGAAGAAGAGCATGCTTCCAAAACATTTAATTTTGCAGCTGCCTAAGTGCATCAGCTTGAACTTTCTAGTAGACAAGAGTTTCCACATAGCCTAAAAGACTTTTATTGAGTTTGCCATCCTTTATTTTTTTTTTAATATTCCCAGTCTGAAGGTGTAAAAAACAAAAACAACCAGAAACAACTCTTAAAAAGAGATCTAGAAAAGAAGAGCAGGCACTTGTGACAAATCCTGGCAGCAGAGAGTTGGTCTTATTAAAAATGTATAGTATTTTTTTCATATTTTTTTTGTATCAGTGTGTCATACAGGAGAACATACCTGAAATGGATTAGGTCAGAACAGGAAAAACACAATGAGATGAAGAACGATATAGATTGGTCTGATGACTAAACCACACAATATTACCAAGCTCCCCAAGAAACACCAGCTCTGAGGTTTATTCAGCCAGCTCCTCTGGGCTGTGAGTAATCTCAAGAGAGCCTCCTCTGGGACCTCAGTGGGGTTCCAGCGCTCCCCCTCTTTCCTTCCAGCACACCTGGGAGCTCCAAAGATGCTTGCCATTACCTGGATTTCAGATCAGAAATGCAGCATCTGGACATGCAGCTCTTCTTTCTGAGCAAAGCCTTTAATTTTTAAGCAAAGCCACAACAAAACAAGGGTTGAAGTGTTCTTATCACCAGCTCATCTAATGGTTAGTGCCTCTGCCACATCAACGACAGAGACCTCCACAAAAAAAGAGTTTGCAAGAATACCACTTACAATACTGCTTATCTTTGCCAACAGTAATTTGTACTTCATAAAGGGAGGAAAAAAAACCCCAACCCCTCACTCCAGAAGACAAGGATGAAGAAGGAACACTGGTGTGACTCTACTGTGGTCCCACAACCTCTGATACACTCACTAGGTCATCCTGCCTCTGCACACATCAGGCCTGAACAGTTCTGCTGAAGGTATTGCCACGGTCTCACAACCTACAACCAGTTGCTATGAAATCACTGCTTCCTAATCTGTTCAGGTTAGAGGTTTCAGCAGTTTTCTTCCCCCCTCTATAATTAAAACCAGGGAAGTATAAAACCTGAAATCCCTCTTCATCCATGGATGCAGCGAATTAAACCTCTCTTTACAGGGAGGAACTGTGATTCCGGTATATTTTTAACCTGTCAGCCAGGGCTCGTTCAACATCTTCCCAACCCCAAAGACAGGCATGAGGTGAGCTCCCTCAAGCTTTCAGCTCCTGTCTGTCTTGCAACTTTCATACCTTTATCAAGCGAAGCTCCAGCCATGTGGTAGAAGCTCAAAGCAGTGTCCACGTCATTTATGTTCTTCAGAAAAGTGAAGAAGTTCTCCACCTCCTCAAACGTCAGACCCTAGGACAGAGAAAAGACGGTCTTACTGTGACTGGAAAGAGGAGGTTGTCACACTACCTGGATGATGAACAACAAAGTGACCCAAAGGCAGGAAGCTGTAGCCAGAGGGGAAACACACACTCAAAATCACACTCAAAGCACTCCCACCTCAACAACCTGTACTCTTATTAACCACCTCTGCTCCTCTCCCAGTCCCACAAGTCATGCNTGGAGCAACCTGGTGTGGTGGGAGGTGTCCCTGCCCAGGGCAGGGGGTTGGAACTGGATGATCTTTAAGGTCCCTTCCAACTCTAACCATTCTATGATTCTATGAATAACAATGGTGGAAAATAGCTAAAGTTAGACTAAAACACAAGCTTTAATGTCTTGGAGGCTGCCTGGGTTGCCTGGTGCAGAAAAGGTAATTGCATCAGATGATGCAGACGATGTTTGGCAGATTTCATCTGAAAGCATTCGCGAGGTTAAATTGCATTTCCAAGGTAAAGCTTGCTGGGTAGGTTGGGTACAATTACTGCCACTTCCCTCCCAGCATCACACTATGAAAATTATTTTACTCCCATTTTCTTTGGAAAGCAATAGCAACGCAAAGCCCCTGCTGCTTTTGGAGTGGAGGGGAGTTACAGCAGGTTAGGAAACTGTGCAGATAATGATACCACGCTGCTCTAAGGGCAGGCCAGTGAAGCGTGAAAAGAAGGAATTTGGAGAAAATTCTTCCTGCAGCACATGTTTGCATAAAACTGCTCTGACCTACAAGGTGTTCAGCTACTGGAAAGTATTGCAAGGTATATAAAGTTTTGGCCGGGTGGTTTTAACATCTTCTTGAGGTCTGGGAGCCACAGGCAGAGCAGTGGATAGCATCAGCTCCTCTCTCTTGTTTTAGGATGGAAAGTAAAGCCAATCCCGAGAGAAGCAGCTGCTTGCTCTGTAGATATGTGGGTTACAAACACAGAGGAAGCAGCAGCCCCAGCATCAAGCTCCTGCAGTTTCAAGAATGCTCCCTGGCTCAGCACTCCATTCATTTCCAAAGAAAACTTTACAAGCACATCCCTGAATAAGTTATCCAGAAAGTTCAAAAGGTGGTTAATGTGATTCCGGTCACGGTCGTCCTGTTTCTAAAGAGACAGGGAAATTTAAGGTACATAAAAACATTGACAGCTGCAGGAGGGTTATCCAATAAAAGTACACAGGTGCGTTTAGATAAGAAGTGCTGCACACAAATCTGCAAAGGATACGGCCTTCTAAAATATCCCAGGGGGGGAAAAAAATCAAGAAGAAAAAAAAAACCCAAAACTTTTGATAACAGGTTCTCCTTTATAAAAGATAATGCAGAGTCAGGCACCAGGCTGGATCCTCTGTGAGCTAAGACCTGCTGGATTTAGTGGAGGATTTCACCAGCTGATTTCTCTAGCTCTCCATAAGCATTGACTTCGAGCTGCCCTGGCTGCCAAAAAGGCTTATCTGCTTCCAGGGCAAAGTGGCTGCTACCCTCCTGCACCCTTTACATCTCCTTAAACCTTTAAATGTCTTTTTTACAGAGACGTCAGCTCGTTTTAGGATTCTGGGTGTTCCATTCCACTCCCTCTGGCCTTAGGAATCGTGTTTTCCACCAATTATTTTTCTTGCAAACATCATTTTTTGTCCTATTCCCCAACTGCCCTCCTTGAAAGTCCTTGGAATAAAGAAAGAAAAAGACCTGGTCTGAATACAGTTATCTGCAAATAGAGACACAATCTGGCTGATTTGGGGGATGAGGAATAACGTAAAAACAAGAAGTTCTCTCTCTGTCACAGATGTCAGGGTCTTGGCTCATGCATGAAAGGAAGGAAACATCTGCTGTAAGAAACTTTCCAAGATAACTCTGCCTAATTTCTCATGCACTCAGCTACTGTTCAGTAATGTGTGTGTGTTCCAGGCCAGGTTGGACGGGGCTTTGAGCAACCTGCTCTAGCAAAAGGTGTCCCTGCCCAGGGCAGGAGCTTGGAACCAGATGATCATTGAGGTCCCTTCCAATCCAAACCATTCTATGATTCTGGGAGATTATATATAGGTAGATAGATGTAAAATAAAGAAACATAAAGAACTAGGAAAAAAATCAACAGTCTGGATCACTAACAAAAGAGCAGATACTTTCTGCTAGAGACACACCCCAGTTGAGTATTTTTTCCATGGGAAATCAAATGGTTCCTGTTAAAACTCAAGGCGGGCAGAGGTATCGGCAAAGCTGAATCTGCAGTGTCTTCCTCAAAGATCAAATCAACAGACACCACCTTGGCAACACCAATGATCTTATTTAAGCAAGTGACAAAGAGCCTGAAAAGTGAGATTTCTATGTTGACACCTTCTACTGATAAGAACCTGTTAAATATTTGAGCCTATTTTCCTACAAAACATGAGGGAATCTGAAAAAAACACCCCCAACTCTTTCTGGCACCCCAAGGCCTTGAGAACCTGCAGGTCCCATGGCTCCTCTGGCAGGAGTAAGTCTGAGAACAGCCTGTTAGCTTACAGTTTCCTCTGGTTTTTGACTTTTTTGGCATTATTTTAGTTAATAGAGACCTATTAGTCTACACATCCTGCTGCTTCAGTATGCCCAAGCTCTCCCCCATCACCACTGAAAGAGGAAGAAAATTAGGGGAAAAAGTCACTGGAGTGGCTTCATATGAACTGAGGATTCCTGCATGTCACAGAAGTCCAGTTAAGGCATCAAAAAGGGACAAAAAAGGACTAGACCCCGGCCAACACTTTTGTTTTATAACACACTTTGCACCTAAGCAAGTTCAATAAACGCCTGTTCTGATGTGAGGGGAAAGCTGCTCTCAGTCAGACTGGCCCAATACACAACCAAAGACTTCCCATCCATCCTTATTTGGGTGAATTGTAGTTAGTGAAAGAAAAAAATCCATCTTTATAGAAATAGACGTGAAATTCTAATACTGAAGAAATTTAGCTGCCCGTACTTGCCTTACCTGATAAAGCACACCCTTTCGGTATGGATGTCTTATTCCAAGGCCTCTCACTAAATGAACAAGAGTAGAATCTGCACCTTATTACTCTCTAAACCATGAGTAATTCAATTTTTCACATAAGTTCATGACTAAATAATAAACTGCCCAGTCACAGCAGCTAATTAATCCAAGGTCGAGCCAGTAACTAGGAACACATCTTCAATATTTACTCTGGCTCCAGACCCAGGTTGCCCTTCAGTGAATTTAAATGTTGAAAATCATAGAATCATAGAATTGTCAGAGTTGGAAGGGACCTTCAAGATCATCAAGTTCCAACCCCCCTGCCATGGGCAGGGACACCTCTCCCTAGAGCAGGTTGCTCCAAGCCCCATCCAGCCTGGCCTTAAACACTTCCAGGGACGGGGCATCAACAACTTCCCTGGGCAACCCGTTCCAGTGCCTCACCACCCTCACACCAAAGAGCTTCTTCCTAAGATCTCATCTAAATCTCCCCTCTTCCAATTTAAAACCATTACCCCTCGTCCTGTCACTAGACTTCCTGACCAAGAGTCCATCCCCATCTCTCCTGTAGCCCCTTCAGATCCTGGAAGGCTGCTCTAAGGTCTCCCCGGAGCCTTCTCTTCTCCAGGCTGAGCAGTCCCAGCTCTCTCAGCTTGTCCTCATAGGAGAGGTGCTCCAGCCCTCTATTACAGCATCCATTTCAGTAGGGACAAGTCTGCGCGCTGATCTCCACCCTGACCACCGCAGTCCCACTTCTTCCACCTCCTTACTGCAGGCAAAGTGTTTATCACCTACAACTCCCTAAATCTGCCAACCACGGCCACTGACCTCTCCATCTTGGAAGTGCTTTTTGAGCTGCTTCAGCATGACGGTGAGCTTCTTGGACTGCACCCCGCTGTAGGCCAGCAGCATGCTGCCGAACTGCCGCTCCGTGATCCGCCCCTCCACCGGGTCATGCCGCTCAAACTGCAAGGGAAACAAAAATAAACACATAAGAGGGAGATGAAAACACTCCTGAGGGAGAAACCCTAACGCATTCCAATATTCACTTCCCCCAAGACTATCTCCACCAAAAAAAGTCAACATTTTCTCTACGCGCTCTTCCTTGGAGGACCTCTGGAAGAAGTCTTTGTATCTTGCCTTCCTAGTTTTATCTTGCAAGGGGGTAGTGTATGTAGAGCTGGGCTTGAAAAAGCAGGATGATTACTCTGCCTTGAAACCAAGCTAGTCCATAGGTCTCCCAAGGGGTGAAATGCAAGAAGGGTCAAAAGCCTGTTCTTCACAGGCATTTCCATAGTGGACACCTGGATAAGATGTGCAGGACTGAGCTAAGGTGCAAGTGAGTGTTTCAAAAGAAGTCTATGTAGGAGTGGTTCTGTGATTGCTTGTGGTGCTGGTCGTTAATAAACCAGGAAAGTCTCCCAAAAACTAAAACTCATTGTAGCTCTTCTCTACTCCAAGCCCTGTAGAGGTGGGTTCAGCAAGGGAAGGTTCATGGAGGTCTCCAGACTTCAGTTTCCCCAGTCCCAGAAAGTTGTTCTTGTCCTAAATCCCTCCAAGAGCCTTACGAACACAGCTGTGAGGGCCCTGCAGAACTTCCTACAACACCTTCAGCCAAGGTGTTTTCCACTGATACCTCTCTCCAGCACTAGTTTATGTTCTCCTGGCTTTCACTGCAGGGGAGAAGGGATGAGCAATTCTCCTGACTTGGGAAGATGATGGGTTTGAGCACCACATCTCTGCTCAATGAATAACGCAGATTTCATCTTTAGCTTTTTTCCCCGGACCTCTTTGTGGCACTAGAAACGTTAGCTTCAACCCACTTCAGCTTCACAGATCTCACCATTCAGGATCCCTTATTTGATTTCCTTCAGATTTATCAGAAAGCATCTGACCTTCACTAGAGCTGATCACAAGCCAGAAGACGACACTTCACAACAAAATTAGTTGTTAGACTCCTACAGAACAACTCAGCATCACTGACTTGACATTACGTTGCTCAGTGAGTTAACCATTTCTGTCTCAACCGCTCTTCTGTGTTTAACTATAAAGCTAACACAAAAGCCAGGAAGGCACCTAACCAAGATCAAGGTGGGGAGATGAAAGCTGGAGATGAAGCTGGCAGATCCAGCAGCCTTGCCTTCAATCCGTGTGTAGGCAGAGCTCCAGACACAGCTGGCTACGGATGCTTTTAATAGATATGCTCTTAACTACACTCTGTGACAATCAGGCTGCTTGCAAATGTGCTACTACTGTTGCCATGTTAATGCCAAGTCGAGGGTAAACCACAGAATGCTGTAGGGTTGGAAGGAAGCTCTGGAGATCATCCAGTCCAACCTCCTGCCAAAGCAGGTCCACCCAGAACAGGTCCCACAGGAACATGTCCAGGTGGGTTTGAATGTTTCCAGAGATGGAGACTCCACCACCTCTCTGGGCAGCCTCTTCCAGGGCTTTGCCACCCTCCAAGTGAAGAAGTTCCTCCTCGTGTTGAGATGGAACTTCTTATGGTCCAAGTTTGTGCTCTTTTCCTCTTGTCCTGTCTCTGGAAACCACTGAAAGAAGACTGGTCTCATCCTCCTGACATCCACCCTTGAAGTGTTCATAGGCGTTGATCACATCCCCCCTCAGTCTTCTCTTCTCTAGACTAAACAGACCCAAGTCCTTCAGCCTTTGATTGTAAGAGAAATGCTCTCTTTCAACTAAATATTTTTAGTTATTAGCTTATCTGCCAGACTTTTCCCAGTGGGATATCAAGTGATTTGAAATGCATGAAACTTGAGTGTTGGAGGGGTTTGGATGGACTACACTGGCAGGAGGCAGCTCCCAAGTGGAGAAGTTCTGCTCGTTATCACCTTGTGTTTTCGCTTGAGTGACCCCCACAGGATTTGGGGAAAATCCTGGCACTTTTTACTGACGTCTGATACAGATGTTGGGGTTTATTCATGATATAAAACACTGGCCTCTCACCTTCTCATGTGCTATGGAAAGAAAAGGGAAAACTCATTTGGAGAAGAAGTACGTGTTCTTCATTAAAAAGCAGAGGTAGTCAGTCCTTTCTGTCACATTTGAAGAATGCAAAGAAGTTTTACAGTACCCAAGAAGCACAAAAATTCACTGTCAGTACCGTTTCAAAAGCAGCACCGATGCTCTCTTCCAATATAATACTCCTCATTTCAGCCCAAAAGGCATAAACCAGCATTTTTCTACCAACCACCTTCAAATACCCCAAGTTTTAGCAGAGCACGAGATAGCATCTCTTAGTAAAGGAGAGGAAATGGGCTCAAATACCTCAAATCAACCTCGTAAGTGGCGAATATGCTTAGAAAAGTCTTGAGTCAGCACCTGAAAACCCGCCAGCCCTCTCCCCTTGCCCTGCAGCAAGGAGCAGGCAGTGTGCAGCTCCACAGGGTTCACGAGCCACACAGCTCCTTGCAGTCCTGCAGACGGGGAAATAAATAAGAGCCAACTCTTTGCATCCTAATTTTTTTATAACTAGGCAGGTCAGATAGCGGCCAGATTTGTCACGGAATTGTCAGGGTTGGAAGGGACCTCTAGAGATCATCCAGTCCAGCTCCCCTGCTAAAGCAGGACTGCCCAGAGCACATCACAGAATCACAGAATTTTCACGGTTGGAAGGAACCTCTCAGATCATCGAGTCCAAAAAGATCCCAAAACTCACAAAAAACCCCAAACCCCACAAAACAAATCACCCAACACAACATTCTTGGCCACTAGAGCACACCCTGAAGTGTCACATCTACACCTTTCTTAAATACCTCTAGGGATGGGGACTCCACCACCTCCCTGGGCAGGCTGTTCCAGTGCCTGACCACCCTCTCAGTGAAGTCATTCTTCCTAAGATCTCATCTGAACCTCCCCTGCTGCAACTTCAGATCATTTCCTCTGGTTTCGTCGTTGTGCCCTTGGGAGAAGAAGCCAACACCCACCTCTCTACAACCTCCTTCAGGTAGCTGTAGAGGGCAATGAGGTCTCCCCTCAGCCTCCTCTTCTCCAAACTAAACTTGCCCATCACAGGGTTTGAAGGTCTCCAGAGACGAGACTCCACCACCTCTCTGGGCAACCTCTGCCAGGGCTCTGACACCCTCACCAGAAAGAAGTTCTCTCTCATATTTGACTGGAACTTCCCATGTTCCAGTTTGTGCCCTTTGCCCCTCATCCTGTCACTGGGAACCACTGGGAAGAGTCTGGCTCCATCCTCCTTTTCTCTCTCCTTTTTTTCTGATATGTTACAAACTGTGTTTATTAATACAGACACTTGGCTTCATATGATTTGTGAGTGGAAAAAACCTTGATTTCAGCTTAAAAAAACCCAAACCAACAGCTACCTCTGAAACCCCCTTCTGCACCTCCCTGCCTGGGAGCAGAGGTATCACATCCGTGCTCTCCTGCCTGCTTCAAAATCTTCTGGCCAAGAGAACACAGCTCGCCTGTTGCCTCTGAAAATGAAGGAGGGTGCAAAGCCTACAGTAATTTTTCTTTCAGTACTTAATACAGTCTATGAACAGTGTTAAGCATTAAAATCCCCCAGGATTTTAAAGAGGCAGGAAAAAATAGTGTCCTTTCCCAGGTAATTGCCTTCACGTACGTCACGCTACTCTACAGGTTATTTTTCCAGTCACTTGGGGGAAGAAGAACAAACCCCACAAAGATGGGATGGGGGGCAGAGCATGCTGAGATTTATTACAAGCAAGCAACTCCTCTGACAGCCTTTTTCCCTTTTGTGTATCTTAAAGAAGGAAAAGCACCACCAGCTGGCATTGCAGGGCACCAGCCAGGGTAGGATGGAGCAGCTCCCGTGGGAGCGTGGCACCCCCCATGGGGAAACTGGGGAGGGTACGGGGGGTCCTACCCCCTCTGAACTGCAGCCCCAAAATCTGTGCACGCAACACAGGTGGCTGGTGAGTCCAGCACCTTCAGAGCAGCTTCCACCTGCAGCCACTTGGTGCCAGCAGTGGATTCTGCATGGGCACACCGGCAAGGATACAGTAAATAATGAAATACAACACTCCAGTGTTCTTCCCGCAAGCCCAGGACGCCTGTGATGCTGAAGAAATAAGCCTACAATATAATAGCCAGTATTTTGAAATTCATTAAAAGCCAGCAAGGAAATCAAAGGCATTTATGGGAGAGTAAAAAGACAGAATAAATGGGGCACAGCACTTCATTCTCCTACTGTCAGCCTGACCCAGCTTCGCCAACCCAGCCCCAGTAATCGGTTCATACAGAACATCAGGATACTTTCTACAGTCATGGCAAAGTCTACCTGTAATCTTAAATATGAGTTAAATACTCCCACTCCCCCCCCAAAACCACCTCATCAGACAGGATGAACATGTCAATGTTCTTCTATAAGCTGAAATATGGGTAATCTTCCTCCCAGCTTAGCTTTCTGTCTGAATAAATAACCTTACTCTCTTTTCTTCAACCCATATAGGAAAGGCTTCATCACGTGAGGAGAGCAGAAGGCAGATAAACAGACAATTTTCTCTGCTTCCACATCCCCTTAACTGCATAACTTTATAGAAAGGCAATAGGAGGATTCACCACAAACCAACAGACCCACAATCCCTTCGCTTCCAAACTTCACTATTTTTTTGCCAACTAACCCAATCCATCTTCTCCTGCGGGAAATCAAATGCCAGCTTCTGAGAAGCATCCAGCTCAAACCAATTCAGAGGCACCACCATCAGAAACATCTTTATTCAAAAAAACCCCAAGAACAAAACCCACGCTGGAACTTCTGAAACACAGACACTGGCTTCCTTTCATCCCTCCTTCTGCCACCACCAGCTGCAAGTCTCATTTTTGGGAAATAAAGCAGCTCTGATGGCTAAAGGAGCCATCTGGAATGGGCAGGAGGACCTCCTCTGGGTCCTCCTTAACCATGGAGATTGGGCATGACAAATGCTGCCGCAGACTCCAACCATCCACCTCCTAAATACAGATTTTTCCAACATGAGAAACAACGGGGGAAAAAGGAAGTGTCTTTAAACCAAAGGTTTGGGGTGCAATGCCCAAGAGAACACCACCAGCTCTGCAACTGCCCAGGGAGGGATGTCAGAACACCAAAACCTTTGGAGAGGGCTTCGCATCGCTGGACAACCACAAGTGGATGCAAAGACCACACGCCTGAAAAGTGAGATTTCTTCTCCTTCCTAACCTGGCAGGGCATGTTTGGTCTGAACATTGAACGCTGGTTAATTTCATTTTGCTTGCTTTGTTTGCTGAAGACTACTTTTAAAATAACCACANCCCTCAGCCTCTCCTCAGGAGACTTGTTCTCCAGACCCCTCACCAGCTCTGCCAGCTCCATTGCCCTTCTCTGGACCTGCTCCAGCCCCTCATGTATTTTTTGTGGGAAGGGGCCCAAAAGTGGACACAGTCCTTGAGGTGGGGCCTCACCAGTGCCCAGTCCAGGGGGACAATCACCTCCCAAGTCCTGTTCACCAGGCCAGATGCTGTTGGCCTTCACGGCCATCACACCCTTCTAGTGGCTGCACCCAGCATAGGTTCAAACTGTTTAAGAATAACCAAAACCAGCAAGAGCATCAAAGCCCATCCATGTGAGAGGCAAACGCCCAGCTGTAACACAACACAGCAGGACTAAGACTCAGCAGTGTTGGTGTTCCTAAAGTGTTGGTGTTCCAGCAGCACCTCCCGTGCCCATCACCTCTGCGGTACAACCCTTCAAGCAACCACAGGGCCACGGGATGGGGAAGATCAGCTTAGTCCACGCTTTGGGACTTGAATCTATGCTTCTTGGACTTCTCAGATGATTCCTGGATGCTTAGAGGGCTGGAGCACCTCTCCTATGAAGACAGGATGAGAGAGTAGGGGCTGGTCAGGCTGGAGAACAGAAGGCTCCGGGGAGACCTGATAGCAGCCTTCCAGTATGTAAAGGGGCTACAGGAGAAAATGGGGAGGGAGTCTTGATCAGGGAGTGGAGCAAAAGCATGAGGGATAATAGTTTTACATTGAAAGAGGAGAGGTTTAGATGAGATACTACGAAAAAATTCTTCGTTGTGAGGTGGTGAGACCCTGGAAGAGGTTGCCCAGAGAAACTGTGGCTGCCCCATCCCTGGAGGGGTTCAAGACCAGGCTGGATGGGGCGTGGAGCAACCTGCTCTGGTGGGAGGTGTCCCTGCCCAGGGCAGGGGGGTTGGAACTTGCTGATCTTGAAGGTCCCTTCCAACTCCAACCATCCTACGATTCTATCCCCTGACAGGAATCCCAGCTGCTGAGCCACGAAGAGGCGGCGATACCCTGCCCTGCCGTTCCTGCAATGATGCCCACACCTACCACCGACGGGCTCATCCAGGAGTCACCGCGTGGTCTTACTAGTCTGTAAACACCAGGAGAGAATATGAAACGTGCTTACAGCAGTTTTAAAGGGCACATTGAATACAAATACCACGAACACAGTACTCCTGCTGTGCAAAAATCAGCATCTTCAACTTATTATGGTTCTATTTTTTGAAAATCATCCCAACTCTAAACCCTGTCAGTTTGATGTAGCTATTCTTGAACATCAAACTAACAGCATCCCAGCAATGTAACTTCTATCCTTGTAGTAAAATGTCCAGCTATATTTTAACAGGTTCTTAAATTTCTAAGAAAGCTTCTATAAACCAATCAAATAAACTACGTATTCCCTAAAATCTCCAAGCAAGCTTGAAAAATAAACATGTGTGCACCCCTTCTGACTTCCAATATGGACAGCAAAAAAAAATATAAATCTACAAGGACTTTTGGATGGAGGGAGAAGTGTTAAGGCATGATTTCTGAGCTTATTTACGCTGGCTAAACAAGCAGCACTCACAGAAATATTGCTAATACTGTCAGGTTTAGGGGTACTTGAAAAAGGTGACCTGTTCCGAGAGCCACGGTGTGTGTAATAAGGAAACCAAAAGATCTGGAAAACAATGATTTGTAGGGTAATATTCAGATTCACAATATACGACACTTTAAAGTGGTATTTGCTCAAAGCTTTATTTGACAGGCTGTGATACATTATTTATCTGCAAACTACTGCAGCACTGGCTCTGTTTACTGTTCTGGAGGAGCAAGCTGCCAGGGTCTCCTGTCAAGATGCGTATACAACTCTGACACAGGCAGGGAGGGGAAAAAAGTGTATCTTCCTATCTTCCTAAACCACAGCAAACTCCTCTGTCCAAGAAATAAAAATGATTAAATATATATATATATTTGGGAGAAAGTTGTAGTGTTTGCACAGGCACCAAATCATTGCCAAAAAAAAAAAAGAAAATGAAGCAAAAATTCCCAAAGGATTTTTACTTGGAGAGATTAAAGGTTTCAAAATACAATTTTTTAAATTCTGCTGAAAGGTTCCAGTAGGCAGGGATCTCAACCACTGGGTTTTGTAAAGCAACAGGCAGCCTGCACTGCAGAGAGCCTAATGAACTTCACTGGTAGCACGCAAAGAGCCACTGGACAGCATCAACCAAGCCCCATTCCATCACTTGGTAAAAACCAAGCGGAGGAAACAGCTCTAAAGATTCCCTGAGCTGCCAACAGCAGGAGAAAGGTAAAGGGCAAGGATGCAGAGGAGGAAACACTAAACTCAGCCTGAACCATCACACACGGGTTGTTCTGGGCATCACCCAGCAGCGTGAATCTAGGCTGCCCATGAAAATTGAGCTACGTAACCCATGCGGAGAAGCAAACCACTAGCAGCACCAGCAGCACCACCAGCAGCAGCACCACCTCTGATGCCCAGAGTGGGCTGAGAAGCTCCCTCGCCCTGCAGTGCTGCAACAGATCCTGCCCCAGCGTGCTGTGCCGAGCTGGCAGGCTGCCTGCTGCTGGTGGCAGTTCCTGCTCCAACCAGGGACAGGCAGAGAGCATCACCAAGTCTTCAGGTTTGGGAATCACTTCTGAACCTCACAAAACTAGCCAGAGCATCCAAATTATCTAACTGCCCATTAATCGCCTCCCCTACCTGACTCCCTGAACTCCAGCGCAGGTTGTGCAGCTGGATCGTGTCAGGAAAAAACACTCCCAATGCTGCCAGCAGCAGCTTGACTCTGTTATCTTAAAAAAAATAATCATATGAAAGGAAGCAGAGCCATTTTTCACATGAGAAAAATCCAATTTTTCAAACACTTTCCCTGGTCTCCGAGAGTAACTTCAGTGAACATATAGCAGCCAAGCTAAAAACGTACATCTGCCAGCAGCAGAGCAATCCTAGCAGACCAGGTGTTTGATGGAAGCTTTTGAGGTTTCATTGACCTTGGCATGGCACTGCTGCTGCAAGGGGGAAAAAAAATACTCATTCCCATCATCCAGCTACCTGTTACACTTTAATGAGCGATTAGAAAAGGTTCTGTAAAGACAGCTGCACCTGAAATTCCTCCTCACGAATCAAAATAACCTCTTGCCAGGTCTGAAAAGATCTGCATTTTGAAATTTCAGGCAGTGGAGCAATGAGAGGAAGGAAACATAAATGATAGGAATCAGGAACATTAAGGGGATGGGACACGTCTGATAAATTTAAGGGAAGCACTTGACTGATGGGATGGAGAGGGGCAGGAGATAGGCAGCTATCTCCCACCGCTGCTCTCCAGACTTGGCTCCATTCCTGCCCCTGACAACGTTCCCAGCACCTTGGTGTGAGGAACGGGGCAGCTTTTCCATCCTACACACTCGCTGAATGAGAAAAGAGCAAAGTTCAGAGGTGGTACAAGTTCCCAGCTCCCCCCGCAGGGATACCCACGGGACGGTGGAGCCGCACGTACCGGAGCCAAACTGTTACTCTGAAAAAACAAACAAAAATCTCCATGGAATTGCTTATACACAGCTCCCTTACAGCCGGTCAGAGTTTACACTGTTTCTGCTTGATCGTGGCACCCAATTTGCCAAGAAAAATAAGTCTGCAGCAGTTCTGCTTAAGCCTAGCAGGGAAAAGGGAGCGCCGGTGTCCTGCTCCTACGTCCTTAATGCACCAATAGAAGCAAAGTCAGGAGCTGAAACACAGACAGCAACACATGGAGGGGCAGAACACCTCTGTCTCCAGAGCTTGAAAGGGGGGAAAAAGAGCAAGAGGACTTCTGTCTGTGAACCAAAGTGTGAGTCAGATAACACACTGCAAGAATTGCTCATCATAAACTTCCCAACGGGTTATTTTAGCTTGCTGTGATTGTGCAGGACTCCACTGATACTTATTTTGGGTCGTACTTAAGAAGCTGGCTGACATTCCCAAGGAAGCACAGCAAGCCCATTGGGTGATAAACGTTTTGGGTTTTTTTCCGTGGTTAATAAAACACATTGTCCACATTCCCATACTCACTGACAGAAAATGCACAGCCCTAAACATCTGCTTTGGTTTTCCTCAGCTAACCAGGACACAGGAAAAAAGCTGCAGAAGTTTCTGAGATGGTTCTTGCCTTTCCCACCTCACAACAGCACGAAACCCAGCACCAGCATGAAATCCCATGCGTGTGCTGAGCCTGCCAGTCATGAGCTAGTGTTGACACAAAGCCTTCCTCTTGATAGGTCTTACGTGCCCAGGTACATCACCCGGCTCACACAGAATCACAGAATTGTCCAGGTTGGAAGGGACATTTAAGACCATCTCATCCAACCATCAACCTCACTCTGATACAAACCATCACTAACCCGTGGCTCTCAGCACTAGGTCAACCTGGCTTTTAAACACCTCCAAAGGATGTTGCCTCACCCCCTTCCCTGGGCAGCCCATTCCAAGGCTTCACAACCCTTTCCCTGTCAAAATTGTTCCTGATCTCCAATCTCAACCTCCCCTGGGGCAACTTGAGGCAACTTTCCTCTTGTCCCATCGCCTGGGACTTGGGAGAAGAGACCAACTTCCCCTGACTACACCCTCCTTTCAGGGAGTTGGAGAGAGCCAGAAGGTCTCCCCTCAGCCTCCTTTTCTCCAGGCTGAACCCCCCCAGCTCCCTCAGCCTCTCCTCATAAAGTTTATAAACCTGTTCACGCAGACATCCCCAGCCGTGCGGGATGCAGACGCACCAGCTTTTGGAACTGCCCAGCTCTTGGTTAACTCAGTCATGCACACACAACAAAAGCACCTACTCTAACCAGCTCATCCCTTCTACTTTATGGACTCAGCGACACAAACCTCTGCACACACTCTCATAGCAATGGAATTAATGGAAATATCCTCCTTGGGATTTAATTTACAGGGGTCCTTCCAAAGGCACCTTTGCCTCCGTAAGCACAGGGCTCAGCATGCTGCACTGCGGGAGCTGGGGAGTGGATTTACACACCCTTCATAAACCAAAGGAGCCTGATGTTACAGAGCAAAACCCTCCACTGCTACTAACGATGCAATAAATAGAAATTCCAACAAAACCCTCGAAGAGCTTTCCCTGCACAGCCGCTGCATCAACCACAGTTGCATTCACCAGCCCATGGAGCACCCATCCCAGATGAGATGGCAAAGCTGCTCCTGTGCATGCCAGCGGTGTCCCAGCCATGCTCACAAGCAGCTGCATCACCTCGATGCACGTGGCATTGCTTCTGGACCACTAATTTGGTCTGCTGACCACAGGATGTTCTCAGCTTGACGCTGGGTCAGTGTCACTGCCCTTAACCTCAACGTGTCGCTGCTAGTCATGGCACTGCAACTGCTCAGTTGTCACTGCTGATGGAGCAGACCCAAGGTACAGCTAAGACACAATTTAAAAAGTGGTTGCCTGAGTGCTTTTTGCTTGATTTCAATCCAACGGGTATGCTGAAGTGGCCAAACATGGTCTTCCCATGCTGAAGAGTGCTTCTGTACCAGGCAGAGTACGGAGCTGACCGAAGCAGAGCACACCCATCACTCCTTAAAGCACACCAGTCAGCACCTCCAGGGTGTCCCACCAAGCCTTTCACATCTGATCTGCAGGTGCTTCATGTGGTCTTACGATCATGAGACCCCCTAAACTACCTCAACAGTTGATACCTGACTCTTCCTCCACCTTCTGGAGTGAGGCACTGGAAGGGTTTGATTTCAAAGCTGCTGTGCAGGCTGTACTGGGTAGAAATCAGTTAGGAATAGTGTTTACAGCACCTTACGATAGAGGTACGAAGCACAGCTTTTGATAGCTCATCCACAGTGACACCCACTATCACTTTCTCAAAGAAAAAGGGGCTGAAATTCAACCTGTCTTGTATTTAAACTAAACTCTCTCTGGTGCACATTTAAACCGTTCATTACCTGCTCTTTCATTACTGATTGATGAAAATTACTTGCCTCAGGTTTCTCTATAGTGAATCCTCAAAGCTTACTGAGACAGTTACACCTCCCTTCTGCTTTCCCTTTCAGCTGCACATGTCATGGACATGTAACTTATTTCCATTTTCCAGATTTTTTTTTTTTTCAATACTACCACCCCACTCTGAACTCTTACCAAGTCCTTGGCCAACATTGGACAAAAAACAAATGCTAGTTTTTCCCCAGCCCCTAACTGAGGCAGTATGGTCAACCTGAAAGCTTCACGTAATCCTTTCCATTCAGACACCGAGACAGAAGCACGCTGCCAGAAGTTTTGAATGCCATCAAAAATGTGATGAGTTGTGTAAATCATTCCAACTGCCTGCCTAGAAATTCCCAGCTTACATATGGGCTGTGACTCTTGAACTACAGAGTTCCCCAACATTAAACTATTCATATTAGTCAGAAAAAAACATTTTTAACTGGGAACATCACAAAATTCTGTCATCCACAACACCTTGACAGCTATGCATCACAAAGCCACGCTCATTAATTTTATTTCTCTTCCCTAAAACTTCTAACACATTGAACACAGAAGGAGGAGTATACAGATCTCTGGGAATGAGCCTGATGACTCCCCTCTCTTTGGCACCAAACCCATCACAGCTTTGTCCATCCATGACTCCAGTAAGGACTTCTGGGGGAGAACAAACCTTGATATTGAGATCCTCTTCCCTCCCAGAGCTGCTGTTTAAAGGTTAATGGCTACCAACATACCTTGAAGCTAGAGACAGGGGATGATGACAGTGGCACAGATCCAGAATGTGTGCTCTCAGACTCAGGTAGAGACAGGTATGATCTCCAAAACATCTCATCTGCTGACCCCTTCATTCCCAACCTACCTCTGCAAACTGGGATTGACCAAGAGGAGGCGGTTCAGGCCGAACTTTGTATGTCATACCACAAAGGGACATCTGGGTAGCAGAGGATCACCACAGGAGGTCTCCCCACAGAAAACACATCTGATCCTTCACCAACGTCTCTCATGTCTCTTGGCTTCACAGCATCCCCCCTACAGCTGCCCAAGCACACATTTGGTCTGTTGTCTCAGCAGAGAAGCAGCTCCTAGGCAACGCACCAGAACACAAATGTAAAAGTCAAGCTGTTGTAGGTTCTTCTTTGGTTGCCTAAAAAGCTGCTGCTTTTTAATTGTAGTTTCAGCTTATTAATATTCCTATTCCTGCTCTAATTCTGTGCTTTACCTATTCCTTCTCACAGCAGCTGCTGTTTGCCCTTCACCACCCCCCGGGCTTGGTCTGCCTCCCCGCCACTGCTCACGACCCAGCTACAGCCCTTGTGCTCCCCGGGGCAGGAGCCCTCAAGCCGTGGGTGCCCGTTACCAAGCCTGGCTCCTCCTGATGCTGCATCCCCATCTCACCTTCCCATCGAATCACTCATCCTCTGGGACAAACAGAGCACCCATAAGGTGCACTTTAGGCTTTCCATACTTAACCATCAACTCATCCTCCCCTCCTTCCCTCTGGCGTACTGCGTGGTTTCAAAGCACATCTTTTAATATCTCACACACAGACAGTACCTCATCCTCACTGGTGCATCCCAGGTAACTCAAACCATCCCTTAATACTTTCACACATCAGATATATCACACTGACAGACACCTGCTGAAATCAGATCAGGAAATCACTAACAAAGAACCCAAGCAATTTTTGTTTCTGCCATTAACTGGCCCATTTAAAGAGACAACTTCACAAGTGCTGGTTTGGCTTTTCAGATGTACAGACCCTGTAAAAGAAGAGAAAGCAAGTAGGGGCCTAAAGGAGGAGATCTAGATATAGAGCATATAGATTTAGAACTGCCAAAACTATGCAAGTATACAAAATGCATTACAGGATGCAGAGAAGGAGGAATTCATAAGAAAAAAGAGAGAACATTGTATCTGCCACCACAGTTCCCACAGTGGCCAGGCCAGCAGTGAAGCTGATGGTGAGCAGCTCAGCAGGGAAGGACAGTGTTGTGAGACAAAGCAGCCAACCATGACAGAGACTGCTGTAAGGGCGACTTAAAATAAAAACGACTTGTGTCAGTTTGATAGCAAATTGTTCTCCAAAAAGTCCGAGTTTAGAGCCTTTCCTTACAAAGCTTGGCCAACCTGACACTGCCAGATCTCATTTTTCAGGCCAGTAAAAACCAACTGACGTTACTCTTTTCTTTCACCCAAATCACTGCAGCAGATAAAGATTCACAACTCATTACTGCAACCTTTGCTACCTGTGTTAATGAACCACTGAACGTCTGCATCAGTCTGCAAGCCCATACAAAAACAAAGCAGAACCCCAAAAAATCTTGGGTAAACTGTGCCTTGAGCCTCTATCAGAAGATGTTGCAATCACTGCAGCTTCTAATATTTAGTACAGGATCAGACACCAACAGCCCCAGCAACAGGACTCGGAACAGAAAGGCACTTATGGACTCAAGTTACCACCATAAAACCAGATTGTGAAGCATCAGAAATGCCTTCTGAAACCACAATATTCATTAAGACAGGGCTGAAATCCAAAAGTTCTAGGACTTTCTGACAAGGTGTGTGCAGATGGAAGAGCATCCGTCACCCCTTCTCCATAAAAACCAAACCAAGCAGCACTCGTTATCAGCACTGGTCACGACAACAGGGGTTTCCAGAGTAAAGAAGTTACTCTCACATCACCGTCACAGAACGGACATGGTATCTTTGCCATATTCTCACAGAATCCCATTTTACTTCTCTTTGCTCCAGTGCTTGGAAGATCTTTTGCTGGGGAGAGACCACTACTGGGGCATCCTTGATCCCTGGGTAATCAAAGATCTTCAGAGATCCCTTTGGTTAAGCATAACAATACACATCTGCATGAGGATCTGACTCCTCGACATATTCGGCAAGCTCCTCCATGGGAGGGCACATCCCACCAGCTCAAAGAGCACACTCCAGTTCACACCAGATTGAGACAGGTGGTTCATAGAATCGCACTTAGAGTTGGAATGGACCTGAAAGATCATCCAGTTCCAACCCCCCTGCCATGGGCAGGGACACCTCCCACCACACCAGTTTGCTCCAAGCCCCATCCAGCCTGGCCTTGAACCCCTCCAGGGATGGGGCAGCCACAGCTTCTCCGGGCAACCTGTTCCAGTGCCTCACCCCCCTCACAGGAAAGAATTTCTTCCTAAGATTTCATCTAAATCTCCCCTCTTCCAATTTAAAACCATCACCCCTTGTCCTGTTACTCCACTTCCTGACAGAGTCCCTCTCCAGCTCTCCTGGAGCCCCTTCAGATCCTGGAAGGTCGTTANTCCCAGGTACAGGACTCTGCACTTGGCTTGGTTGAAATTCATGAGGTTCAAATGGGTCCACCTCTCCAGCCTGTCCAGGTTCCTCTGGATGGCATCCCTTCCCTCCAATTTGTCAACCATGCTACACAGCTCGGTGTTGTTACCAAACTTGCTGAGGGTGCACTGAATCCCACTGCCTGGGTTGCTCAAAGCCGAGCAGCACAACCTTGCTGATCCTCCAGAGAAAACAGCCCCACACCTACAAACGCCCTCCATGAGTAACCATCAGGGAAATCATGTGCTACAGAATTCTCACTGCAAGCCATTTGGGAGAAAAAAAAGATTGTTGTTAAGGTCTTGTGCCACAGGCGTGTATCCCACTGCTAGGAAGAGGCCTGAGGAAAAAAGAATATGACTAAGTATGGAGAATAAATCACCTCTATTAGTAGTTTTGACGTTGTCTTTCAGGGCTAACACAGATGTGGAGAACAAAGGGCTAATGCATCTCTTTTACATGCTCTTACAGAATCACAGAAAAATTTAAACTGGAAGAGACAGGCAGGCTGGCTGGGATTTCTCCTGGCCCACCAAGGACACGCGACTATCTAGGCCAGACACTAACAAGCAGAAACAGCATAAACAATGATGTCAAGTCCTATCCGTCTTCCTAACTTGCAGGGTAGTTTTTTTAAAAAAATAAATGAAATAAAAACAAAACCAGCATTCAAGCCCAATACTGCCTGTCCTGACAGGACACATTAGAGCTCCAGAGGCTGTCCAGGCTCACTCGTCACTGTTTGTCACGTTAAGAGACAAGGAGAAAGGAAAGCAGGTCACGGGAGGTGATTCTCCCCCTNCCCTGCCCATGGCAGGGGGGTTGGAACTTGATGATCTTGAAGGTCCCTTCCAACTCTGACAATTCTATGATTCTATGAAAGTCTTTCCATAGACACTAAGGCAAGGCAGCATGAACACAGCAGGGGACTGGTTCTCGTGGCTCAGCCTTAGCCAGGCCAGGCCACCACTATATTCTGAAAGTAGCCAAACCACAGAAAGTTGTAACAAGCCCTTAAAAGCTTCTCCTCTCCCTCTGGCTATGGTTCCTTTTCTCGTCACTTGCCTTTCTGCAACTAAGCCAATTGCTAAGTTTCCATAACACAATGGAAAATGGACTTTCATCAAAAAAATAAGCACAAAGGAAGGTGAATACACCAGGTCATAGCAACTTAAACGTGCTGTCAGCACTTCAGCCATTAAGGAACACTGAAAGGTTCAGTGCTTGGTCTGATCGAATTCCTCTGAGAAAGTTTCTGCAAGAAATATGCACTAATGTTTTCATATGAAAAAAATGAACTGAAATCAGCAAGAAGAAAGTGGGTTCAGATGGTCAAAAACAACTCTTCCACCTTTAGTCAGCAGAAGAAACTGGCTCTCAAGTGTATTAACCGTAGAGATACCTGAATCCTGAGCCACAGGGAAAACAGCTCTTAAAAAGCTCTTACCTAAAGCAGGTTTCTTCTGCAAGAGAGAAAGCAAGCACCTCACTTTGAGAACAGAGGCACTGTGCCACTGGGGGCTGCACCAGCCCCCGGGGATATTCCTCAGACCTGCTCAGAGTGCATTTCCCCAAAGCCTTTTCTGGAGTTCAGACACCAAACATGAACAAAACTGTCCTTCAAACGAACATTCCAGCTTCGGACCATGTATTAATTTGCTAAGCCAGCATAGAACAAGTAGATGAGGGTAGAGTTGAACTGAGTCCCTGGCAGGTCTGCCACCAACTCTTTCCTGCTCCTTCCTGTCATGCCAAGAGAAGGACCCAGAGATGATCTCCAGGGGCACAGAATGATCACGGTTGGAAAGGACCTCTGAGATCAAGCCCAACCATACACATACACAAAACCCCTACAATCTTGGCCACTAGAGCACACCCTGAAGTGTCACATCTACACCTTTCTTAAATACCTCCAGGGATGGGGACTCCACCACCTTCCTGGGCAGGATGTTCCAGTGCTTGACCACTCTTGCAGTAAATTCATTCTTCCTAATATCTCATCTAAATCTCCCCTGCCACAATTTCATACCCTTTCCTCTGGTCCTGTCATTGTTCCCTTCGGAGAAGAGGCCAACACCCACCTCTCTACACCCTCCTTTCAGGGAGCTGCAGAGGGCAATGAGGTCTCCCCTCAGCCTCCTCTTCTCCAAATTAAATATGCCCAGTTCCTTCAGCCTCTCCTCACAGGACTTGTTCTCCAGACCCCTCACCACCTTGGTGGCTCTCCTCTGGACACGGTCCAGCCCCTCAATGTCCTTCTTGTAGTGAACTGAACACAGCCCTCAAGGGGAGGCCTCACCAGTGCCCAGGACAGAGGCACCATCACTTCCCTACTCCTGCTGGCCACGCTGTTCCTGACCCAGGCCAGGATGTTATTGGCCTTCTTGGCCACCTGGGCAAGTTGAGCATGAGGCTGATGAAGGACAACTGTGCTCACAGGCTCCTTACCCAAATAGACACATGAAACCAGGGAAGTCATTAACAACCAGTTACACGAGTGTTCTGATGCTCTGCAGCAGAGTATTTCCCAGGACCAGCTCTCACATCCTCCTGATCTGCATGGGTCAGGACTTGAGGAGTGTCTCTTCTCCGAGCTACCACATTGTTTTGAAGTGTCCGAGCTCATTAGAACACTCCCTGGAAAGGGAGCGATGCAAAACCCACCAGACACCTGTGTGATAAGCTGCTTAACCGTGAAGAAACATATCAAATGTGAAGCAAGGACAGAAGGAGGGAGATCATATCAAAAGAGATAAAGACAGAGGAGGGAAGAAGCCACATTACATAATGCTGAAGACAGAAATAGGCCTGTATTGCCCAAATCTATGAGAACTATGAACAGAAAAATGACTTGCTTTAGTATCACAAACTGAGGAAAATATTAAGTCTGGCAGAGCAGCACTGTTACCTTTGCATAGGTCAATTTTTCAGTTAAAACAAGGATCAGAAATGCTGAGCACAGCACGGTACAGTGCTCAAGGGTGCTGTCAGGAATTCAGTAACGATGCATTTGCAATATTCATTAACTTACCAAAACAGAAGGACCTTGCACTGTCCCCAGTTAATACATTACTTGGCAGAAAGGCAACTAACGTTCCCCAGAAAGACGTACAATTGACTGAAATCACTAAAAATGAAATTAATACTAAACTGTTGCAGGAGGAAAAAAAGAACAAGTACCGAGAAATTGAGAAAACCTCTGCTGCTTCCTAATGAGGTCAGTGGGGACCTGCGGAGGGGGCACAGAGCTCCAGCAGAGGGTCAGAAATAACACCTCGGCGCCTCCTCACCGCCTATCCCTGGAGCAAATGTGGCACTGGGAAACCGGAACAGAACGGCAAATGAGGACAGAATAATCTATTTCTCTTCCCTTTGTATTTCAGCTTATCTTTTTTAACCTTAAGAAGTATTGCATCTGTTTTCAATTTGTAGAGGCATTGAGGAATCGACACTTTCCAGTCCCAAGAATATTTTCATCCACCAGCCCATTGCCCCTGCAAATGCTGAGCCACACCACTTGCTCTAATGACCACTTACATGAAGTTAGTAAACTGGACAATTACCTTCATTAAAATAAAACAACTAGTCCTTGAGACAGTTTCTTAGTTTTGTAAGACTCCAAATAAAAGAGGGAAATAAATTCAGGTTACATCAACAATGACGAGCTTAATCAGAACTTAATAAAACACTGTCTGTTGGTTGGGTCACACAACCTGAGCCGTCAGACTGAAGCAACAGTCAACTCCAAATACTGTTGTCTTAAGAGGTTACGGTGCTGCGGGGATCTTCTTGCACACAAACCCTCATTTCTGGTGCAAATGAACGCCTGGTTTTGCTCAAGCCTGGTCAAACCTTTGAGCCTGCTGCAGAAAAGGGCATCGTTTCTAACAGTCAGCTCTGCTCGGGAGCTGAGACACAGACCAAGGAGTTCCCCCTGTTGCTGTTCTTGTACTTGCTTTATTAAAAAAAAAAATAAAAAAAATAAAAAAATTGAAGCTTGCTGCTTAAATTCAAGCTGTGTGACCTGGAGCAAGAGATTGGGAGCTGCTGTTTACTCATAGTAACGCAAAGTAAAAAAAGGAGATCTTCAATTCAACTGAAAGGCAAAAAAATTCAGAGNACCAGCTCCGTTGCCCTTCTCTGGACCCGCTCCAGCCCCTCAATGTCTTCAGAGGAGATGGAGAACATTTCTTATGAAACATGGTAATCCAGGAGTGAATAAGGGATGTCATATAACAGCAGCCACCCATTTAGCAGGATTCAACAAGGCTTGAACACTTACAGAGCAGAAATATTCAGAATAATGAAGGAAACAAGAAGGTGGAGACAAAAGAAGAGATGAGTTCTGGGAATGTTATAAACCTTGGTCCTTCAGGGCACAGCTCACTCATTAGGACTGCGACAAGCCTTCCTCAGCAAGGCAGCAACACCCCACTCACAACTTCTACTGTGCTTTTAATAAAGAGTCTCATAACCATCTCCATCGGCAGCGCCAAGGTGATGACAAGGCAAGCACCACATGGAGGGACGTGCACCTGGGATGCGGCAGCTGCTGCAACTCCACAAGAGCAGCTACCACCAAAAGCTGGAGATGTTCCTGGGGAGCACCACAGGCACAAAAGCACCCATCAGAAATTCAACAACAGGTTGGATCCATGAGTGCTGTGAGCCACGGCTGTAGTAAATCCCTCTGAACCCTTCCCATGCTCTTCCTGACAGAACCCACATCACGCAGCCCAGTCGATGCTGCCCTGCCCTCCCTCATCTATAAAAATAACCCAAACCTCAAGCTTCAGAATATCGTGCTGCAGTTTGCGCTGGAAGTCGAGGAAGTGGGAGATGGTCAGCTTTCCCTTCAGATCTGCTCCAAAGAAGTATGTTGTCAGTGCAGAGTTGAAGCCAGTTTTCAGGGTGTTCCCCGTTGTAGAGCGGTCTCTGTGGCGCATGCCCATGCTGGTTTGGGAACGAATGATGCTCTGGACCTAAAAATAAGAGGGAAGATTTTAGCATCACAAACACCACTGGGACTTACACTAAGTCAAGTATCAGTACGAAGTACTCCAGGCTCAGGTGAGTCATTCTCTAATTGCCTTAAGTCATTCTTAAAAGACATGACAATTCAAAAATTTGGCTGAACTTAGGTTTTTGGGTTGTTTTTTCCAGTCCTTTTTAAAGACAGAAAAGTATAAAATGCTTAAAGTGAGTTTTAAGACACAGTTCACCCATTTGCAGATGAGCATTTTAGCGCTGATCCTATGGCTGGTCAGCAGAGAGCAGCTTGTTCCCAGTGAAGCTGCAGGAGAAGAAAAAGCAGAGGCAACTGCAGGGAAGGGGGAAAAAAAAAGCCTGCACACGTTTTGGAGCTTCCACTCCTGCTTTACTGCAGTTCACACCAACCCTGGTTAGCTCACATTGCTTTTCTTATCCCCTCATGCACAAAACCAGGGGGTTTCTACCTAAGTATACCCCTTCTCCTTGCTGCCTGCTGCCTTCTGCTCCTCCATCCCTGGGGCTGTGCGACAAGCTGAGCTGCAGGCAGAGGCTGACCCACCCAGAGCCAAGGGCTCTCCACACAGATGTCCCACAGGCTGTACCAGCCCAAACACCGCTCCAGCAGCATCACCAGCAGAACAAGAAGTAATGTGGAAGAATTGGAGCACCTCTGCTGTGAGGACAGGCTGAGAGAGCTGGGGCTGGAGCCTGGAGAAGGGAAGGCTCCGGGGAGACCTGAGAGCAGCCTTCCAGGATCTGAAGGGAGCTCCAGGAGAGCTGGGGAAGGACTCTTGGTCAGGAAGTCTAGTGATAGAACAAGGGGTAATGGGTTTAAATTGGAAGAGGGGAGATTTAGATGAGATCTTAGGAAGAAATTCTTTGGTGTGAGGGTGGTGAGGCACTGGAACAGGTTGCCCAGAGAAGCTGTGGCTGCCCCATCCCTGGAGGGGTTCAAGGCCAGGCTGGATGGGGCTTGGAGTAACCTGGTGTGGTGGGAGGTGTCCCTGCCCATGGCAGGGGGGTTGGAACCTGAAGGATGTGACAGCCTGAAAAATCCAACAGTTTGTTTTTTCAAGGGTCCTTGGCTAATTGAAGCCAAACCAAAGGCACATTTGTCCCCTCTCTCCATCCCCAAGCATCCCATTACCCCTTCTTAGCACCTGCTCAACTGAATGATTACTGCAGGGATACAAGAAGCCAGACTTATTCTCTGTATAATTGACCTCTTCCAATAAGGCAGTAGAAGGATTCATATTAAGGACAAGTAGGAGAAACAAGGAGAAAAAAAGCCACCCAACATGCTGCCCCCCAGCCCACACCCTTGATGGCACAGGCTTCCCAAAGCTCCAGCAAACACCTCAGCCTCTTCCTCCAGCCAAAAAAAGTTGGAAGGGAGGATGAAAAGGAAGAAAAACAGCTGGCAAGAGCTCCAGCTGTCAAAAGGATGCCAGAATCTCATTATTTTAGTATATGGCGTGTTCAACTTTTTTCCTAAGAAGAGAGAGAGTGCTGGAACAACCCCAGAGGGGATGCTCAGGAGGAGAACACTGCCCATCACTGCCAGGGGCTCATCTCACTTGAAAGGCTGCCTCAGGAGCACAAACTACCAGCAATTCGTCCACTACAAAGAAAACCGGGTCAAATCAGAGGAAAAAAATAAAAGATTTTTTTTGTTTTCCCTTTGAAATTAGGCACTGGGATGCGAGGAAGGATTTTTCTGCTCTGTAAATAGCAACTCCTTATTTCGCTTTGTGCTCCACTTCAGCTGCAAGCTCTGCGTGCACGTTTTGGAGACAAATATTTATAAACTGTCTGAAGCAATGCGGTTTATGACCAGCTTGGAAAACTGCCCCTTTTTCCACAGAAGCAAGTGTTTATCACCCTGCAGGCTGTTCAATACCGCATCTTCTCCCGGGTGTTATTTACAAGGCATCCTACACCCCTCTTTTCTCCTCATCTATAACCAGCAGCAGACAGTTTGAAAATCCATCTGTAGGCACCGGAGCCAAAATTATTCGTCTGGTCCCTATTTTGGAGAAACCTCCTATTACCCAGAAAGGCAGACAAAACCACTGCAAGGAGTTGTCCTCCAGCCCAGCTGCTGCTGTTGTGTCCCCCTGGCTCAGTGACGGTACAAGGATGCAAAGCAGAGGGATACTTTGCTGTCTTCTGTATGTATTTCAGCCACAGGGTTTGTGATCTGTTTCATCTTTTGCACCAGACAAGAAGGGGGTTTGGGGGGAAGAAAAAATCCACGAAAATACTTAATGGTTTGAACAGAAATCACAAGCAACACTGCTTGAGAGTTTACTACTTTTCATCTGACTTCTTAATTAAAAATAGAAGAGTAAACTAACGATTTACATGCTGAAGGATGAAAAGCTGATGAAAAGATGCTACTGACGCAGGCATCAAACTGTTTAGCGTGTGCAGTAACCACATGCATCAACTGGAAAAAATAATCTGAGGCTCTTCAGTGAAGCCTGAGGAAATTCAGTATTTTCTTACTACATAGTTAAAGCCTCCAACTTATTTACAAATTAGCTAAATTACCACAAATTTTCTTCCTTGATGAATATTCTTAAGGTTTGCCAGACATTAATGTGAAAACTGCTGCTGTCTCCAAAGAGGACATGTGAAAAAAGAGTAAATTCGTTCTCACACGCTCACAGCCAGCAGGGACTGCACAAGGCTTCTGCCATGACTCTTCTTCACCTTCTTTTATTCTTCCCATTCTCCCCAAAACAACGTCTCTCTTTTTAGCTGATGCCACCTCCAGTAACATATTGCCCTGGAAGGGTCAGTTCCAGCTGCCCCTGACAGGTATGATGTTTATGGAACAGATCTGCAGACCCTGCCATCACTGAGGCATTTCCATAAGCAGTAAAAAACAGTATTTCTCAAATAAATTATTGTGTCTGTTACATTATATACGTGTATAATGTTATATATGTTGGAGAAGAGAAGGCTGGGGGGGATCTGATCAACACCTACAAATACCTAAAGAGTGGGTACCTGGAGGATGGGGCCAGGCTTTTTCAAGTGGTGCCCAGGGACAGGGCAAGAGGGAATGAGAACAAACTGGAACATAAGAAGTTCCATCTAAACATGAGGAGAAACTTTTTCACTGTGAGGGTGGCAGAGCCCTGGCAGGGGCTGCCCAGAGAGGTGGGGGAGTCTCCGTCTCTGGAGACATTCCAAACCCACCTGGACACGTTCCTGTGGGATCTGTTCTGGGTGGACCTGCTTTGGCAGGGGGTTGGACTTGATCTCCAGAGGTCCCTTCCAACCCCCTAGTATTCTGTGATATGTGCCTCCCACTGAAGCTATCTCTTGGCTTTAATTCTGTTTGCCAAGTGCAGCAATATTACACAGCTCTGCAGCAAACTCCTGATAATGACATCATAGACACAGGTAATAATTTAAGGAGGATGACAGCAAAAGATTAGAAGGGGGAGGATTAATTTAAAGGAGCTGCTTTGCCACCAGTTCTTCCCAATTACAGCAAGTGCCCCAAGCATGACCTCTTACAGACTCTTCTGCAGTTAACCAGTCATTCAATCAACCAATGGATAAGAATTTTTAACTAGATGATTCAGGGCTGCTTTGTTCTCACATACCAGTACACAGCTTTTCACCTTCTCCAAACACGGATGTCCTCCAGCATAACAGAAACCTGCAAGGGCAGGTAGTTGGGGTTTTTTTGTTTGTTTGTTTTTTAACCAGAGAGACCTGTTTCCTTTGCCCAGAAGTAGCAGCTTCCACCTGCCCATTATACCCACAGCCCTGAGGGACACGGGGTCACAGATGTGCCAGGGGCTGCATGAATACCAGGTCTGTATCTCCTCTTCCTTGTTTGTCCATAACAGAGGTGGGGAGTCCTCAACCAACAAACCAGTTCCCTTCTCTGCAAACACGTTTATTTTTCCTTTCATGAACAGCCCACACGTGGAGCTTTGCTAACACACAGCAACTTCAGGATATCTGTGAGTTCCCAAAGCCTTAAAGGCTGTTATCTACATAGACAAGATTTCCATACACTTCTGCCTGGGGAGGTCAGGTCTTCTTCCCCCCACTGGCAGCTCTGGTCTTCAATCTATTCTCACTCTACCACCATCCCAGACCACAGCTTACAGGAGGTCCTCACCAGTCTCAGCTCTGTGGGCTAAGCTCATTAAAAAGCCTGCATCAAACTCCCTGTTGGTAAAACCTTGAAAGAGGTAGAAGAAAGAAACTAATGAAAATACACTCTCAATAAACATGTTTTTAGATTACATTGAAATGAGTGGCTACACTCTCCTTTGAGGCAGATTCGCCCAGGTTATTCTCTGAAGACAAACAAAATTCAAGAATGCAGTAAAAGCTGTGGAAGAAAGCAGGATTGAAACTCAACAACATTAGAAAATTCTCTATCTCATTCAGAGTTGACATCTTGTAAAGACACGTTGGTGAAAAAGTCACAGAAAATTGAAGGCTATATCTTCATTTCCCGGTTGAATGAAAAAATCATGTCTTGAAATATCCAGTTAAAAAGAAATGAAAATAAAAAGCAGAGCATAGAAAGAAAAGATGCAAACCAGCACTAACCACAAAGAGAAATTACAATTAACATGGTAGAGGAACGCTGCACTTAGGACTAAGATCCCAGAGCATTAAAGAAGTCAACCCATTATTCAACTTGCCTGCTCAAACTCTTCCATGTCCACCTCGCCGTCACCATTCAGGTCAAACATCTTAAAGGCGATTTCAAAATTCCTCTGGGGAGCTACATAATAAAAACCAAAGACCAGTTAACAAAGATATAAAAGTTCAATAAAAAAGGCAGGGTTTAGAATTACTTTATCAAATGGCAATTTTTCCATAATTCTTGCAATTTTAAGAATAAAATGCAGCTCTTGGGAACCTCTAGCTATGAGCTTCACGTGCTCCTTTTACAAAAGGTCTAGGCAAGGACGTTTGGAGGAGAAGATGGTTTTGAACAAAGTTGAATATAGCACAAAACATCTGATATTTCTAATGACAACCAAGAAAAACCAATGCTGCAGCAAGAGCTTCAGCCTGCTCCATGCAGTTTAACACCAGTTTGGCCAGAGGATATTCCTCTGGCAGTGCCAAGCACTCTCCATGATTGTGAAGCAGCTGGTGGGTGAGGAGCAAACCTGGACTTTGGGTAATTCTCTTCCAGACTCAGCTCTTGTCTCACTGTGCAAATTTAAACAAATCATTACCAGCTCTGTCCCAGAGATAACCCACCAGCTGAGATGCACCCGAGCCAGCATGGTACCTTATTTTTCATTGCATTTAGTCTACGCTGTGATGGTTTATCTAGCCAGAACTCTGCAAAAGCATCACTTCACAGCCACCCATCATCTTTCCCCTGCATCCCACTAAAGAATTTCAGTGTGCTTCCATTCTGGGCTCTGTATCCCATCACCATTTAAAGCTACAACAACTGCCACATTTTTTTCCTCCCAAATTAAGCTAATATACAAGAATTTATCTTGCTTAGCTACTTTCAAATACATACCACCTACAGGAGTTTTGGTGTTTGCTGGGATTTCTAGGAAATCCTCTAAGGCTATAACTAGTCTTTAGGCTGTGATCAATTAAAACATTCAATTAAAACTCTGTTCCCTTTTTTTTTTTCGGTTCTGAAGGTGGCTTTTCCCCACCCAAATCTGGCAGCAGGATGTGGATCACTGGTGAGGCTCACCCTTCTCTAACCTCATCTGTTGCAATCAACTTTTAATATTCCTTCTGGATGCTTGAAAAGTAATGAGTTTCTCCAACTCAGGCATATCCCAGACTGGGGTAGATGTGGAAGTGCAAAGAGGAATCCCTCAAACAAAAAGAAATAAACATGGAATTAACAGAACTGGATTTTGTACATTAGTTACAGCTTCAATTTAGGGCCAGGAGAATTTCAAATCGTGTCTTCCCATTGCTACAATAAACTGTAGCACTTCATCACTAGAAGATTCAGCAAACGTGTTTCTGAGATCACTTTTTCCAATCACTTTGTGCCTTAAACAGACGTATAACAACGTTAAGCCCCATGGCAAGAACAGCCTGTCACTATCTGCTTGATATATCCAGCACAGACAGTCCTGCAGTTATCATCATCCCTGGATTCCCAACTTCCTCCTGCCAATAATTCAGGCTTTAAATTCCAAGCATGACGTGCGTAAGTGATGTCTCCTATAACAGCACGTGGTGGGTTATTTCATACACAGCCCTGCAGCAGAAGACATGCCTCCACCCAGCTTCTCTGCCCTGCCTGTTAGGATGGGGAGAGCTCTGCTCTCCATCCCTCGTTATTCCAGCCTTAGCTGAGATGTGCTCAGATGAGCCAGCCATCCCCAACATCAACTTCATGATCTCTTCAATGATGCAATGATGGTTAGACCTGCCTGGCAGAAGAGGACCTGGGGGTGTTGGTGGACTGTGGGCTGAACAGGAGCCAGCAGTGTGCCCAGGTGGCCAAAGAGGCCACCAGCATCCTGGTCTGGATCAGGAACAGTGTGGGGAGTAGGACTCAGGAGGTGATCATCCCCCTGTACTCAGCACTCGAGGGCTGGGTCCAGTTCTGGGCCCCTTCCCACAAAAAAGACATCGAGGGGCTGGAGCGGGACCAGAGGAGGGCAATGGAGCTGGTGAGGGGTCTGGAGAACAAGTCTCCTGAGGAGAGGCTGAGGGAGCTGGGGGGGTTCAGCCTGGAGAAAAGGAGGCTGAGGGGAGACCTTCTGGCTCTCTCCAGCTCCCTGAAAAGAGGGTGTAGGCAGGGGGGGTCGGTCTCTTCTCCCAGGTCCCAGGCGATGGGACAAGAGGAAACGGCCTCAAGTTGCCCCAGGAGAGATTCAAATTGGATTTCAGGAACAATTTTGACAGGGAAAGGGTTGTGAAGCCTTGGAATGGGCTGCCCAGGGCAGGGGTGGAGGCCCCATCCCTGGAGGGATTCAGAAGGCAGGTTGACCTAGTGCTGAGAGCCATGGGTTAGTGACAGTTTGTTGTTTTTTGTCAGAGTGAGGTTGCTGGTTGGACTGGATGATCTTGAAGGTCCCTTCCAGTTTAAACAATTCTATGATTTACACAAAAAGCTTCTTCTGTATACATCCATCATCACCAATTATTACTCCCCAGTTTCCTTGACAATATTAAGCACCTTCTAACTTCCCTCTTCATGTTTAAATATCACATTCAATTTTATTCACTGTAATTGCAAGTACTGCATGGAAGCCCAGATTCAAATTCTTCTTATTAGCCCAAAAACCTAGCACTGCATGGAAAAAGCTGTTTCGTCTTGAGGAAAAGGAGGAATACACAAAATTATAACCTAGTGACAAGACACTAGAAAGAGAATTAACACATGTTGTCTTCCTTGCCCCCAAGGTACTGTGATGTATATTCTGAGATTGGAAAATTCGTTAAAAATCGCTGTTTGGAGTTCTTTTTCCTCCCCCTTTTCTTTAAGGAAACATATAACACCATGTTCCATTTGTGCAGACACAGGGTGAACAGCGAAAGCAAGGTATTTAACTTGCCTCTCACAGAGGTAGTTTCCTTCCTTCCTTTCCCTCCTCTAAATACATATTTTCAAGAGCAGCTCATCAAAACCCCAGAGGTCGACATCACTCGGAAAACTGCAATGAACACTTCAGCATCAAAAATCTGCCAGGTCAGTATTTTCTAAGGACTAGGAAGGCAAATGCCTTTAAATTGGCAAATTGAATTACTTCACTCCTTTAGCTGATACATGCAACACAGCCCGTTTCTTCCCCTGATCTGCATATCTGACTCCCAGTTACTTGTAACAACACTTAAATTCACCAAACGTGAAATTGGAGCCAGGGAAGGCAGAGGGCAAAGGCAATTAGCTCATCCTGCTTCTGCTCAGGAAGAAATGTTCATTAAGATGTATGCCTCTGATCTCCGGCAGCCTGAATTTATTGGTCCCCAGGGAGCTGATTCCTGCCTCTCCTCTTGGGCGTGATGTGTCTGACCAGGATTTATTGGGGAAGCGTCATTCCCATGGCAGCTAACCCCCCTCTCCTCGCCCACCCTGCCCCATTACTCATGGTTACATCAGCCTGTACAACCTCCATCCCTCTTCTTCCTCTTCTACTTACATCTTTCAGAAGCTGGCAGACCATAAAAGCAGCAGATAGTGCTTTGCCGAGCTAAACTCAGCCCTTTTTATTCCCTCTTTTATTCTGCCTCCCCAGTTTTACCGTTCTCACCTGCAGGTTCTCTAAATTTCCCACCTGGCCTCCTTAATTAAGATGCCTCAAAACAAACACAATATTCCTCCTGCAAGGGTTAACAAAACCATCTGAAGGACTGGTTTGCTTTCAATACCACGCAATGCCTGCCTCTAGGGGCAGGGAAGGGAAAAAGAAGATAAAACCACATCTGGATTTCCCCAAGTGCTGACCTGTATTTCCAGCTTGCTCTGATCTTGTGAGCGATCACCTCACCATCCTACCTGACATTCTTCAGAATAAAGATTTTTTTTGCTTGCATTTGATTTCCCTCAGGCAATAAGTCAGAAACTGGGGAGATCACCTGCAGTTTCTTTTCTATAGTTTTATTCCCAGTTTTTAGGTGTTCAGGACAATATGGTAACTTCTTAATTGATTCCTCCAAACCATTAGGGAAGGGATGCCATCCAGAAGGACCTGGACAGGCTGGAGAGCTGGGTTAGTGCAAATTGCATGAAGTTCAACCAAGCCAAGTGTAGGGTCCTGCACCTGGGACCTAGCAATCCCAGACACAAATCCAGGTTGGACAGAGAATGGCTGGAGACCAGCCCTGAGGAGAAGGACTTGGGAGTGC
>VXBW01004992.1:338665-412188 GCA_013400375.1 Thinocorus orbignyianus | reverse complement strand
CCAGGGCAGGTGGGTTGGAACTCCATTATCTTTAAGATCCCTTCCAACTCTAACCATTCTATGATTAACACAAATGGAAACATGTTGCTGGAGCCCACATCAATTCCAATTCATGAGTGACCTACTCCCTGCTTTAAGATACATGCAAATATAGCTAGTAAGATTGGCTTGAAATGATTCTGCAGATCCATAGCTCCAGCCAGCTCTCCACACCAAGTTGCTTTTTCAACTAGCCTGGGAGTTTGTGCAAAAGGGGCAATGACCATTTAGTTTGACTCATTTGTTCAAATCTAGTACTTGGGAACAGAAAAGGCAGTAAGAAAACCAAAAGCCACACAGAGTTGGAGATACAAAGACGAGCAACCTCCACCAGACACAGAGATGAGGAGCAGCAGCACTGACCATGCTGAAAACCCCACTCTCTCCAGCAGTACAAAGCCCCAGGGAAGCTTTGAGGCATTAGATGGGTTGAGCAGGCATCTTTAAACCAATTATGTAATTTTTAACTATTTTGAATTATTCAATGGACCAATTTGCTGCACTCAATTGCTCTTTATTACCATTTACTCTCACCAGAAGCAATGCATTCTGAAAGTCAATAATGATGAGAGAGGCCACATTTTACCATTTTTGTACTAATTTTACCTTCTCTTTCCCCTGAGCTCAATGCTCCACACATGGAGACACCTCTCTACAAGCCTTTCTCTCTGACCCCTGTTAGAACTCATGCAGTCACAAAAATCAAAGGTCTGTAGAGCATCCACCTCAAGCCAAGGTACCTCGTTTTAGGAAAACTATTTCAAACACACTTTTGGAAAATAAACCTTGCTCTCTTGGAAAGTTCTTTGGCTGAATTTGAACACAAAGCAGTTTAGCACTTCAATATCCACCCCAAAGCCTAGTAACTCCTCAGGTAACTTCAGTGTGGCACAAAAGAACAAGAATTCAGCTGGGGAGTTACCTTAAGAAAAATCAGTCATTAAGAATTAAATATCTTATGATTGCTTCTTCCCCATTTATCCCAAAAGTAAGAAAGATGAACACACAAAGGCAACAGTACCCTGAAGCCAAAAAAATATAACTATAATAAATGCAAAATTAACATGGTCCTCCTAAGGCAGAGATACATTTTCATCTAAAGAAATGACTCTTCAAGCCTGGCAGCTTTAATATTTTTTCTTGGCTTTATTTCCTTTCAGGCCACAACATTAAAAAGTGCCTACCTTATTCCTCCAGCCAAAGATTAATCAAGACTTTTTTTCTCCCCCCTGAAGTTCCATGAATCAGCACGATCGTTATTCCATCTGACTCTGCACTGCAATATTGTAGCTGAGAAATTCTTCAGGTGTTTGAATTGGAATGTTTCTGTTCAAGGCTGGGTTGACCTGTTCCTTATAGAATCATAGAATGGTCAGAGTTGGAAGGGACCTTCAAGACCACTGAGTTCCAGCCCACCTGCCCTGGGCAGGGACACCTCCCACCAGAGCAGGTTGCTCCAAGCCCCATCCAGCCTGGCCTTGAACCCCTCCAGGGATGGGGCAGCCACAGCTTCTCGGGGCAACCTCTTCCACTGCCTCACCACCCTCACAGCAAAGAAGTTCTTCCTAGAAACGAGCCCTGTGGCACATAGCGCTGCTTTGCAGGATTAAAACACCACCAGTAAGACAACAGATCCCACTCGTGGCAGGGAAGGAGGCTGAAGAGATTCAAGGCCTATTCCAAATGGGCACAGTGCAGACAGGCCCTGGAAACCATGTCATCTGTGTGGAGCAGTGTGGGAGAGCACACTCGTGCCACCTCCATCACAGGGGCAACAGCTGCCCAGAAAACAATTTCCAGAGCTAGATGGTTTAGGATTTACTTCCTATACAGAGGGGAAAAAAAAATTAATAAATATATATATATATATATAAAAGGTGAATCTAACATAGGTAAGAGGCTTCTTGCAGGCCCGTACCCACAGGCTGGCAGCTCTAGAAAGAGCCCATGGAAGATGGGAGAAGGAGCTGCAAGTCTGCTGGGAGAGTCCTGGCATGAGAGTAATTACTTCAGCTTGAGCCAATGCTATTTAACCCTCCATCCAGGAGTAAATCCAGACACAGTGACAGTCCAATTACAGAAACAACATCAACTTATTCTTTCAATGCCCAGCTCCCTTCAGTACTTGTTAATTAAGTAGGCATTAGCGCGTCTTGATGACAGACCATATCTGCTCTGAAACTGCAGGCGCTGATGATGGAAAAGCTCTTTCTCTCCTTCCTTCACCCACTCTGCAAGTCCAAAAGCAAAAACCTCTTCAGTTAGGAAAAAAGAGGTCTTTGCTTTCCCACAATATTTGAAGGACTCAAGGGAAATCCCACTGGCATTTTGCTTATCCCGTATTTTGCTCATTTTTCTCCCTCTGCCCCAAAACACAGGGAGAGGCTGAAGCAACCAAAACCACGGGGAAGCCTCCAGGCCACTCAGCTCTCACTGCCTTTTATAGAAGGCTGACTTTCTGAAGCAGTTAAATGCTGTTTTATTAGTTGCTTTAAAAATACATTTTCACAGAAACACAGAGACTGATGAGAACAGATAGTGCTAGAGGGAGAAATTGCTCGTAAATAAAACACAGTGACAGACTTCATCTTCTGTGCAGTATGCAAACAGCTCTCTGCAAGCAACATGGAGATGAAGCCTCCAGACCTCTCTCCTCCTCCTCTCCCTGACCAGTGGCTGCCACACAGTCAGTGTTTTGAGAATACAGCTGAAATAAGCTTCAGTTGAAGCTGCAAAGACAAATCGAATGAAACGCTTCGGGGAAGTTCTCCCAAAGCCTTGGGTACTCTCCCAGGTGCTTTGGGTAGAGCCAGGGAGGTGGGAAGGAGCCACCTCAGTAGACTTGTGGCCACAACCCTCCTGGGGAGCCAAACAGCACGAAGCCCATTGGGCTTCTTGTTTTCACAGGTTATCATTGATGAGGTTTGAGTTCAACAAGCCAAACCAGACCACAACTGATCTCTTCCCAGCACTTCTGAGCAGAACCCATCTCACAATCCCTTTCAGATTCTCCTGCTCCAGCGCTCATCACCGCCGCCTTCCTTTCCCAACATGTAGTGGCTTTCAGCTATTTGATGTCACCTACAGCTCTCTTGTCCAGATTCACACCTAATGCTTGGGTTATGTAAACAATATGGCGAGAAAAACAGTACTGAGTTGTCAGTTTTAAGATGTACTTTCTTCACTCTATTTTATTTATTTCCCAGGGGAAAAAAATCATCAGGATCTACTGGATTTGTGGCAAGGTAACATTCCCTAGTGGGAGAGTAAACCCGCGTGGCACAACAGTCAGTTTTCTAACTAGCCACAGGGCAAGGTTTGTTTGGGAGTTTTACTTTTTATAAAAGCAAATGCTTTATAAATGAACCCAAAACTCTTCCTGTGGGGAATCACTGCTTCACAGTAGCTCCAGAGACATCTCTCCTGCTTCAATGTCCTTTCAGCAAACTCCAAAAACATCTGAAAATCCCAGAACACTTCCCTCTCCGCCTCTTTTTTTTGGAGGTTCCTGTCTTGCCCACCCCTCACATCATTCCCCAATGCACAAACCACCCAATTTTCCCCCTTCTTGTTAACTTGATTTACCAGTTACTGCCAACATGTTCAGAAGCCCAAGAACAAGAGGGGAAAAAAGTCCTGTCCCTCCTGCACAGCCCTCCAAAACAAGGCTGGCTGCTCCTCTAACACAAGGCAGTCCCTTATCTTTTGCTCTCCCAACAAAGAAATGAAACCAAAGCAAGAAAAAGAAAAAAAAAGAGTTATAACTGCTGCCTGTGGAAGCACATGAAATAAATTCTGGGTCCTGCATTCTTGCTCAGGTTCACCACTGGCACAGCCATAAAATCCAAGGGCACGAGTGTTTTCTAAGCCATGTTCAGTAACGTGATACTACAGGATTGGGAGTTTGTCATCGTCATCTGCAGAGACTCGGATTAAAAGTCCTCACTCCACAAGTGAAAATACCTTAGACAACGCAGGCACAGGCTAGACTAATGTAAGAAAGGAACGACAAAAGTCTGAAGAGTCAGTTCTGAGGTCAGCCAAACAAAAAAAGCAGGCTAAAATAATAAACCCAAATTCCCTGGATTGACCTAGCTTTATCTCTCAGTGTTCGTTTTCACAACCTGAAGGTCACACACACGTCTTTCCCCACCACATCCATTTGACAACAAACAAGACGTTGGATGTTGCTTCTTCCCTGTAACAGATCATCTGAAATGCCATGCTCAGGAAAGGAAGAGCTGCCTCTTTCATCTGTCCGTGTTACAGCACACAAGAACATGGGGGGAACAGGGGGAGGAATAAAACAGTCGTTGCTTTTACAGACCATCTGAATTACCCAGCTGACTCCCTGACACAGAGCAGGCAGCAACAGGGGTCTACAGGGAACTGGGAAGCATCCAGCTTTTCAATTCCTGTAATCACATCATCCTGAAAGGGGAATTTACAAGAGTAGATGGCCAAGTTTTCTCTCTCACACCTTTTTACTTTTTTTTGAAGTCTAAAAAGAAAATGTCTCAAGTTCATTTGGACAGTGACATATCACTGATGACCCCACACTTTCTAACGGGGATGAAAAATATCTGGAATTTCTGTTGACTTTCCTGTCTGTGATGCAGCACCTTCCAAAGCAGCTCCAGACGCTCTGAAAATGAGATTCTGAGCTTGCTTTCCCTCCAAAGAAAGACTAGAAATGCCGTTTGACATTACCAAAGGCTTCAGATTTCACTGTTTCTTGCCAACAAATCAAACTCTGAAGCGCCAGCATTTCAAGTGCAGAAAACTTTGCTGGAACAGATTAGCAGATCACAGAAATATCACAACTGCAAGTCAAGAGCAGCAGGGTGAAAAGACAGAAGGTATCTAATGATACTTGTTGAAATGTAAATGGCTTAGCCTCTCTCCTCATTGGATTATATCACACAGGGGCCAGATCTTACCCAAGTGAAAATACAGCTGGAGAAAGGCATTTGAACAGTCTTGTAACCAGTGAAGAGCTGGAAAGCAAAATTCATCCAAGCACAGGAACACAACTTGGGAACACACCTCTGTTTACAGTTCTGAACAGCAGGTCAAATAATTGGAAAAAAAAGCCCCAAGTTTTCTTAAAATGAGAAACATATCTTCAGAAGTCATCAATCTGCTTATCTTTCTAAACTACCTGAAGCTAAATCTAACCCAGATGAAGGAACAGCAATTACTCACTCAGCTTGAGTTTCAAACAATCGAGAATTCCTCTTAGGGAAACGTATGTAGGCAACAACAGCAAATGCATTGCTTGTAAACCTTCAAAATTTAAAAAAGTGGTAACCACAGAGAAAAAAACCCAATCCACTGTACTTACTGGAAAGGACCGTTGTGAGGAAGATGTAGTCGGAAAAAGAAATGAGCCCACATTCTCCAAGGGCATAAAAGATGCTGTCTTCATCAGCAAACTTCTCCCGCTCCTGGGATAATTTCTGTTTATTCATTTGACCAACACCCCAAAAAGAGAAAATAGAGCAATCAATTAAATACAGAAAAGGAAATTAAATTTATTCTTATCCTTACCGCCAACAAGCCATTCCACACACACACCCCATCAGCTCCATTCACATTCGCTGGACCTTTTTCAGCCTTCAAATCTGCCAGAAATGCTCTGCAAAGGTCAGGGCTCTCCCATCTCCAGTTGACAGGTAAGGAACTGCACAATATTAACTAGTTGGTTTAACCTAGCTGAAACACAGGTGAATAAAACTATGTCCATTTTGCTTAAAATTGTCTGAATCTGAGAGATCAGTGTTACAAAAATCAGATTTTTTCATATAGAATTCAAAAGGGAAATGATTACTAATAGTGTTTTAGCTATACTCTGTTGAAGCAGCAACCCAGAAAGAATTATTTCACATGAATATAAAGTATGATCAAAGTTATCAAAAATATGTAGTCATTAGAAGCACAGGTGTGTTTAACAAGCTCACTAGGAGGATCGGCACTGATACCAATCTCTGTCTCTCATTCCAGTTCTCTTTCAGTATCTTGTTTTAACAGAAAATACCAGGTGTATTTTATCATAGAATCATAGAATGGTCAGAGTTGGAAGGGACCTTAAAGATCATCAAGTTCCAACCCCCCTGCCATGGGCAGGGACACCTCTCCCTAGATCAGCTCCTATCCCTTCCTAAGCTAAAAATCTGAGCCCCTTTGATCCGCAGAACCTTCAAAGACTGAAAAGGATCCATAAAACTGTTAGGAAATCCACACTGGTGACCCATTTTAAGAACACAGCAGGAGGCACACACACACACCCCAAGGAAAATGAAATTAATATAAAGGAGAATAGGCGTGGATAAGGTTATTCCAGAGAAACCAGGTCATGCAAGCACAGAAGCATGGTGAAGGCAAGGCTGAATTTAGAAAGGGTTTTAGGAAAAAAAACAACAAAACAAACAACCAAAAAAACCAAAACCACTGACAAACACCATCACACGAGGGTCCAGCTCCACAACTGTCCCCCCACCGTTACCTCTGTCTAGCGGAGATCCCATCATATACAAGACAAAGGAAAGAAAACTGGTTAACTGACAATAAAATAAGCAGGCAAAACATAACATCAAGTCGAACGGTTAGACTTGGCAAAGAGCAAGAAAGTTTGGAAGCAACCAGGAGGTTGCTTTGACTGGGCGCTGCTCAGAAGCCCAAGCAGACATCCCAGCAAGAGTTAGCACGTAGCCTCTCCGGGTCAGAGCCACGGTCTGCAGCTGATGTCTCTCATCCACTCCAGGTTTATTTGGAGAGAACTCACCATTGTATGTGACTGCAGAGCGGGGATGAGCTCAGCTAATAATTTAGATGAAAATTTAACCCGTATCTGGCTCGGAAACCGCAAGAAAAGAGACAAAAATAATCATATAGAGCACAAAAAAAATTACAGTTTGCAGGGGACAAAAAGTTCAGCTCTATCCATCAAATAAAACTCTTCCCAGAAGCTCTGTCTTTGCCATATGGAGAATATCAGGAATTTAATAAGAGGCAAATCACTAACAGCAGACACTCTGCTAAAGGCATTCATTTCATGCAAGATAACTGCTATTTGTGCTGATGGGATACCAGGTCGAAGTATCATTACTGAGAAAATAATAAATATGGTTTTGCTTCCCTTCCCATCGAGACAGATCCGAAGCAAAGTCAGACCGATGCTTATGTTAAGGACAAATAAACAAGGTTGGGTTTTCCTTTCAACCAAAGAGAGGATTTGTGAAGAAAGCAGTTTTCTGTGATTGCTGCCAGCAGCATCTCCCCAGCTCATGTGATTTATTGCCTCTGATTGCCCACCTTTAGCAGTGTTTATCATAAACTAGCTATTAGCATCCTCCTTCAGCAGCTCAAAGGAGCCCGTGAAAAAGTTCTTGAGGTTGGTTTATTAATTTTTATGGGTTTCTTCTCTGCACTTAAAATTCACAGTCAGCATCAAGCAGCTCAAAAAATTCCTCATGCGCTCAAAACCACATCCACAGACTGACAAGAAAAAAACATAATTAATTGCTCTCTGAAATACAAAGGTGCAAGAAGGAGGGAGAAGCATTTACTCCTCTGCATCTTTGTTTGAGCAAAGTCAAATTATTTATTGATTTATTTTAAATAAGCATCTACTCAGCAGAAACCTGGGGAGAGGGAGCATACACCGCGACTACGGTGCTCAGCCTGCCTGCAGCTCATGGGAAAGGGAATTCCTCCTGCTGGTTTTAACAGGAGATCAATTGACTTGATCAATAAGATTTTCAGGCTCCCAGTGCTAGGAGGACAGAAGTTTAAAAAAAATAAAACAAATAAATCACAACTCTCCCACTTGTTTTACGCTGGCTCATTGAGAAGCTGCACATTCACTTGCTTTCCACAAAGTAAGCGGGAATCTCGTCCCACTACAGGAGAGGCTGAAAGCATCCTTTTCAGGGGTTGATACCTGCTATTAAACATCATATTCTGCAGAATTATAATATAATTTCCAGGAAAAAATAATTAAAACCAAAACCACCCAAATAAAAGAATCAGTCTGCCTACTTGACAAAGCACAACGTGTACTGTTGTCATCCCTCAAAGCACAAGGTGGGAAAACACAAAGTGAGTCCCTAAAAGCACTTGTCTATAGACCTTGAGCTTCTTTTCCACATCCTACCTGGCTTTCAGCATACTCTTGTCACCCCTTCTAGCCAGAAAGGTAATGCACGGGATGAGAAAATGCCAGGAAAAATCCCTTTCCAAGTCTCCATCCTCTTCTAGAGACACATCATCTTCACACATTAGTTACCCACACACTTTCGGGACAATTTGCACATTTCACACTCTTCTGTGTCTGAGCACAAGCGAATTCTCCAAGTGCTCAGCTCAAACAGCCAAAAATCTTCCATTAAGACCTTTTTTTTCCCCTACTAGGTTAAATCCAGTCCCAAACCCACAGTAATTAAGATCATCCAGCACGCCCCAACCCATTCAAAACTGAGCATTCACGAGTGAGCAAGCCACGTGAAAACGTTTACAAAGTACGATGTGTTTTTTAAAAACCAAGCAGTAGATTCAGATGAACCAAGCACACAGACAAGCAAATATCCAAACCAACACGGAAAAATAAATCCAAATATACCACTGCTTTCAGCACAAGCACAGCTATGTAATTTCAGTGAAAAGCTGCCAGTCCAGTCTCTGTGGAATACAACTTTTTACAGGCTTTCAGGCAGATTATCTCATGATACCAGATGTGGACAATAAGTGAAAAAAATAAATAAATAACGGAATTGCATTTCAAAATATAAAGCTTGGCTGCTCCAAGCCCACCAAACAGCACCAGAACATGGGTTAAACACAGCAATGACAGTGATCAACCTCCCCTAAACCCATGTGCTGTAGGAAACCGAGTCGCATGTGATATGACTTGTGTCACAGGCTGGATGCAAACAAGGGAAACACCCAAAGATACATGGCAAACTTCATATATTTTGCCCCAAAATTGATCTAGTGCTGGAGCCTCCCTTGAGTCAAGTACATGGTACAGCTCCCAGTTAAAAAAAAAAAAAGGATTTGGGGGAAATAAACTCTACTGAATCCTTCCATTCCTTGTCAAATATTACCTTTATTTTGGATTTATTTCTTTTTTTTCCCCAGGACTGAGTGAAGAGTGAAACATGTTAATAGTTATTCATGCAGCTCTGACAAAAGATGTGTTTTGGCAAATTAAGGGCTGCCTCCTCTGCAAAAGCAGAGGCAGCCGCAAGGTGCGGTGCTGGTGCCTGCTCTGCATTCCTAACGCACGTTTAGAAAAGCCTCATCAGCTAAATCCTTGCATTTTTGCATTTCAGAAGCTACGTAAGGAGCAGCATTTTAATTTGCTGTTCTGGGAAGAATACATTCCTGGTAAGTCACTTGGAGTTGGAAACTTGTGTTTCCATCTGGAGGACAAAAAGCTTTTGGCACATTTATTCACTTAACTCATGTTTCAACACCACCTTTGTACTTATATGAACCAAAGCTTTGGGAATTTATAAGCCTTTTGTGACCACTGGGAAGTGACTTAAGCCTAATGACAACAAAATAAATTCCAAAGTGCATGCAAGATAAGGAGTATTTCTCCAGAACCAGAAAGTAATTGTGTAAATTAGCGCGGAATTTTAGGTGAAGCACAACCAATCTTTCACTGACAAGCATCATCAAACTCAGTTTGTTTCTTTTGAAAATAAATACTTTGAAGGTTACCAATATTGTGTAAGCAAATACAAAACCATGACTGTTGCAGTGAAGTGCACCTTGCTGCAAAGCAATTCTCTTTCAGCCCCAACTGACCACCTTCAGTTATGCAAACCATGTAAAAGACATCTGTTAACCTATTTCTTTTCTGTAGGCACAGAGGAAAACAAGTCAAAATGCTGTGTGCTCAGTGTTAAAAAGAAATATTCTCTTTTCCAAAGTGGGAGAATTGAAGAAAAATACTTGTATAACAACTTGACCTCATAAGAGACAATTTCTTTCCTTGTTTCTGAGTTTTCTAGCTTTATGAGGTAAAGATGACCCTCCACATTGCTGCAATTTTGGGATACGTGTCTCTTTACAAATTAAATCTCTCCAACAAAAGGAAAAGTGACCCATGTTAGTATTTGTGAACATAACATTAAGCAGGACACACAGACACCATGTGTTATTAGTCCCACTCGCACGTGGCTTGATACTTTGGGCTTAAATCAGTAGATTAAAAATAATATCTCTGAATAAAAAAATAATATTAGGAATCATTAGGAAGTGTGAGCAGCAGGGCACGGGAGGTGATTCTCCAACTCTGCTCTGCGCTGGTGAGACCCCACCTGGAGTCCTGTGTCCAGCTCTGGAGTCCTCATCACAGAAAGGACATGGAACTGCTGGAACNTGATTCTAAGGATGGGAAAACAAATCTTTAATAAAATTTATCGGACCATCCATCTAATTAATGTATCTTAACCACTCTTTAGCACCTACCAAGCATATTCTTTGACATCTTTAAATAAAATCTTAGCATATGTCATCTCATCAGTGCTACAATGTGCAGTGATGTGGCTCCAAGTTGCCTGGTCCAGCCGAGCCTGCAGGACAGCATCGTGCTGGCACGGGCTGCCACAGCTCCTTCCCAAGCAGGACTGTGTGACATCTGGGGAAATACATACATATAACGACACGCTCACCAATGTGTTGGCAGCAGATGCTCTGAATTAGTCTATCACACAATAGAGATAAGGGAAAACCTTTAAAAAAACTCCAGTTTTAGCAATGCAGCCCACTATGGTAACTAAAAATATTAATATTTTGAACCCTGCATCAAAATGCTGAACTGGTGGCTCTGAAACAAAAATTTTTTTTTTTTTTCCTCTCTCTTTTTTTTTTTTTTTTTTTAAGATACAAACTCTAAAGAACCAAAGCTGTGAATTTAGAGATTTCATGCCAACTCATGCTAGCACCTCACTACCTACATTGTAAGAAAACTGAAATTAAAGAAATGGAAAGGCTTTCAGTATCAGCCTTTAATCTCACACGTTCACAAGTCCTTTAGGGAAAAAGAGGAAGGGGAGGTCCCTCCTTTCTATGAAACAACAACAACAACAACAAAAAAAGGACTTGGGGTAGAATCGAGGGATGTAGAAGCTTTTAAAGTGAGCTTTATAATGTGGATGCAAAGTAAGTAATTTATTATTTTTTTATATCACATTTTATAAGCAAGCTCACTTTTTTTTAAGTAAGAAAAAGAAACATTTAAGGCTGTGACAGACGCAGCACAGGGACTTTCTGAAGCTCAGAAACCTCTTTTTGCAGTGGAAACATTCACAGTTTCATTCCTAGTTGCTCTGTATAATTTACTATGAAGTCTACGTACTAACAGAGGCACACAAACTCTGCGTGGCACATCGGGGTGGGTGAGTGTTAGCACAGAAAACACCTAAAATTTACTGTTGGCAGACAAACACTGCAGCTTATGACCATTCAATAGCATATCTTAATGAAGAGTTTAAATCCCTTGATTTGGGGGGTTATCTAACTGCATATATACACACGGGGAGAAAAATACAGAGCTGGACACGGATGAAGTTGTTCTGCATACTTACTCCCTCTGAATTTGAATTTGGATGCTTATGGAGAATCAAAACTTAGGCAGCAATTATTACTACAGGTGGTCTCCTGAGACTGGAAAGAGAAACCTGCATTCCTTCCTTCCAGCAAGGCTGTAAATATTCATCACCTTTAAAAACGAACGGCACCTGAAACGCAAGGCCAGCATTCTGGACGACCAAGAAAAATCAAGACACAGACTTTCCCCACACCCTTGGCAGGCAGCAGACCCGCTCATGCAAGGGAGAAAACCCTGCTGGAAAAGCAAATAGGAAATGCCTCAGAAAAGGGACAGTGTACACTTACGCTCCCCCCTGCTGCCCTCAGTCCTCCGCAGGGCACTGAAATCACGATCTGCAGGACTCCAGTGGCATTCGTCGTGGAAATTTGATGTGGGAGAATTAAAATTAGGCCCTTGATGTCCCAAAGCAGGCCTCTAAAATGAGTTGCCTTTCGACCCCTATGAATTTAAATGGCTGTTTAAGTCTCCTGATGGAAATTGGGATACTGCTTTCCCTCGACTCGGCCCTCGTTACCGAGATGAACTCATTCTGTTGATAAGGCACACTGCTTGTTTGCTCAGATAAAAACACCCGTGTGAAAGTACACAAGGAAAATCATAATTCTGTCCAGAAAGGAAGTATTAAACATTGGCTGAGATGAGGAGGTTGAGGCCATACACTTGGCACTAACCACCCACCAAATGAGTAAGAGGTTTGGGGAAAAACCAAGTGTAATCACGTAATTAGAGACTGTCATCATGATTGGAAATGGTTCTAGAACTGAATTAAGATACCACTAAAAATCTTGCCATTCCCTTCCACTCTCTCTTTCCTCCTTTCTTCTTCACCTGCTTCTCCCATCTACACCTCCCTTGCTCCTGTAGTCAGTGAGATCAAGTATCTCCTAAAACATTTCCTCCCACCCAGCTCAATCCATCCTCTTTCCCTCTCCTTTTCTCCCAACTAATTCCGTGCTACCCAAGGACAGAGTTTTCAGAGCTCAGTTTTGTATCCCTTAAGCATTAAGCATTAATCTAATGCCAGCAAAACTATAACAAGCAATTAAAGCCAGAAATGATCCCCTAAACAACTTTCTGGTTCCACACATACTCACTAAGGACACTTTGTCACCAAGCTGCTTATTTTTCGCTAACTTCCCCTATGGATTTCTTTAACATCCCAAAGCCACAAGGCAGACAAAACCATTTAGAGAACACTTCCCTCTCTGCTTACTAATACTCAATGAACTTCCTTCTACTTTGTAGTTCCTTTTCCTAGAAACCATCTTATGAACTACCAGCATCCAGCTACCTTCTTTCTAAAAATATTCTTTAATATAGCTCACCCTACATAGTTCTCTAACTTGAAAAAACTCAAGAAAGTCTGCAAAGATATCCCTCCTCGAACTACCACGCATTCAAATACACAATGTTTCCCCCCAGCATTTAGCCAGAGAGATGTCTGTCCTTTATCACAGAATAAAACTTAATTTTAGTTTTGTCCTCGAGTGGAAAGCACCATTTTCTACCCGAGCCAGCTCTACTGCAGCCTCATCAAGCTGCAAAATAAGTCATAAGCCTCAAAAGACTCTGTGAAAACAGGAGGACAGGGAGATACACATTTGAGCTTTGCTCAGAGATGTCCCCTTAATAAAGCCACGTATTACCAGCTACCCCGAGGACTGTACTCTTAACAAGCCAAATTCAAGTATTTTGAAATAAATCCTTCAGGTTGAGGATTAAGGAAAGGATTCAGGATTATTTATTAGAAGAGCAGGAGGAAAGGGTGAGCATACACTGTCCCTTTTACATGAAAAGTGTGTTTTATGAGGTCTGAAGCACAAACTCAAAGCACATGCTGTCTGCTTTGTACCTGCCAGAAATCCTGGTGGAAGGGGAGAGGGTTAAAAAAGGGAAGAAAACGAGGGAATGCTTTGTTACACCAAAGAACCAAACAGTTAGAATAAAGACACAGGTATCAGAGATATTAGTAGCTGGAAGAAAAACCCACCAGGTACCTAGAAACCAGAATAAAAGAGGACAGAGAGCAACCAGAGCAGTTTAGTAGTGCCTGCCAAACGAGCCCTGTGAAAACAAGCAGCAGAATTAGTGGCACAAAAAGATACCAGCAAGTAGAGCCCTGGCAAAACTGAAACACACAACAAATGCTTGGTAGAGGAGGTTGGAAAGGATGAAGCATGTTCTGTCCATGGATGTACAGCACTGCACAGGGCTGCCTGTGCACCACCCATTTATCTTTGCTAGAAGCAATTAAGTATTCTCTTTGATTAAATTTGTCTTTATTAGAAAGAAGCCAAGAGAAGAATTTGCAGTTCAGTGCCCGCGCAGGTCCTGGCAAAACAGGGAAAAGCAGTGAGGAACACAGCAAAATTTTTACAGGGAAAGGGTTATTAAGCATCAGAATGGGCTGCCCAGGGAAGGGGTTGAGGCCCCATCCCTGGAGGGGTTTAAAAGCTGGGTTGACCTAGTGCTGAGAGACATGGGTTAGTCATGGTTTGTATCAGAGTGAGGATGCTGGTTGGACTGGATGATCCCAAAGGTCCCTTCTAACCCGGACAATCCTATGGCTCTATAATTCTAACTAAAATCTGCGAGCCAAAGCAGATGGGAGGGCCACGCTGGGCTGGGAGGAGAAAGCCAGCAAGCAAAGAAACCCCCAAATGCAGACAGTGGCAGCAGCAAAAAACAGTCAAGAAGAGAAAAATCATTTCACCTCAGCTCAGATCTGCTGATTATCTGCAATAATCTGCATCTCTACTCGCTTTCACAAAAGGTCACAGGCAAGAATTTTCTCCCGCCAGTTTGTTACGCTGCTTCTGGGGCTGGCAGAGGAACTTTGTATAGATGAGCCTAAGTCTATCACCCGTGTAAAAAGATGCCTCCAGGTTATCATGTCAAAAACTACCTGCAGTAGGATCAGAAGCTGAAGAAATATAAAGCAGGAAATCTGGAATTAGACAGGTAAGATCTAGATGGATTATGGACCGGGATAGCCAAAGGCTTCAAGGTATCTCCAAGCGAGCCATTACTTCAGCACAACAGCTCAAACTGCTGACACTGGGGACTCATTTATTTCAAACACTCTTAAAACAGACATTGGCAGGACCTCGTACAGCTGGATTTAGAGGACTCCTCGCCTGTTTTTGTTGCATTTAAGACAGAGAAAGTACTGAGTAACCCTCTCAGCTAACAGGCTCAGTAAATCAACTGAAGATTGCAACAGCACGCTTTTGTTAAGGAATCATTTACAACTGTATCCTTTTGGATGGAGGTTTCAGCAGCACTTGAACATCACAGGAGCTCAGAGATCTGATCCAATGTTTCACTCCTGAATGACAGCAGGACTTTGAGCTTGTCTCGCAGCAAAGCTTGTGTCTATGGCAGCTTATGATGCTCTGGTGGAAGTCCCACGCTCCAGCCTTAGCTGGAGGACCCCAGAAATTCAGGCTAATACATGAAGGCTCCTTTTCCCATCCCCTCTTTCAAACCTGCCAGCAAGGTCCTTCAATCCACCAGAAAAGGATGGTCCATCTACCTCCTTTCTATTGGGATCCTTCAAAGCACATTTTTTCAGGCTCCTCTGCTCCTGAGATGCTCTTTAAATCATCTGGCAAGAAATCTCCCTCCTGAGCTGACTCCCAGCAACTCTTCTTTAACAGACACACATCCAGTTACAGGGCCTTGGCAGATGAGCACAGTTTGAGCTCATCATTGTACTGGTCCACGACACAAACCTGCATTAGACAGTGGAAGTGAGTATCAGATGTTTCCCTGGCCCATAGGAAGTATTTTCTTTTTCCTTCATTCTGCTACTGCTCTGCATTACTCTACGGCATCCCCAAACATCCAGAGATGTAAACATAAATGCTGGCAGGAAATATTTAATTCATAAATTTAATTAGAGGGCATTAGAAGCCTCTGTAATTACTTACTGCAGCAATGGTAGCAGGAGGGTAAGCTGCTTCTGGTAGCTCGAAGGCTTTTGTTCTCTTTTAAGCAGTAGCAACAAGTCTTCCCCACAGGAGAACAAGAAGAGCAAGCCAAGTGTATTCATACTGAACTAATAAGCAATCCTAGGGTGTTTTCTTCTTTTCTTAAAGAGGCCAGAGGTCTCTTAAAAGTACTAAATCTTACCACTTCTGCCTCTGCTCCCACCTTTCCTCGGGCTGCCCTGCCAGAACCTCAGCTGTGGGATATCTGGGAGCAGCCCTGCACCAGCTCACTGGGACAGGGTCTGCACCAAAGGACCCAGGGCCTGATTCTGCTCTGAGCAGTGTGGATATGCAGCTCACACTTTAGAGAAACATCACTAATAGCATTGCCTGCTTTTTTTGTCACTCATTGGACTCGGGAGGTGATCATCCCCCTGGACTGGGCACTGGTGAAGCCCTACATCAAGGGCTGGGTCCAGTTTGGGGCTCTTCCCACAAAAAAAACCAAACACTGAGGGGCTGGAGCAGGNGATGATCTTGAAGTTCCCTTCCAACCTGGACAATCCAATGTTTCTATAACTATTAATTAATAAAAGCTGAGCAAACAGGGCATGAAAGAAAATTTTAAACAAAGTCTGTATTACAATTTATGGAACATTAACGAAGCTTATGCCACGTTACATGTCCTAAGGTATATGTTTCTATTTAGTGAGAGCTTATTCATCACTGTCTTCTTGCTAAGCAAGACGTAAACAAAATGATGACACTGTGCAATCCCTCAGTCTGAAAGTCTGACACAGGGAGCACACCTCCACGCTGCTCTCCAAAGAGCTCTTTCTTAAACCCTAATGAGCATTAAGCAGCAGGGGAACAGCACATCTTAAATTAAACAGGGCTTCACTCCTCTTCACCAGAGGGATGCTTTTCAAGCTGGTAGGATGAAAGAAGGGACACCAGGAGGTATTTCTCCTGCAGCACTGACAAGCAACAGTGCTTTCCAGATAGGTTCAAAAAGCCTTTACCTTCCCCACAGCCAAAACCCTTCCCTTTTCTCCTCCCACACAGGAGGAATGAGACACAGTGGACATGGAGCAGATGAACAGTTGCTGTCTGGACACCTTCATGCCACAGTACCCCAAGCTACACATCAGTTGGTGTCTTTGAAATGTTTGCAGATTGACTAATATTTTTTTTTCCCCCAACTCTGAACGAATAGTAATCAGTGCTTCTTTCCCTCTGCTTCCCATAGCCTGCATCCCTGGGGGAGAAACCATCACCCTTTAGACAAAAATGAACCAAGGGACAGAGTTGGCTCCCTTACACACTCAGCCCCGCTGAGCTCAAAGAAAAGTATGAGTTTGTGTCGGCAAACAGACCTGACCAAGGGGTTCTGCTGGGTTAATGCCTCCAGGGTTTTTGGTCTCTCAATGAGTGAAGAAAAAGCATTTAAGCTCCAATTACAGGAGCGTTGTTCCCATTAATAAGGCAGTAACATTTACCTCCCTCTCCATCAACTCTGTAAATTATCACTAGGAAGGAGGAGGGGCAGGAAGAGGGGGGAAAAAAATAAAGTGAGTATTGTCTTCTCACCATAACATTTAATCACAGGCACAGCAAGACACTTCAGAAACCCCACACAATTACAATAGAGGCACATCACAAAATCCCTTGCAAGACCAGTGCCAACCATTGCACAGCAGTCTGTTAGCTGTTCTGATGGTGGTTTTATATAAAATTGGCTGCATGAAAAGAGCAGCTCACACATCTGCCTGCGACTGCTGTTGCTTTTATCTCTCAACTACACTTGCTCAAGATTCACACTGATACTTTAAACCTTGTCCTGTAATATGTAATTAAAATGCAACTGAGAGAACAGCTGGTTCTATTCTTTTAACTGAATCTCTAAATTATTACTTACGTGCAACCCTGGGTATACATCTTTGCTTGGAACTAAAATTAGTTCTGTCTTCTGCTTTTTAGCCAGGATCTAGCGTGCAGATTGTCAGCACTTCTCAGTACCACAGCTCACCTGTGTCTGACTGCTCACAAACACCTTAAAAATGAAGAGGAAACTTCCAGTGAACTGCCTATTACTTTTTGAGCCTGTAACAACAAGTCCCATTATCTCTGCACAGTATTTGTACAGATGCTAGGGGAAATGATGGACCTCTCACCCTTCTGCTTGAGCTCATCAGCTCCAGCAACAAAGGGAAAGCACCAGAACGCTGTCTCCAGGCAGAGGATGCTTTGATAAACCAAGAGGAATCCATAACTGGAAACAGGCAAGGAGGAAGAGATGGAAAAGGGTTTTATCCCTTGGGTGTTACTACACAAGTGAGTAACATCAGCTCTACAGCACCCAGCTGGTACTTGATTGAGTAGAGACAGTACTGTTTTTCACAGGAAACCACCTGGACGTTACCACTACCTTAAGAGCCACTGGTGGATTTAACCAGTTCCAAGGTGTCTTTAAGTGTCTTTAAGTACCTCTATTTCTTCAACAGAGCAGTGCTTCTAGGGCGTTATTAGACCATGGAAAAAAAAATGGGTCCAAGGAGAATATAACAACATGAGTCCTCAATATAGAAATGTGAGTCCTCAACATAGAAAGGACGTGGACCTGTTGGANTAATCATTCTATGATTCTAGTAAGGAGAAGTCGATTGCAGTTCCCTAAGTCTGCTGCCTCACTTTCGGATGTCTACCTGTTGTGGTCTGGACAGTCTAAGTGCAGCACCGATACCACTGAGTTCTATAAAAAGCAATGTCACTCTGCTGCAGGTCAGAGCACACGGCGGTTACTGCAGAAGGCAAAGGCTCTCTGTTCTCCACCCTTCAGCCAGCACCGACATTCATCGTGCTGAACATCTCAGGCAAGATCCTAAGAGCAGTGATGTGGATGCACCAGTTGAGCACAGTACCTCCAACACCGCCCGTGGGTTTTCAACACCCCTGTGTGGTGACTGTGCCCATCACATCCCAAGACGTTGCAATTCAAACCCTCAGGGATGATGGGCAGAGAAACAGAAAGCTGAGTTCAGGAAAGGGATTGCTTTGGGATCTTTAATCCAACGTGATAGGAACCAGCCATGGAGTGCTCAGGAACAGAGGAGCGATTAGCAACAAACAGCTCAGAATTCCGCATTTTTTTCCCCCCCTACAAACAAATCTTGTTTATGAAAAGCCTAAGGGATGAGTGTGATAGTATGACACGATAAAATGATGAGAGTGAGAGGATGCAAAATAGACTGTCATAAACCAGAGGGAGAAACATTTGATATTTTGCAAAGAATATATGTACATTCATTTTTTTGTTGTTTTGGGTTTGGTTTGTTGCTGGTTTTCTTTTTAACCATGAAAAGCAGACATCACCGTTGCGGCAGGGGGAGAAGAAAGCAAGTGTTCACAACAAGCTTCCTAGTTTTATGCATCAAAACTAACTGCCAAAATAGTGCCTTCCAACTGTCAGTTTTCAAGCACAACCTCGCTCGGCTGCCTCGGTAACCAGAACATTTGTACACTGCTGATGACAGGGATCCCACGTATTTGATCACCTTCTGTCTTTACCTTTCCCCACTAGACACAAAACAAGACAGGGAACTGCACGGGTTCGGCCCAGACTGTTTACACAAACCTTTAAATGTGTATTTATTTATTTATTTTCAGTATCCAGGCTTTCTGGCAAAGCCTGTCACTGTGTCAGGTACATCAACGAGCAACGAAGGGATCAGATGCTGATTTCCCCTTTGGGAAAAACAGAAGCTTTGCTTTCATATGATGTAGATGAAAAGAAAAGATTGCTAAAAGCTGGAATACCATTATGCGCATGGCTATATGATGGAAAACTAACCCACAGTTTCCTGCATCAAGGACTCGACATAAGTTGCTAGTCCTAGGGCCAGAGTTGCCTTTGTTGTACCCCTCCACACCGGTGGGATTTACAGTGTGGTTAACCAGGTCTCTGATTTGCATAATTACTCCACGGTTCCACTTAGGTGGGCAGAGAAAACCAGATCAGAGCATCCTCAACATCTCACCAACACACATCACAACAGCACAAGCATCCTTAACAGTCAGGCACCGCTGCAGGAGGGACCGAGGGTTCAAAAGGGGAGGGAAGTAAAGGCATTTTGGTGGGGGTAGGAACACGCTGGGGATGCAGATTAAAGTCACAAGAGCATCTCCTGCCTTTAGCAATCTGGAGATGAGTCTGGAAGGGAAAAATCAAGTGAGTTTCCCCTAAAATGGTCTAACTTCTGGGGCCCTCCTAAAGAGGCAACAAGAAAATGCGATTACAACCTATAATTTCCTGGTCTAACAGCATACAAGAGGCAGCAGTATTATTTCCTTTAAACATTAAAAAAGACCCCTTAAAAAAATAAATAACTCGTGTTCTCATTCATTGTCATTACAGAAAAAGCAGTGCAATGCTACTAAACAACAAAGGGCTCAGAAGAGAAAACCTNTGGGGCTTGGAGCAACCTGGTGTGGTGGGAGGTGTCCCTGCCCAGGGCAGGGGGTTGGAACTTAATGATCTTTAAGGTCCCTTCCAACTCTGACCATTCTATGATTCTAATAAAGAGAAGTCAATTGCAGTTCCCTAAGTCTGCTGCCTCACTTTCGGATGTCTACCTGTTGTGGTCTGGACAGTCTAAGTGCAGCACTGATATCACTAAGTTCTATAAAACTGCTGCAGGTCAGAGTACAAGGCAGTTACTGCAGAAGGCAAAGGCTCTCTGTTCTCCACCCTTCAGCCAGCACCGACATTCATCGTGCTGAACATCTCAGGCAAGATCCTAAGAGCAGTGATGTGGATGCACCAGTTGAGCACAGTACCTCCAACACCGCCCGTGGGTTTTCAACACCCCTGTGTGGTGACTGTGCCCATCACATCCCAAGACGTTGCAATTCAAACCCTCAGGGATGATGGGCAGAGAAACAGAAAGCTGAGTTCAGGAAAGGGATTGCTTTGGGATCTTTAATCCAATGTGATAGGAACCAGCCACAGAGTGCTCAGGAACAGAGGAGCGATTAGCAACAAACAGCTCAGAATTCAGCATGTTTTTCCCCCCCTACAAACAAATCTTGTTTATGAAAAGCCTAAGGGATGAGTGTGATAGTATGAAACGATAAAATGATGAGAGTGAGAGGATGCAAAATAGACTGTCATAAACCAGAGGGAGAAACATTTGATATTTTGCAAAGAATATATGTACATTCATTTTTTTGTTGTTTTGGGTTTGGTTTGTTGCTGGTTTTCTTTTTAACCATGAAAAGCAGACATCACCGTTGCGGCAGGGGGAGAAGAAAGCAAGTGTTCACAACAAGCTTCCTAGTTTTATGCATCAAAACTAACTGCCAAAATAGTGCCTTCCAACTGTCAGTTTTCAAGCACAACCTCGCTCGGCTGCCTCGGTAACCAGAACATTTGTACACTGCTGATGACAGGGATCCCAGGTATTTGATCACCTTCTGTCTTTACCTTTCCCCACTAGACACAAAACAAGACAGGGAACTGCACGGGTTCGGCCCAGACTGTTTACACAAACCTTTAAATGTGTATTTATTTATTTATTTTCAGTATCCAGGCTTTCTGGCAAAGCCTGTCACTGTGTCAGGTACATCAACGAGCAACGAAGGGATCAGATGCTGATTTCCCCTTTGGGAAAAACAGAAGCTTTGCTTTCATATGATGTAGATGAAAAGAAAAGATTGCTAAAAGCTGGAATACCATTATGCGCATGGCTATATGATGGAAAACTAACCCACAGTTTCCTGCATCAAGGACTCGACATAAGTTGCTAGTCCTAGGGCCAGAGTTGCCTTTGTTGTACCCCTCCACACCGGTGGGATTTACAGTGTGGTTAACCAGGTCTCTGATTTGCATAATTACTCCACGGTTCCACTTAGGTGGGCAGAGAAAACCAGATCAGAGCATCCTCAACATCTCACCAACACACATCACAACAGCACAAGCATCCTTAACAGTCAGGCACCGCTGCAGGAGGGACCGAGGGTTCAAAAGGGGAGGGAAGTAAAGGCATTTTGGTGGGGGTAGGAACACGCTGGGGATGCAGATTAAAGTCACAAGAGCATCTCCTGCCTTTAGCAATCTGGAGATGAGTCTGGAAGGGAAAAATCAAGTGAGTTTCCCCTAAAATGGTCTAACTTCTGGGGCCCTCCTAAAGAGGCAACAAGAAAATGCGATTACAACCTATAATTTCCTGGTCTAACAGCATACAAGAGGCAGCAGTATTATTTCCTTTAAACATTAAAAAAGACCCCTTAAAAAAATAAATAACTCGTGTTCTCATTCATTGTCATTACAGAAAAAGCAGTGCAATGCTACTAAACAACAAAGGGCTCAGAAGAGAAAACCTCAAATACTTCATTTAACTTATACCCACATGCAGGTAATAACTAAAGGAATTTAGGTTAAAAAAGTCATTGAATAATATACACTTAATAGTCTAATGTGCTCACCTTCCCATCGTAGCGTTTCACTATAAACTGATCCAGGCCTAGGTCTGAAAGAGAAAAAAAAAAGATACTTTAGAGTGTAAAAGTAAATATTTTTGGGGTTTGTGTTTGAGCAGGGATTAGAAAGTAACATGCACCATCTGAATAACATCAGTAGAAAGTGTAAGTACAGAGAAGGCAAGGTTTTTTTGGTTTTGTGCATTTTGTACTTTGTATTTTGATCACAAAGATGACAAACTCAAGGCATCAGAGAAGAAAACTTCCTTCCTGCAGGGACAACAGGAGCACAGCTCCCAGCATCCGAAATATCCATCCCAAAGCAGTAGATTCCTGTGCTGATACCAAGCAAACATTTCACCCGGGATGCTCCATGTAAACGCATGATCATAAAACCTGTATTGTTTTTAATAACATCTTTTGACTGGCTCACAAATGGGAAAACAAAGAATTGCTCCTGTGAGTAGCTGCAATATCCCCAAGTAAATCCAAAACTTGTTTGTAGTTTGGTATAAAATTGCTCATAAATAGACTTGAAAGGAGGTAAATTGTAGGCACATTTGTAAGAAGGCAAGTGCCTTAGCTAGATGGAGAAAGGCTGGGAGAGAGGGTTATTATTTTATGAATTCAATCTCTCATACCACCACAAAATGTTGGGGTTTTTTAATTTGAAGAGAAAAAAATAAAAATAAAAACTCCCAGCATTTGCAGAGCCAAGGCACAGAGCTCGCAAGGTAATCCCCAGTGCCTGGCAGGCAATGTGTACACTGATGAATGCACGTATAAGCAAGATGAGAAAAAAATACTCAGGAAGATTAATTATCCGAGCTTTGCAATCCAAAATTGGGAAGATGCACCGTGAGAGGAGACTAAGTAGAACTCAAACCAAGTGCTCCCAGTAATTTGGGATGAGCACAGGCCGATTTTCTGCTCTCTGAAGAATAAAAGCCCTCAGCAGAGTTACGTCCCATGCATTTTCTCCTACTGTTTATGATAATTATCACAACCTCATTTCAATTTAAGTTAGAAAAAAAGATGGAAAACAACAAAATAAAACTTCTCCCACACTTGCTGCATCACCTGCTTGTCAAGGAGGATAATAAAACCTTCCCCAGCTACTGGAAAGGTTCACAACGGTTATGGTGCAGATAACAGAGATGGTCCTGGGTGACCTCCTCAACTCTTCTGAACCAGAGCAGCAAAAAACTCCTCTGTCACCACTTTCAAAAGGTCAAGCCAATTTTCGGAGAGCTTTCTGGATTTGTGAATGTTCACACCAGAAGGCACCTTCTCAATATTTTGTGCACCTAACAACAGAGCGAAAACTGCATATTCATACACGTTTGCAGCCTTTAATCATCTTCTGCCGAATTCTGTCCTCCTCAAAGTCATGGGTATAAACGCAGCTCAGAAAGTATTGGCACAGAACTGTCAGAGGTGGAAGGGACCCCTAGAGATCATCTTGTCCAACTCCCCCGATGTTGTTTAGAGACAGGATTCATTTAACAAACGTGTTTATTTTACCAGAGACACATTATCTGGTTGGAGCTTGCCCTGGACCATCTATCTAGACAGTGACTACTAAGCTGAGACTACCTTATGTCCATGTGTCACAATAAAGTCATTTCTCAAGCACACCTCCTGCTCTCCTGCCAGGGGACAGTGCTACATGACAGAGCCCTGACAACCCAGTGTTACACACATACTCAAAAAGCCTAAAAAAGGACACACGGGCTAAAAATAGGATGTGAAAGGACATCTTCATGGCACACACTCCCCCTCACACTCCACTGGACACTACTCCCGGGAAAGAAAACGTGTTTCAAAGGAGATCCAAAACCAATGGATGCTTTTGTAGATAAACAGTAAGAAAAGATGAACTAACAGCTGGGTTTCTTAAACATATAAAGAAATGTATTTTAAAATATCAAATGCATTTCAAAATACAGGTAGTAAGTATTTATATAATAAATAATAATATAGACACAAGTCTGTACATGAAGAAAAGTTATTAAAAACAGCCAAATGACACCTAAAAAGGTAGAACAGCAGTAGTGATACTAAAGGAAGAGGCCAGTATTAAAAGCTTTATGCTCTCCACAGCTCTAATATGAGGTGGCAAAAGGGGAGGTGATGGGGGGAAGAATGACTGGAGGGGACTGGAAATCACCACAAGAGTTAATTAACAGCAATAATAATGATGAGGTGAGTGAAAGAAGAACCATACTGGTGAAATCATGTTTTGAATACAGAGCAGTTTGCCACCAGACTGGGGTTTGCTCCAGATCTCATTCACCTGAGCACAGAGATCTTTGTTTCCAGGGGTTTTCTCCATCGCTACGGCATGTAACAGAAAGACAGAGAAAAATAAGTCATGTGGTAACCTGAGCCTGTCCTGGGAGGGATGGGGTGATGGACCTTGACTTACCTGTGGCTTTCCCATAACGGCATCCAAACCCTTAGGCCAGGGGTAGGAGCTGCCAGGTCTGTCCTCAAGCTTAATCACTCTGAGCATTTCATTCTATGCTGAAGAAACCTCTTACACCACCGCAGCGGTTACAGAACTGCAGCGATCATTACCCAGAGCACCTCAGCCTCCTCTGACACAACTGCATCTGACAAGAAGCAAATACATAATGCTGGTTTATGCATGTCTTGGAGATCCCGGAGAGACATTGATATGAAAATACAGCACAGAAATTTGTCCCTTCTGCTGCTGCCTTTCTTCACATCACCATTAGCACATCTCAGAAGACAGTGTTACCTATTGCAAGGACAAGTATTTGGGTTCACATCAGCCTTGAATGCTCACCCCTTCTCCCCGCCACACACAACGACACCCCCTCTGCTCTGCTGCATTAACTAAGCTGCACACCTAGGTCCCTCTATAATAAATTCCCCTTAGAACAGCTCCCCAAAAATTATCATATGTTAAGCTTTGGTAGACAAGGGCAGAGCAACAGGTATCATCTACCTGGGCTTAGGCAAAGTGCTCAACACTGTCCCACAAAGCATCCTGGTCTCAGAATTGGAAAGTCATGGATTTGATGGATGGACCATTCGATGGATAAGGAACTGGCTGGATGGCTGCATTCAAAGAGTTGGCTCAATGTCCAAGCAGAAGCCAGTGACCAGTGGTGTTCCTCAAGGCTCGGTACTGGGATCAGTGCTATTTAACATCTGTTGGAGACGTGGACAGTGAGATTGAGCTTACACACTCAGCAAGTTTGCTGATGACATCAAACTGTGCGATGCAGTCGACACATGGGAGGAAAAGGAGGGACCTGGTGGGCTCATATGAACCTCACGAAGTTAAACCAAGCCACGTGCAAGGTCCTGCACCTGGGACATGGAAATCCAGGCACAAATACAGGGTGGGTGGAGAATGGCTGGACAGCAGCCATGAGAAGGACTTAGGAGTGCTTGCAGATAAGAAGCTCAACATGAGGTGGCACCGCACACTGGCAGCCCAGAAAGTCAACCCCATCCCGGGCCACATGGAACAAAGTGTGGCAAACAGGTCGAGGGAGCTGATTCTGCCCCTCTTCTCTGCTCTCATGAGACCCNGCTCCTGAGACCCCACCTGGAGTCCTGTGTCCAGCTCTGGAGTCCTCAACAGAGAAAAGACATGGAACTGTTGGAATGGGTCCAGGGGAGAGCCACCAAGATGATCAGAGGGTTGAAGCACCTCTGCTGTGAGGACAGGCTGAGAGAGTAGGGGCTGTTAAGCCTGGAGAAGAGAAGGCTCCGGGGAGACCTCTGAATGGCCTTCCAGTACCTAAATGAGGCTACAGGAGAGCTGAGAAGGAGCTCTTTATCAGGGAGTCTAGTGACAGGACGAGGGGTAATGGTTTTAAACTGAAAGATGGGAGATTTAGATTTGATATTAGGAAGAAATTCTTTGCTGTGAGGGCGGTGAGGCACTGGAACAGGTTGCCCAGAGAAGCTGTGGCTGCCCCATCCCTGGAGGGGTTCAAGGCCAGGCTGGATGGGGTTTGGAGCAACCTGCTCTGGTGGGAGGTGTCCCTGCCCAGGGCAGGGGGGTTGGAACTGGGTGGTCTTTAAGGTCCCTTCCAACTCCAACCATTCTATGATTCTATGAAAACTTGAAAAAGGGCATGTGTGTTCAAGGCATACAGTATTACACAATATATTATTCTTTTTCCGACACAATTTATCCTCTTTTTTATGGACTTTGCTACGTGCTTTTTCACAAGTCTTTCATCTTAAAAGTTGACAAAAGGGAACCAGGAAATAAGAGGTTGTCTGACACCTGCATTCTTTCTTCTATACGTTACATAAAAAAAACCCCAAAAGGCTTTTCCTCCAAGACTTTACAATAGGAATAGTGCTTGCGTAGGCTGGAGAGCTAATGGAAACATGGCACGAAGGAGGGCAATCACACCTGAACAAGGAAAGGAAAGAATGTTATTACATCTCTATTATTCAAAAGGCAGCGTGCTTAATTAAAGCTACCACAGGATTGTCTGTAAGTGATACACTCATAAAACAAATCCCCCCTCCTTGGGCTACTGACGACGAGCCCCAGGAGCACAATCTAACAGGCACGTTTAACAGTAAAAAAAAAAAGAGCTTTTCCACCTTTCACTGAAAAGCAGGGGCTGAAATACCGTTCTCCCAGAAATGGATTAAAAGATTTCCTCCCAGGGAAAGAGCAAAGAAGTTCAGAATCAGTTTCAGAAGGATACCTGGCTGCTTCACAAAGCCTCCCTGGGAGCAAAAGGCAGCGTCACACACATGGTAGCTACTCCAGATTGCAGTTGCTCAAACAGATCCAGAGCTTTCACCACAACCTGCCCCAGAACACGCCTTTTATTTACACTGTCCACCACCTCACCTTCCACTACACATCTGGATTATCACAGCCCCTTTCCCTCACCCAGCCAAGGCTTCTGCACCAGCTGCTCACCTTCTCAACGCCAACGAGGGCATGCAACCATTTCCAAATTTGCTTGCCGTAGCTACTTGACTTTTAACCTTTAAGTACTACTACATATTGCTCCTACACATTCACATACTGCCTAAAGTAGGATCATAGGATCAAAAGAAACAGCAGCACTGCCAAGGTGCAGCTGTGCAAGCAGCATCACTGTATTATTTTGGATTAAGACTGACACGGCTCACTCATTGATACTGAGAATAAAGGTCCCACTCAAATTGATGTGATGGTACTTTCACAGCACTCTAAAAAAACCAAACCAAAACAAAAAAAAACTTCCAAAGTAAATCAAAACTACTTTCACTCACTGCCTACCACAAAGGGGAAAAGAAGGTGTTCAACAGGAGAACCACATTCTCTGTGTTTACTTCTTTTTTTTTGGCTGGTGAGGATGTTTTCATGGAGAAGGAATTATTTATGTACAGGAAAGCAACACAAAACAATCTGCTGTTACTCTTGTTCAGCTCTAATCAAATGTAAAGTCAAATGCTTATTATATTTCTATTCATTAATAAAACCATACAGGCCACACATTCACTCAAAGCTAATTACCACACTTGATAAACATCTAAATAATTAGTAAGCTCTTCGTGTTATCCTGTTAAAAAATTAAAAAGGCCACGGTAAGCAGATATCACAGCTTTTTAAAAACAAATATTTAACTGGTTTCCAGAAGAAGAACTATATTATTCCAAGAAAACAGTCGAGATCAATTAGAAACCATCATGAATTCCTCTGGGATGCCAGCAGTTTTCCACCTGATATAAAATCCTTTTCAACTCCTTCCAGGCTTTATATCCTTGGCAGATTTTTCACATTATTTGGGTAACATCTACTCATTGTCTGCTTTTCCTTTCCCATTGCTTGATAAAGAACGTGGACTCTTTTTCTTCCAAGTAGATGAGCAAAAGGGCTAGTTACCAAGACTGAAGAACCTGCTAACCACACATACAGGGTGCTACACTACAGGAGGAAGTGTTGGATCAAATTTTCCCCTGAATTTAAAATGGGATCTGGAAGCAAACAGTGAGCTGCACCAGATTTCCCAGGGGGCAAAACTCTCCGGTTAAAGTTCAGAACTATTTTGCCCAATGAACTACTTTGCTCTCATCTACCTCCCCCTCCATTCATAAGACTGCAGATCAGCTGTATCACCTCCTAATCTACACTGGAGGCACTAATTATGTGTTTCTTCTGGTGACCATCACATGACATTATCATTATATTACATGTGATGTGACATTATCATGACATTACCACATCTAAATGTACCTCTTGCTCCTCCTTGGCTTGGTTCCTGGAGTCTCATATCAGGCATGACAGGCTCAAAGATGATCCCTGCCTAGAAATAACATTTTCACAGAAGAAAAGCCCCACATCTATTCACCTTCCTGGTTCAGGGAGATAACTACCAAATTACCTCCCCTTCTTACTCACACCCTTTCCCTGAAGATCTCTCCAGTAGATTTATTTGGGGGAGAACACACAAGTCAAGTCCCCATAAAAAAAAACAACAACACATGGCAAATTCAGCATCTCCAGTTGCCTTCTGGGTTTCAAATATCCCAGTTGAATACTTTGGGCAAATTTAGGGATCTGTACAAACCTAGGGAGTCCTCTCCCTCCCCACCAGACCAGGTGAGCACTTGTCAGGGCTCACGACTACTGGTTCTACAAACTTAACTCGAAATAACAATCAATCCCTCATGCACTGGTACAACCCAGAAACCAGCTTGTGCTCGGCTGCCCATGAAGTCCAGGCATGAAAAACAAACCACTTCAAAACCTACAATCGAGCTACAGTCTGAACAAGTCACCAGGCACTGGCTTTGTTGCTCACAGCTCCTCGCCCCCAATGCTGTCCTGTGAGCAGAGTGTGCAGGGACACAGCTGCTGCTCCAGGCTGAGCTTCAACAGCATGGTCATGGTTTCTTGCAGACGAAAAACAAAAAAAGAAAGAAAAACCTTCCAGGGCAGTTGCAAAACTTTAGATACTTGAGCTGCTGCAGTGTGGTGGATCTTGAAAGGCATCTTTCGTGCGGCAGGAGTTTGGGAGGTGAATGAAGGGTGGAAGAGGAGACTGGTTTGGGTATAACCACTCTTCATTACAGCATGGTGTGATTAGACATGAAGCCTTTTTTACTTCTTTTAATCCTTCTTGCAAAGGCCAAAAACCCCTGGTACTGACTTAAGTTTGTCAAAGCTCTCCTTTTTAGTCAATGATGTCCTAAAATAATCACTTTCCCCAGGAAAATGATCAATGTAGAATGGAAAGCTGTGGAGGCTGAGGGAACTCAGGGATTCGGAAATGTAAGAGGACTGGGCAGGCCACCACCAAGCAGATCCAACCACTTGGAAATGTTCATGAAGGCCAAGAGCTACACAGGCCTACAGAGAAAGTGTCAGGTGCAGTTACAGCTCCTGTGAAGTGTCACTGGCTTCATACACCTTCTTCAGCCAAAACCCATGTTGTTTCTGAAGAGCTGTAGCACCTAAAATGGGAGTTTTGCAAATCCTTACCATTCCCACCTGAGACTGTAGTGTTTTCAGCTGGTTTTGGGGCTGAGGTACCAAGCAAGCACCAGGAATGAAGCAATCATCCCTGCTCAGCCAGCCTTGGAACTGAGCAACCTCTCGGACACTGAAGCAGGTGGGAGGGGAAAAACCAGCACAGGACTGCAGGGAGCAGATATCTCTGCCCACGCTTCTGCTGGCACTTGGACATTCCAGATAGCATATAAAGAATTGTTTCTTGGGTTTCTAGTTTTTTTTTTGTGTGTGTGTTTTGTTGTTTTTTGGTTTTTTTTTTAAAGCAGCATTCAAGTTGCTATTCTTTGGCTTACTCCAACAGACACTTCCAAGCTCAAGAAGAACGTGTTACATCTCAAGCACATCTTGTCTGCTTGGGAAGGTTGCAGCAGAAAGCTTTATTGAACTATTAAGAGCAAGTAATTTACAGGAGATAATGAATTGGCAATCATTTTTTCCAAGCTAGCAAAACACAGTCAGAAATGAAGTTGATACTTTACTGACAATACATCAAACTTTCCCCTCTGTAATCCATAAAAATGCATCTGGCACACGATACTCTGTGGTAGATTAGTGTTTTAAAATTAAGTACAATAGAGACTTGGACACCTGATTACTCCATACCACTTAAATGCCATAATATTTTCTCTCTGTAAAATAGCAGCCCCACTAACAAGAAGTTACTCACTGAAATGACAACCAGCAGCTTGTCAGAGAGCACCCCCTGCTCTCCTCACACCTTGGGCTGCTCATGCAGGACCATATTAACTCCCAGGACCCGAAGGTGATTGCTTCACCACACAAATCCACCAACAAACACCACCCATGGAAAACTTTGGGGTGAGTGGGACTGCAGAAAGTAATCCCTAATTCAGTCCAAGCATCAAACTTCCCCAGCTAGTAGGTTTACATTGGGCTGTGCCGTTAACCACAGCAGATTTCCAAGGAGTGCTCCAGGCTACATTACTGCCTGAAGGAATTCTCTGGGATACTCCAGACCCAACAGAAGACACACCCGAGTTGCGACTAAGGGAGAAAGCAGCCTCAGCATTTCCCTACTAATCTATAATCTAGATTATCCTATGAGTCAGAAGTACCAAACGGATGTCAAGTACAGAAATAAACCAGCCAGCAGGTAGCAGTCTTTGTCTTTAACTTCTAGTTTTAAAATCAGACCTATCTTCTTTCTCGCTTTTTACTGACAGCTTTCAAAACACTTAGAAACAAGCTTAGGGCTGGTTTGACTTTACCATAGCATTGTTTTACTTTTCTACTGTTCATTATGTATTAAAAAACTCATTTACCATCGTTGCCATGATGTACAGTGCTCATAAGGAACAACCATCTCAGCAGCAGTTTCATCTAGAAGCAAGTCCATGGCAGTAACAGACCTCAGGACAGATTTTCAAACCAAGGAGTATAAAATGCCCACACTCCTGCTTTACCTGCTGATGGGCAACCAAAAGCTCAATTTCCATCTCATTCCACTTTCCAAGAGCACCTGCAAGTGTCACTAAAGCAATTTTCTTCCCTTATAAGCTGCTTTGTGTCACGGACTGTCAGCATTTGTAAGCACTTAAAGGCAGAAGATACTCCAAGGTACCATTTAAGCAGCTCACCTCCCCGGGATAATAATAGTTACAATGGAGAGTTAGTGGCTAAGACTGACATCACTCACCTTTGCTTGTCTCAAAGTAGGTGCTTTCTGAGCACTCTTCCCCCTATTTTCTATGCCCACTTGAAGCATCAAGCACATATATTACATGGAAGACTAGAAAAGAATTGCATTTCTTAAACATTGGATATTTTCTATTTTTAGCTGGTTGGCAAAAAAAGACTCCCATAGGAGGCCTGGCACTAAATCAGATGAGACCCGACTCAAAGTACCAACTCAAGCCATAGACAAGACAACAACAAACCATTTCAGCATCCACAAACATCATCTTCTGTTTATTGCTCATACTACTTCTTCACTGAAGATAAAACCATGTAATTCATGGGAAAACTACAGCCTTTTGCAGGACTTGAGGAATACCCAACTATCAGTTCAACATGTTTAACGCTAACACCAGGATTATTTTTAATTCCCTCCTGCATGCACTTTATACTGTTGCTTTCTAAACACAAGTGTACATGGTGCTTATTTAGCAGCTGCCATATAACATACCAAAACAGTTTCACAATTTGTACATAAACCCCTCTTAGAAAGTTAAGATTTGTGGGCTGAGGTTCTTCATTAATGCCTGCAGAGAAAAGAGGAATTCTCATTTACAGAACTCTGTTTCGTTCTTTGAGATACACGGGGGGAGACCAAGAAACCTGATTCCTCATGTCTTGACCAAAACATGAATCTCCCCCAAAAGAGAAGACAGGCAAACCCTTCTCACCATCACACAAAAATCAACCTCTAACCAAATGCTCAGGACAGAGCTTTCCAGACCAGAAAAAAAACAGCATCCGCTCTCCTGGCTGTTACCTGCCAAACCCCCACAGGCAGCACAGCTGACGTGCTTCCCTGCAATCCACAGGGAATTTGAAGCCAGTGGAGATAAGCCCCACTCTAGCCAGCAGCATCACTTCTCAGCCAGCCACGTGGGGCTGCCTGGATCGCTTTATTGCTAAGGTTTTCCTTGCCAAAGCAACCTCTTTTGTAGGTTTGTGAACAGTTCTTAAGATGTTTCCATTGCAGGTAATCTTCAGTGCAAGAAAGCAGCAGCAGATGGGCTGCTGTTCAAGGGCTCAAACCAATGAGATCTACTGCAACAGCACTTCAGGCAACATGTAAGGGATTAAGCTAATTCTGGGTTTGGAGCAGGGAGATGGGACAGACAGCTTCAGGAAGGGTTTTTGAGCCCTGCCAACCCCGAGTTCAAATCTCTCAAGCAGAAAACCACAACCAACACTTCTGAACCTGAACGTTCCCTTTTATTTGGCACCACCAGCCAAGTTCAAGCCAGCATGGACACACTATGGGCTCTGACGAAGAGATGAACAGGGCTCCCTCACAGCTGCACCAGTAGCTTTCTGCCTCACACCCCTGTTTTCATTAGACCTCTGTTATCCTTCTGCACAACATCACATGGCCATAATGCTTGGGTTGAAAACACCACACGTGCCATACCTCTGAACATAAGAAGACAGACGATGTCCAACAACATAAATCTTTTACAAGACATCTAAAGATGAGGTAAGCAGAGACTGGAGACTTTCTTCCCCTCCGCTGTATTAGTTTCTTTGATACCCACACACATATCACTTACTTTCTGGCTGTTTTTCATTAGGTGTTATGGATCTCACAAAATCCTGCGGTGTCATAAAAACCTCCGATTCACCGTGCTCATTTATGACTTTCAAAGTAGCAAAGTATCTGAAGATTTTGTCCGGTGTGGAGTAGGCTCTGATCCTGTTCTCATATTCCATCACCTGGAAATTAAATTTGACCAGCATTAGATGTGCATGTTCCTCCTCAATACCTCCATGTGCACCTTAGTCCTCTGAATGTCTTGCCACACGACAATGAAGTAGTGAGCAGCAACACAACACTTGAAAGAAATAATACTGAAAGGTTTAAAATTAGGAAGAAGTTCTTTCCTGTGAGGGTGGTGAGGCACTGGAACAGGTTGCCCTGGGAAGTTGTTGATGCCCCATCCCTGGAAATGTTTAAGGCCAGGCTGGATGGGGCTTGGAGCAACCTGCTCTAGGGAGAGGTGTCCCTGCCCAGGGCAGGGGGGTTGGAACTTGATGATCTTTAAGGTCCCTTCCAACTCTAACCATTCTATGATTCTATGATCCCTCCTACCCCCAGCCTTTGAACTACCAGAAATTGGAAGTATCAACTCCTGATGTCCCAGAATTGAGAAGATTAAGTCTTTACTATCGATGACTTTTGACTCTTCATGACAGATTAAAAACAAATTAACAAAATCCATGAAAGCATTTTTAAACACAAACATAAAGAAGTACTGGTATCACATCTATGAATCTAAAGCAGCTCAGCATTTTAACCACAGTATTGAGGGGTCTGATTCATGAATAATAAACAAAGTAAAAGTCTTGGAAAGCTGGGAGAGATCTTTAAAGCCGAGTGTTGGAAAAAATGACTCGGAGCCGCAGCTGGTTGCTCAGCCACCCAACCTCATTTTTTCCTCTCATCTATCACATTGGTGGGGAGGACTGAGTAAAGAATGTTTCTGCAGAATTTTGCCAATCTGCCACTTCTTAACTCTGCCAGTAGTGATTACTTCGTACCTAGAACTGTTTTCCCCAGCACACAGCTAGAATTAATCAAAGAGAACAGAAAGCTTTTGTAAACAAAAATCACAACCTAAGGCCACAGGGGAGGAAAATGGCACAAAGACCCACACTTCGTTATGTACCAGAGCAGAAAACTTTCCTTCTTAGTTCAGCTTTTTACTCCTACATTATACACCAAGCTGACAGTCCATGCTGCGCTTGAAGCCTTCAGTACTTTTGGTCAAGAGACACAAGAGGGGAAACAAAAAAAAAAACCCTAAAAAACACCACCCCAACAACAAAACAACTGTCTGCTGGAAGAGAACAGGCAAGATCAAGGATATTGCCAAGACAGTTGTAGATCATTTACGGCTTTGGTCTCATTTCAACCTTGTCCTTTAACTTGAACAATTTCTCCACCCTGATGTTTATCAGAAAGAAAACACCCTCTCTAATTCTTCATGTTTCTAGGACAAAACAAGGCAAAGGCTTTTAATACCCCAACCCAAGTTTGGGTGAAGCAGTGGGGGAAAGCAGAGCCTCTCTCCTCTGTGCTTGTTCCAGCTCAGCTCTCTGGAAAAGCAACCTATGGTGGAAGGTCCCACTGATCTGGCTCTGCCATTATCTAAAGCACTAGTGCTTATTCTGCTTCACATTACCACAGCTTTTTCATTATCAAGCCTATCAGACAGGAAGGCAGAAATGTCTTAGCATCACCTGATACAACCAGCCCCTCTCTTTCCTACAGCCACCTGCACGGAAGAAAAGTTTTTGCACTACTCCTTTTTGTTACCAGCCTTTGCACCTTGAATCAAATTTCATCCCGTTTTTATCGCTTCAGTCCACAAGGTCCTGCAAAGATAAGGCCTGTTTTATTGCAACGTTACGAGCTGCCATCTGTCAGTCAAACCGCAGTGAAGGACAGTGTGTGCTTTCCCAGCTCTTCCCAGTTGCCAAGCTGCACGTGTCTATTTACAGCCCCCAGAGCCATCTTTTGACTTGCTGTCCATATCCCGCTCCTTGCTGTGGCACGACCTGATCTCATTGTGAGTAACACCCCATCTGACTTGAACAGCCAAAAAACCACTTCTGCCTTTGAGCAAGACAACTAACATCAGCTACAGCATCAAGCCCAGGGCTGGAGCCAAGAGCCAATACCACAGACCACCACCCACAGCTCCTTTCACCCGTGACACCTTTTCAACACAGCCTGCTTTCTAGCTAAAAGACTCCTCTGCCTGAGACTTTACATTACGTACCATTTCCCAAGCCAGTGGAACAATTTCTTGCAAGGCTGTCTCAAATCCTTTCCTTCAACCCAGCCAGGTAAGTTACACCTCTTTTACTCAACAGCTTCACTGCTGCACCAGAGACATTAGTCTTGACATTTCTGCCAGCAAACCCATGTTGCATACAATTCAGCTTCACATCTGCAACGGATCTTCCCTCTGCATCTGTTTTAAGATCTAAGATGCTGTTGCTGTCAGATAATTTTCTCTTCTGGAGCATGGGTACCGTTTCACATTGTTACTGAGACTACTCCTCACCTGTCCACCAACTTCATTGTCAACTTTTTCTTACCCCAAGCTCTGAGTGATCCTCAAGGTCTCCACTTTATTGGCATTAAGCAATTAACGCTCTGCTTCGACTTTGGGCACAGCGATTTTCCAACACCCCTTTCAGACACACGCTGCAGCCCTTAAGACCACCGTGATCATCACTTGCAACAGAAGGGAAGCATCTATTTCCTCTGTGGCCCTTTCCTAGATCATTTGCCATCCTGTCTTTTATCCACACACACTGAAGAGCTTCCCAGGATGACTGCCAGGCACTCCCAAGGATGGAATTTTGAGTTACGCAGCTCTAGAGGATGGATGAAAGGCATGAACCCGGGCGGCTGCCTTCCCTCAGTACGCATCAGTCCTCGGTGAGGTAGACACCAGCCAAAAACTCTCAGCCTGCCCCTAGAGCTGCAGTTTTATGTCAGCAGGGGTCTCCAGGAAGAAATTACATGACCAAAAGAGAGGAGTCCTTTTTGGCATTTATTAATAGAGTAGGGACTGAAGGAGAAAAATGAGTAAGTAATTCCTATCGCTTCCCAGCGCAGTTGCTGTTGAGACAGTCAATGTTAATGCTAAGCCCTGGGTTAGAAGGAAAAAAGTTAAATCCTGTGCAGACACAAAAAAAAAAAAGCTCTAAATTAATATTTCAATTCACTTCCAGAGCATCACCATGCAGCAGAACGGGAATCTCTGGCAGTCCAGTTCCACTGCACACATCTTAGCAGGGTAAATTAATTAATTAGGATTCATTTTCTTTGGGTTTCCTACTACAATGCACACTAAAATTAAGTCTTAGCACAACCAGCACTCCTAAGGCAGCACACCCGAAGGACTCAGCAAACACTGCTGATCTTGATAAAGCACTCCTAATGCTGCATGCAAACTCTTTTAGCAAATTAATTAACGTCAGCCCACCCACACCATGACCTCATCCCTCGTTACCCTTCAAACTGTCAAAGCACTTCAACAATCTGTTCCTTTCCTCCCTTACGCAGCCAGGACCTATACATTGCATAGGCTGTAAGACAACCCGTGCCCTGGAACCAGCCCCACACGATCCCAGCCCCAGCAGATGCCAAGTGATTTATTTCAACTTCCTCCTCACTGAATCACTACCCAGAACAGCAATGTCGTGCCTAATTTATTATTTCACCACTAATCATCAGCTTCATTAAAAGCAACACTGGGAGTAACAAACAAGTGTTAAACACGGTTCAATTAAGCTTAATTTTTTTCCTCAAAGAAAACACACGCACTGTTTTTAACTAATTACGTGAAGAGTTGGAAAGGAGCTTTACTGTGGGTTTTGTTTGTTTTTTTTAGAACCATCTAGAAGAGTCAGGAATTTCCTAGGTGCTACACAGCCCATTAGGGGAGCAGCCCTGATGTTGAGTCAGGAGCCAGGGCACACCTTGCTCTGTTATCCGAGCTGGGATCATTCAAACACACCTCCTGAGATGACTCAACTGGGACAACCACTGATCACACACCAAGCCCATAATGGAGCCCCTCAAACACTCCTGGGAGAGACCACCCCTTCCTCCTGCATTAAACAAAGCAAAATCAACGCTGCCATTCAGGTCACTGAAGGGACATTTGGACTTCAGGCTGCAGAGAAAAGCGTTTATGCATGTAGAAGATGAAGTGCATTTTAAACTGTACTCTCCCCACTGAAACTGCAGCTCAGAAGTTGAGCTCTGTAGGAGAAAGTGGACTGAGAAGGGATGCAGGCTGCACGTCATTCCATCTCGAGCATCCTCCATGCCTGATTCATGTCTTATTTGGAAAGCATGGCCACGTTCCTCCCCTTCCTAGTATGGGAAGGAAGGAGCTGGTCAACGTAGGCATATCTCCTAACAACTGCAATAAAAGTCCTTGCTTGCAAACATTCCCTGGTTTCTCTGGTCAAAAGCAACCAGCCACAAAAGACAAAAATCCATCATTAAATTCACTGTATCAACAAACGTTCTTTTTTAAAAATAAGAGTGTGGATGAAGGTGGATTGTTTCTTTGCTCTTTGCAACCTGCCTCCATCTGCTGACACTGGCAAAAAATAACTCACTGTTCTCAAGTGGCACTGGCAAGAGCCAAAGTTTTGTTGAAGCTGTCAGACTACCTGACACCCAGCCTCCAAGAAAATTAGCAGAAGGCAAGAACCCGTATTCCTGGACAATCCTAAATATCTCAACATAGTATCTTACAACAGAACTTCACTGAGCTGCGATGAGCATGTCGCAACAAGGAAAGCTTGGAGTCCCAAATACCAGAAGGCACTTGAAGTTTCAAGTTGTGTAATCTACTCTAACCAAGAACAGAATATAATTCCACAGCTTCAAAGAAAATATTCAATATTTTATGAAAAGCTGTTAAGCCACTATATATGACTGTCCACAGTTTAACAGCTAATGAGATGCAGCCTCCAGGATACAGACTTAAAAATAATTCTCAGAAGCAAATCATACAGAAAGGAACTGTGAAGAGCAGATACTCCCCTTTCTCCTCTCTGGCACTGCAAAGATACTAAATCAGCAAACACAGCCCAATAAAAGTGACATCCAAACAGGTTTTTAAAAAAATAAAATACTGCTGTCTGCCAGTCCTCAGTTACAGGACTCTTCATCAAACCAAACTGTATGTCCTGTAATAACGGAGGTTACAGATAGTACTAAACTAGTTGTCAGACAGTTCTGAGGAGCCTAAAGCTCCTCCAACAGTGAAGGCAGGTCACAAGTTGACAATGTAATTTATTACTCAAACTTTCATCCTCTGGGAAATGTGCCTGATATGAAAATGAAATAGGCAGAAGTATCAGGAGGGACACAACTAACTGTGAATAGGGAGTGAGGCTGTGTTTAGAATCATAGAATGGTTGGAGTTGGAAGGGACCTTCAAGATCGTCAAGTTCCAACCCCCCTGCCATGAGCAGGGACACCTCTCCCTAGAGCAGGTTGCTCCAAGCCCCATCCAGCCTGGCCTTAAACACTTCCAGGGATGGGGCATCAACAGCTTCTCTGGGCAACCTGTTCCAGTGCCTCACCACCCCCACAGCAAAGAACCTCTTCCTAATATCCAATCTCAACCTCCCCTCTTCCAGTTTAAAACCATTCCCCCTCATCCTGTCACTAGACTTCCTGACAAAGAGTCCCTCCCCAGCTCTCCTGGAGCTCCCTTCAGATTCTGGAAGGCTGCTCTAAGGTCTCCCTGGAACCTTCTCTTCTCCAAGCTGAACAGCCCCAGCTCTCCCAGCCTGTCCTCATAGGAGAGGTGCTCCATCCCTCAACATTTGAACAACTACGTTTACATGGAATAATTAAAGGAAAAATTAAAGTATAGTTTTCCCATAACTCTCCTTTTCACACTCATCCTCTACTTCTTCCTACAGTAGGCTGTCCATTTGCCTGTGAACACATACAAATGGACAGACTCGCACAGAGACACTTGCTGGTTGCCCAAGATGGTTTTAAAGCTCTTGCTCCAATTCCCTACTTTGTGTACATTATCCTACACAAACAGCCATTGAGGCAGAAGCCTTGATTTCTCAGTAAGCCACCTCTCAGACATCCAACTGGAGATGGGAAAAGAGGTCTCCATTTCAGAGGATCAGTAAACTTCCAAATAAAGTTTCACCCTAAAGAAACTCAAGGTAAGATGTCAAGAAAGTAGGCTCCCAAAACAGCAAGGTCCTTAAGACAATAAAAGCAGGTAGAGAGCAAAAACCAGTTTCTATCCTCGTGCTGTACCACAATCTGAACAAAATGTTCTGCAAGTTTTTCCCCCTCTTTCCACTGCAGTGCAACAGCTGCAGGTGCGAAGTGCCCAAGTTTGGTACCTTACGGTCCCTGAACCCCGAACGCTTCTTCTTCTTCCCTTCTGGCTGAGCCTCCTCGTCGCCTGATGCAACAGCTTTTCCACCCTCACCGCCACTGCTCTCCTCCTCCTCCTCGTGCTTCACCTTCTCGCTTGGCTCTGTCCTTGGATCGTGTTTTACAGAGGACGAGTCTGCTGCATAGGCCCTGTACAAGGAGAAAGAGAACACAAGTTTAGGAAATTGAGAAGACTGCTAAGGCTACAAAGCTGGCCCTGAATGAAATACTTGACACAGTTCACCATGGAGGGCTGCAAAGCAAAAGCAAAGAAATGATCAGCCTCCTTGGACTGCAATCAGCTTTCCACCTTCCCCCCCCAAAATAATAATCACAGTAAGTCTTCCCAGTCTGAGAACACCAGAGCAAATCACTCTGTGATTTATCACACCCTTTCCAAAAAATACACCTGCAAGAAATATTGGGAAAGGCACGCCATACCTCCTCTAGCTCTAAATTCCACCCCTGCTCCTCCCAAAAGGATTTCTATGAAGCAACAGGAATGTGTTTTACCATCAGCACCACAGGATTCAGAAAGAATAGCCTCTCTTCTGATTTATTTTCTTTATTTTCTATCTCCAGCAGGTGACAGCGTGTTTTATTTCCTTCTTCCACCAATAACTCTTCTAAACTCCAGTGCTACAGGATTTGTGACAACAAAAACTGGAGTTGTTTATCCTCAAACTGGAAATACAACTCTGGTAGAGCAAAGGACCCCTTTTCCCTTGCTGTTCAAATACAAAGATCCTCAGGTATCCTGTTTGCAGACCAAGGCTCAATATCCAAAACTGCTCCTGTCTGTCTGAGCAGGAAGCAGAGCCGCAAATGACAAGAGGGTGGTTAAATAAGAAGCAGGATAAATCCACAAGCCAAAGGATGCTGTGGCTTTCCTACACTTTACTTGTAAAGCGCTTTATAACCAGACAGAGCTCAGACCATATTAACATCAGTGAAATGACAATCTCTAAGGATACAGTTATACGTCACAAGCAACAAAGCAACCCGTTTGACAGAATTGTTTCTCTTCCTAAAGGACTCAAAGATCTCAAGCAAACATCCTAGCCTGCCTGTACCTGAAGTGATGCCATCTTTCCTTTGTATTCCTGATGATTTATTTGGGGCTAATCAGAGGGTAGAGGGCTCACACACAGTCAGGTGCTGCTCATTAGCCAGCAGACTTCAGGTGAAGGCTGGTACTTTGGTACTCCCCAAAATTATCAATGTGGTCATTTACAGCTGTAGGAGTTTATTCAGCAAAGGTTGCCTTGGAAGAAAAACAAAAACAAACCAACTTTTTTTCTTTCTTTCTTTTTATTGAAGTCTCCCAAGCTCTAAGCAAAAGGCTATGCATATTCCCTCCTACCAGTTTCCTGAAAAACACAGATGTGGTATGTGAAATGAACAGAGAAGAGTCTGTGCTTGTCTCCCCAGCGATACACAGCTTTGCAGCAATCTCAGCACATCATCTTCCTAGAAGAAGAAATGAGGTGCTCCTTTGATTGATTGAAATGCTACCAAAAGAAAAGACAACTCACTCCTTACCAGCATCCAATAATTCACTGACAGTCACAGTACAGGATGGATGGGGACGGGCTAAAGGACTCAAATCCTGCCACAGGACTGCTGGGAAGCTAAAACTTTATTATTCTAGAATAAACTCCCAAAAAGCAAACTTAAAAATAGAGTGTATCATGACAAAAGCAATTTGTGTCCTATTGTAACAACCACTTCACCAAAAGACTGGAAGTACTTGAACAACCATAAAGATCCCAGTATGGCTTTGAAAACCCAATAACCCACAGCTCGACAGCCAGGTTAAAGCAGTTCAGAGGTTTCCAAACCACGCTGGGACAGAGCATGGCTCCATCACATAGGTTTGAGTTAATAAAATACACAAGCACTTGATGAAGAGCAGTACTAATCATGCCTTTTCTTGCCAAACAGTCTAACATGCCAGCCTTTCCTTTCTGAAAAAATCCTGAGCTTTATTTCCCAATACATTTTCAGAAGTCCTAGAGCAAAGCACCATCTTTAAGACCTCCACTGAACCAAACTTCCCGAGGCAGTATCCAAACCTGAGTCCTCCATAAGCATCTTAAGTTAAGGAAATTATTTCCCCAGAAGAGCCAGGAAGGTGATCTGTCTCTTGGAGCACGAAGTCCACCCTGGCACCTCTCCTGAAGACCTTCCTGGAAGTTTAATCAGCACTGGCATATCCTTGTGGAGTTGTGGTTTTGGCTGATAGGCAGTTTGTTAGAATAAGCTGTTGCCAGCTGAGGCTACACCAGCAGCGTTGACAAGGAAAGCCCTTGTGTAGGAAGGACACCAGTCTTTAGTAGCTCTGAGATAATCTCTTGGGAAAAGGTCCTAGGGACAGAAAAGCCTTTGAAAATTGATTGCTTATCCGCACAAGTAAGCTGGTCTGTATGAAACACGTCAGAGAATAACTGCATCAGTAAAGATCTGCTCCTGTAATGCCTGACTGACAGCTAGCAAACCAGGAAAGGGATTGATGAAATTCAAAAAAATCAAACATTTTTCAGCAAATCCCACACATTCCTTCAATCCATCACGCTGTCAAGCCAGTTGGCTGGAGTGACACAGACGTAGGCTGTTTGAATACAGTCGGCTTTTTTTCTCCCTCTCTAGTTTATTCAGGTAATTAACTCTGCTCCACATTTAGATCACCTTCCCAGGATACAGGCAAAATGAGCTGAGAATAAAAGCAGAGTCTGTAGTCTACTTTTCCAACAAGGTTTCAAACAGTACCTGCTATTCCTCACCTCCAGGCCACAGTCCAAACTAATCACTAAATGAACCACCGAAGGTTCTGCTCCGTACGTACACCTACTACTCTGTGTATTTTACATCCCACACAACCATCCTCTGTTGAAATCCTCAGCTTCCAACAACTGCAACTTTAATACTGCACCCACAGAAAGGAGCCTTTCAATGCAGGTGTCAGAGCACAGCTGAAAAAACCCCATCACTCCAGAAATACCCACCCTGCTGGACTGCCATCAGCAAGTGAAGATTCTCCACCTTTTTTTTTTTTATTCTGATGAGACTGATTTTCCAACAGCATGCCTGTTACTACAGCTTCTGCACAAAAGGGAAATAAAAATACAAAAAACTCCCTTCACTGTGTGCCACGACCAGCTCCCAGCCATCTCCCTCCTCGGAGATCTCTCCCCCTCTCCACGGGGATCCCTCTCCAGGAGCCTGCCTGCCACAGATCCAGGCTGCCACGCTTCAATCCTCCCAGTCTCTTCAGGGTTTACTTCCCCCCCTTCCATCCTGCAGTGAACTGAATTTGAGGCAAAATCCTCATTCCCCACTTAATTTGTAATCTCTTGTTTTAATCCTTGGAAGAAGTCAACAATCAAGCCCAAGACTAGGTTCATCACCCCCAGCTAGCTACCACAGAGGACTACTCCATGCTAAATTCCCACTTGGCAAATCATTTAGAAAGCCAAATGCATGCAACCGTAAGACATACATCCACAAAGGATCCCAGGACTCACACCAGGCACTGGCAGGACGAGTTCACAGTTGCAGGTTTTCCAATTAAAGAAATCACAATGCCTCACTCGGGAGTATTTTTCCTCTTCTCTGAGAGACAGACACAGAAAGAGGCTCTTATATTGAAATGCAAAAGCAAGTTTAGACACAACATTCATAAAAACAGGCAACCTCCAGGGCTGGGGAGTACTTTATGTGAGGAGATTTGGCTCATCCTCAGCTCAACCATGTTCAGCAACTAAATAAATTAGCTGAAACATTAATAAGATATCAACCAGAAACAATGAAGACCCGCAGCCCAATTTTTCAGGATGTCACCCCACTCACAGGACTTTTCCCAACTTTGCTTCCTTCCTCATCTTTCACAGTACTTGACACTGACATAAATTAGCACAACGAACCTGTGGCAGGAAATGGCAACGAACACACCAAAACTGGGATAGATTCCAGAGATGAATGTGAACAATCAGACTGAGGAGACAGCTCTGGACACCAACCGTCGCATAAAAACAGGTTGAAGAACACATGGAGGCAGCAGCATAGTCTGTGGGATGCACGTGTCCTTCCAGCTACCCCAGCAAGCAGGAGGAACACCCCTGCAAGAAAGCACCTTCAGCTACTGAAGGTGTACGCCAAGGAAGAGTTGATCCAACAAGGGACAGCAGGAATGGTGAAAGGTGGGAAAAACTGACCTAAATAAGCCAGATCACTATTAAAAAAAAAAAAGATGGAAAAGAAGAAGAAGAGATAACTGTAGTATGTCTAAAACATCTGCTGCAGGACTGATGTCTTGGTCCTGCGAGGACAGGACAAGATGCAGGACATGCTTACGGACATCATAAAGGAAGAGACTTATAAACCAGGGAAAAAAGGAGAAGCCTGTGCACGTGTATGTATGCATATACGGAAAGTGTTTCATGTTAAGGACAAGAGAACACTGGAATCAGCTGCTGGGGAGGGTTTATGCCATCACTTGCTCTCTCCATCACCAGCAAACTGCTAAAAATAGGCGAGACAGCTGCCTGTCAGGATGAGCTTGGAGGCAGCCAGCCCTGCCTTGGCAGCAGACTAGCTGATTTCTCACGCTCCCTCCCACTCTCCCCTGCCACAGCCCAGTTTAGGCACTGGCACGTGGGCACAGACAGATAGGCCAGAGCGTGAGGACCCCTTGAGAGGGACTGTTCTGAAGAAGCTGAACCTGAACAGGTTTAGTTTTAGGTCAGGATCGCCAGCTAACTTGGATCATGTGGGATAACATGCTGCTCCTTAGAGATGACTCCCTGGATAGTCTGCAGAGGAAAACACTTGCTTCACTAAGACCGTCAACGCTAATGACACATGCTGGAGGCATCCTACTGACATGACCCTCATGTCCTGGTAAACTATAAATGTGTGAACTTCTTAATCCAGGACATGCTGCTTATATTTCCAAACAGACCTCACCTCAAGCTGCACCCCTGATAGATGCACGCGGCTGCGACTCGGGTAACATCCACCATGCACGGTGCCATGGGTCTGTGCTCCTCACCTCCCAAAAATGCTGCTCACCTGAACTTCTCTTGATCCAAACTGTACTTTTGAGGCTGACAGGCCCGATAGCTTCTTTTTTCCACCAAGAAACAGCAATTCCTTTCAGTCACAGCCGTAACTTCCCTTTTATTTGCTCATGGGCATGAAAGGAAGTTAACTGAGTAAAACAGTGAGGCTGGCAGAGATAGCAAGAAGTACAAGGTAGGACAATCAGATGAACCCAGTAAGACCCCAGCTGGCATCCAGTTCTCTATCCCTTGTGCCCTTCAAAAGACAGCAAGCTCATCACCCTTCACCACTGTCACTCACCCACATCTGTTTTCAAGAAAAAATATCTCTTAGGTTGGGAGAGTAAGGGAGGCAAAGCAGCACTTGTGATGCTACAACCTTTTTAATGGACCCTCAAGAAACACAGAAAGTCTTACCTCCCCCTCCCTTGTTTTCTTCTTATTATTATTTTAAAATACTTGCCAGTTTGTATGAGCCTGGCTTTACCAGTCTGAAATTATGAGCCAGATCAATGGATACAAATAAGTATTGGCTTAAAATATCAATTGCCAGCTGCTGAAGATTCCTTTGTTGGGTATTCAAAGCATACACCCAAGGATGAGAAGGATGCTGTAACTGCTCAAAACTATACGTGAAAAAACTCTCAACTTTAGTTTAGAGGAAAGCAAGTCCTGTACAAGTCCACCAACAGAAAAGATGGAAAGAGAAAGTTACATGTACTCCATGTAAATTGAAAGCTGGATACTGTAGAAAATTGCTAAGAGACACAGAAGCACCCAAGGAGGAGTACAAGACCAAGAGAACACAATGTTTTTATTGTCCGAGTTATCAAAACCAACAAGGAGCATGTAATAAATTGAGATAACTGTTCACTGCCTTATTGGAAGGAACAGAACTACGTCTTTCCAAGTGAACACTTCCTCTGTTTATAATACTTTATCTTCAAGATATTCCAGTCTTCTCAAGAGAGAGCACACAGATTATCTCCACCTGAATGGTAGCAAAGGTCTATACAACACAGTAACCCTACAGAGAGGCATTTTCTACTCAGCTCTTTATAAAACTTTCTGCAGAAGTCGCAGGTATAGTTTTAATAACAATTGGCTGAGACTCCCTGTCCAAGTGCTGTTGATACTCAGTAAGCCTTAGCTCCTAGCTATTAATATTTAAAAAGAGTAAAACAGGGCAATAGGTGTTATCACAGACCTGTTATTTAGACAAAGAATGATGCTGGACAAAGGACACAAGATGAACTAGGCTTTCTAGTTAAAGAAAAGTAAAGAACAATTTTGTCAAAGGCAACAAGGGGCTAGGGAAAATAAGGCTTATGCTAAATATGTTGTTTCTTGATGAAATTACCAGTGTTAGTGATAATTGCAATAGCATTCACCTAATAAATGCCAAGTTCTCACACTGTATTACTCCACTTGCCACTAAATGATACTGTGATTAATAAACCAGAGCAAGACAAAAATCAAACACCAAACACTGAACGGATTAAAAACAGGTTAACAACACGCTCCAAAATAGGAGCAGTCAATCATCAACGAGTGGCTGAGCTTCTCCCAAGCCCTTCCAAGGGTAAGATCCTGGCCCTATGCCACCTCCTCTATTAATGAGCTAGAGGATAAAGTCCCTGGGTCCTCTGCCATCTATCAGGAAAGATTCAAAGAGCACAAGAAATGATGGTCTCGCTTGCTTGGTAAGCTCAGCACAGGCAAGCACACAACACCCACCAAGACAGCAGGAGAGCGAGGGGAACATCTAGGCACAACACAGACATCTCTACGTGACTGGTTTCATCCAGACCAGACATTAATGCCTGCGAAAGCCACTTTGTGCTTCAGCTCATTGTCAGTTGATCATAACTCCTGGTGAATCATCGCAGTCTTAAGGACAAACCTTTTATGTACGAGAATCTGAAGAGAAGTCTAAATATTAAATAATACTCCCTTTTGCACCAACGCAGCCCTCCCAGGCTACTGCATTCCAGGCTCTTCAGCTTTTTAGTCTCTTTTTTTCTCTAAATCCTACCCAACCAAAAGCTACAAATTGACTATTTAGTAGGGTAAGTTTTTCAGAGTCAGAGAGCTTCCTCTTCCCAGGCGGAGACAAAGGTGCAAACCAACCACAGCCTGCGTTCCCGGTCAAGGAGCAAGCTGGAAAGCTCCGTAACCTACTAACAAAACCAAGGAATGGCTGAAAGTAGGCACCAGCATACACTGAGGCCAAGAATAACACAGAGCTTGTTCACAGTGAAGATAATTAACAATTTCCCTGATGTATAGATTCTCTTCTTCTAATGGTTTCTAAAAAAAATAAGAAAAAAAATTTAAAAAAATCAAGATGGAGTAACCTCTTCCCACTGAAGTTGGGGAGAAGACAAGCAGTAATTCTGGGAAGTTGTCTGCATTATGTCTACTTGCCCCTTCAGCAATCAAGGAGTTAATTTGCACTGAAGGATTATTCACTTACCAGGCATGTTATAAACATCAAGTGTGTTTATGTGACATTATACACATTAAATACCAGCTGAAAAAAACCTGACACAAATCATGACTTTCAATATTTATTTACTCCCAAGTTCTTGAAAACATTTAGCTTCTCTCCAAGGACAGATAAATCAGGTCTCTATACTAATATAAAATGTGAACACAAGTTCATTAATCCAAAAGACAATATTTTCCACCTAGTTTAACCAGCCTGTATCTATAATTAAGCATCACAAAGAACTTTTAAGACAGAGCAGCCCCAGCACCTCGTTACCTGGCAGGGAAGGAACATGAATTCTCATCAACATGAAGCCTCTGTTGCCGTTCCCAGACCATCCACAACAATGCAACAAGCCATTAAGTGAAGATGTGCTACCACATTAATCACTGCAGCATCTGGTTTTGCTTTGCAAACTAGAGGCTCAGCCCTGCAAAGGCAGTAAGAAACGGCTGAGCCCATTCACAGGCAGAGAGCAAAGCAGGTGTTTCCACACCAGAGCCTTTTATAGGCTCCTACCAAGCAGTGCTTGTCTATCTGACCAGGCTCCTTGATCCACCTTCATTTCCATCAAGGACACGGGAACAAAAGACAGCAAATGCAGAGTTACAATAAGCAGCGTTCCAGAGGACTAAAGTTATATACAATAATTTAGATTAGATATTAGGAAGAAGTTCTTTACTGTGAGGGTGGTGAGGCACTGGAACAGGTTGCCCAGGGAAGCTGTTGATGCCCCATCCCTGGAAGTGTTTAAGGCCAGGCTGGATGGGGCTTGGAGCAACCTGCTCTAGGGAGAGGTGTCCCTGCCCCAGGAACTTGATGATCTTGAAGGTCCCTTCCAACTCTGACCACTCTATGATTCTATGATAATTGTCTGGAAATAGAGAAGAACTTCGGGAAGAAGCAAGTAAGAGTGCTCCAGGTGTCTGGCCACCAACTCTTATGGCTCAACGTGCAAGATGGTGTTGTTTAAATGCAGGGGACATCCTACTGATTTGGGTACCCTAAGGAGTGTGAAATCTTTAAGTGACTTCTGGGAAAAGCTATGCGGGCTACAAAATCTCTTCCTGGGGAAACAAGATCCCTTCAGCTTCTGTAATTCCCATAAAACCTGGTCTTCAGCTAAAAGCAGGCAGCTGGGGAAGATCACAGGAGATCATTCAGAGACAAGGCTAACACATCACAGCTTTCAGGCCATGTTGCTCTTCACAGCTGGAAGACCAGAGAAGGTCACTCCTGTCCCCCCTTCTTTTGCTCTCCATGCTTTCACACAGCTGCACGCTTCTGAGAATCTGTCCTTACGCTCTTGGGACAAAAGTCCCAGCAAATTCAGCTGCAAGTCAAGGAGGGAGCAACTCCTCACTATGTCTATATTAATACCAATTAAAGAGTGTTCTGCTCTAACATAAACTCCAGGGTATTTAATAGCCATTTTGGCAGACTGAAAACAGATGGGCTGCATCACATTAAACCAAGCCTCCTCAGCCTCACAGGCCTTTTGTTCTCCTCAGCTGGCCCAGGAGCAGCAGCAACACATTATCCCATATGTGGTCTAGACACCAAAAAAGCCCCAGATCTTATGGCTTCCACCACTAAATCCCAGCAACAGCCAGCTGCAGGAGGCAGCTGAAGCTGTAGAAGTTTTTGAAAGTATTAAAAAACCATGACCGTCCCCAAATTTAGACTAACGTATGTTTGAAAGCCATAATTAATGAACATTATGCCTATCCCTAGTTTCCTCCCTTGCTTCCTCCCCACAGATCCAACCTTTAGCAGAGCCCAGAAGGCAACTGGTCCATCGGGTGGCAGTGGGACACCAAACATCATAGGAAAGTGACAGTCATGACTAGAATCTAAAGGGGTGACACTCAATGACTACAGTGGCACTTCACTTCCAAATCAGGAACTAATCAAAACTAAGTGATATTTACAACTTCTCTGCTTCCTCTATTACGCCAGGAAATTATTCTCCCTACTTCACTCCCGAATGATGTGACTTCTTGGAGGGATGCTGCTTTCCAGACAGCTGCTGGAGGACAGCCAACGTGCTCCTGGGGGTGCAGGCCAGCCCAGCAGGTATTTTTGAGTTATTTGGAGCAACCGTGAGGCTGCAGGTGCGAACTTGGCCACTAGAGGGCACCCACATTTAAAAAAACCACCCCAAAACCCAATAAAAACAAAAAAAACCCACAACAACCCCACAACCACCAGTAAAAAGGTGCCATTTCCAGTGACATTCAAGACTCGGGGTTCAAACCACGTTTATCCTGTTAAGAGACATAAAGTAGCAGCAAACCAAGACAATTCCGGAAGCAGTTTCTCACGCCTCCACCCGGCTTCTCCGCACAAACCCCAGCTCTGATTTGCCATGCAGCATTTAAATAAGAGATTATGAGTATGCACTGATCAAACCCCAGGGCCCTGCAGGCTTAGGGCAAAACCTGTGCTTTAAGCTCTGCAGTTCAGCTGAGGTCACACCCGCCCCTCCTGCCCCCCGCCAGGGCAGTTCAGATGTTCTCCTAATTGACTCCAGTTTTGACTTTGGCTCGTTCCCCGGCACCAGATTCTTTCCTTACCCTGATGCTCATGGGTAAAAATAATATGAAGCCAAAAGCCACCTGGAAGGACACAGTGCTCTTTCTAGACACCACTCATAGATCAATGTGTCTCCAGGCCCTAGGAGAAAACCCTCAGCACAGTAACACTAAGGATAGTCTCTTCAGTCTGCCACCTCTAGGAAAGAATTTAAAAAAATGGAGCAGAGCTCTCAAAATAAATAGCCTAGCATGGATAATACCTACCTTTTTTGGTCCTTTTTCTCCTACATCAGGTTAAGTAGTACCTGACACATCTAGAGCTATAAAACAGGTTTCTCCCCTCTTGACTGCAATTTATGCGGTTTCCTTGGTTTTATTAGAACAAAGAATTTTAAAGTATTGGTTTCAGCTGGTGTAAGATGTTTCCAGCAATTCTGCCATTAAAATTGCATTCTAAGCAAATTATTCTAAAGCCCCTAAGACAATGATGCAAAAAAGCAATGCTTTCTTAAACAGAGATAGCCAAGGGCTGATTTAGACTTCAAAATGAATTCCAGAAGCATCGATGGAAAAAAGCCAAAGCAGTGAAGGTCAGCAGAGCAAGGAAGATGAAGGGTCTTTCCTACAGAGGATCTTCCAGTGAAATAACTGGGTACTTGATACAGAATGGCTGAGGGAGAAGAAGGTGGAAGGAGAGAGGAGGAAATGGTAAAGATGGAATGAAATCTGCAGAAGTGGCAGCCAGCATGTAAACAGCTCAGCCTGCTCAAGAGAAGTGGAGCCTGAAGAAGAGGAGCTTGTAGCAGAATGAGAATATACTGCCAGGGCCTAATTGCTTTGATTTATGCACAGGATGGGACAAAAGGCAGAAGAGCACAGAGTAAGGCCAAGGGGATGCAGCTGAATAAGACTGGGTACCACATTAGACACAAACACACCAGCAGCAAAGGATCTTGCAATTAAGCAGCTTCCAGAGCAACACAGATGTCTTGCCATTATTCTAACCACTAATATACATTTGTGGAAGGATAAGAAATGAAGCATAACTAAATACTTCCAGTCAGTCAGGAAAAACACTGGTAAGACTCTGCTTACAGAGATCCTCCCGTGGTCCCCAAAGATACATTCACTCACTTATTTCATTCAATACCAGGTTGGTTGAGTGACAAGCTTCAGCACTGAAATGCCAATTTAAGTGCTTTCAGATGCCCACTGATTCAGCCAGGAAGGTTTGTGACAGTGAATGTAGCCATAGCCATTTAATAATACTCCAAATGGATATTTGGAACTAGAAATACAGACTGCAACTTTTACAGAAGTATCAGTAACAGGATATTTTTTATAAACATTAAGCTTGCCACAAACTGTGAGGTTCGGTATTTCTTACATATTAATGTCTCATTTAGATTAGGCAATGATTGCACCAAGATTTATTTCAATTCATTAATCCAGTTCATTACACCAACACCCAGATACCTAATTGCTCCTGTTGCCAGTTGGAAATCCTCAGGGTTTAAGACATTGCTTAGCAAGGGTAAACTCCATTAGTCTTCTAAGTTCAGTTATGTGCATTGCTGAAGTATTCTTCACCAAAGCAGAACAGAGCAGCGTTGGCTACTTCTGCTGCATGATTGTTTAGATGAGATATATTCCACCAAAAGCAGGCAGCAGTTGCTCCTGCAGGACAATGAAGGCAACAAGACTAACACTCCCCTGCAACAAATGGCTATCCAGAAGGTTACACATAGATGCAGATCAAATAAAGATCCCACCAACACACCTCCCAGCTCAGCAGGACACAAAGGAAGTCTTTCCTATCTCACATCGTACAAACACCAGGGTTTTTTATATACATCTTTTCAAACCTCGACTTCTCTACCTTTGTGTGGGCTTCCTTACCCCAGCACTGGCTTCTGATGGTGCTCAAAGCACAGCTGACAGAATCAATCTGAAATACACCAGTTTCAGGCTGCACATTACAGCCAGAAATCACCCCAGAAGGCCTGTCTGTCTTCATGCTAAGTAATGGAAAGGGTAAATTCACATACAGGCACCATCATATTAATCCCTTTTTGCAGGGTTCCTCACCATCAGAAGTACAAAAAAAAATAAATAAATCTCTTTTGAAATAAAAACGTTGAGGGTTTTAAGTACTGATAAAGAGATGTGGTGCTGCTTCCCATGTGTCAGTCAAGAAGAGTTCCAGGCTTTTACACAAGGCTCTATGCAGCCGACATCAAGAAACACAAGTCCAATACTCCTTTCCTTTTATTAAGGCTCCTCCTCTAATTATGGCTCTTCATTTAACACTGCATCAAATCTTAGTTACTCAGCCCAAGAAGCGTAAGATTTTTTCAATTGCTTCTTGATTCAGCCTATTACAGCTTTAATGCCTTAACTGTAAAGAAAAATAATTCTAAGAAAACAAAAAGAGGAAGACATCCTTTATCTTAACAGAAAACTCCACTGACAGCCTGCAGGAGAGCATCCCTTACTCGAATGGCAATGCAGTGCCTTTGGTTCACTGACAGGCCATCTAAGGTGAAGCAGAATATTAGCAGGCACACATTCTTCATTAGTCATCTGTCATCAAAGGGACAGTAATTCTTTGCAATGCTGACAGAGCCACACTCAGGATCTGCCAGACCCCCCGGAGACTAACGGTGCAGCACAGGAGAGTTCCACAGAGCAGCACAAGTCTGGTTGCTTCACTAAACAAAGGAAAACAAGCATCAGTGGCCATCCCCTGGACAGACTGCCTGTACCAACAGGGCCACTCATGCAAAGGACCTCCCTTCCCATTGAAATTTAACATTCATTAAAATCAGAATCACTTACACCAAGTGTAAATACTCAGGTGCACAGGGACATTTCTCTCTGTAGTACATAAATGACATTTCCAGTGACACTTGGCTTATTTGCCCTGGCTACAGGTATTATATATTTACCTTTAATTACTAGTTCATTATACTTACTGCTACTTACTGTAATACCCCAGGATGGCATTACAAACACTTTCTGTTCACCTACACTTAAAGTCAACTAATCACTCAATTTATATATTGTGAAAGACAAAATGAAATCTGCAGTTTCTCATCCCCTGTTTACTTAAACACAATGTTAAAATGCCTGTTTGAGAGTGTTTAGAACTCCTACAGGTGTCAGTATGAACTATTTTCTACACCAAAACCACCAGTTTTATTCCTCCTCTTATTCAACAGCTGTATGCCAAGTAATTAGAGTAGCACCTTACGTGTGGATGTACCTAAATCTGCACAATTCTATTTAGAGCTTTACAAACTTACAAGACAAAGGACACAGAGCAAGTTAAAAAAAAATAATAATGAAGTCCCAGCAAGCCAATCCCCCCAGGCTGATGAGGACTGGGGAGACGACAGGCCAGGCCAGACCACAGAAGCTGCTCTCTCCTTTCTCTGATTTCTATCAGTGCTCTCAGTCGAGCAAGGTCAAGCCTGGCCACAGTGCTAAGAAACAGCCAAGTATTCCAGGAGCCAAAAAAATCACTCCCTGAAATCACTCCTGACCTAGCACTCTGCATACCTTTAGCTGTTCTTTGCTGCAGGAATCACCTTCCTCCTGATAAAAAGCAAAGCTAACAACTGACAATCTGGTTGGTGTTAAAAGCAGGGGTGAACCTGCTGCAGGAGGTAGATGTTAACTCAGTGTCTCTGGGAGAGCTTCACGGAGGACATGATCCTTTTATAATCACACAGAGGATGTTTTAAACAGGGAAAAAATTCTGCTCTCTTCCCTCCCTGAAAAGGGGTGTTATCCTGGCCATCCCCACAGAGATGTTCAGGTCCAGCAGATAAAAAGGCACTATGTAAGTGCAGATGATCAGCAAAACGTAGCATAAAAGACAACACTGTGCTGGATCACTGTGTTCTTCCTCAGCCTGAACAACTCCTTTGAGCAGACACAGAGGTTTAGGAACAGCCAGAACAATTACCATCCTCTTCCTCCTGTTACATTAAAACTACAGCCTTCTAGCCACAACACAGGTGAGCAGAGTGCCAGCAATAAATCATCCAAGTACTGGAATGGAAATAAGATGGGTTTTTAAGCAAAGACTATTTTCAGAACCTAATTGCAGCCATGAGCTTGAGTGACACTGCTGGTGCCACGCTGCCTCCACATTTTGAGAGAAGAGTAGATGGGAGTCCTCAGGCAAGTACTAATATCCCCACTTCTCTTCACAGTTATAGAAACAAGCTTTGAGCTTCATTGCTCAGAGTAGGTGTGCTCAGACTCTGGCCCTTAAAAACCTGAAGAGTCCTGCATGCAGCTACCTTCCCACCAAAAGATGTGACTATCCCTTCTGCTCCTCTGCTCCGTTTTGTATGTAAAGCAGTCAGGAGAACACAAAGATAACCAAAGTAGCATCCCCTGGCCAAGAATGCTGTCCCTAACAAGCTTCCAAGAAGGTGAAAACACGTTTTCACTCAGGCTGGAAGAGTCAACAGATACCTGCACACCACCACAGCCCTGTGTAGCATCACCACACAGGGGAAGGCCAGGCAGCAAACCCCACCAAGGGTAAACAGAGGAAAACTCTGAGCTTTTTCACATCTCTGGCTCTCAACAGCAGAGGAGCTCCACAGGGAGTCAGCAACATCCATCCCTTCCATTCAGCAGAAGCAGGGCAAGCAATAACACTTTGCAGATCTTAAACCCACCTGCAGGTACTCATCACAGGACTAAAGCAGCATGAAGATTCAGGAAAAGAAAAAATAAAAATAAATATAATATCTCCTACCTCTGCCAAAGGAATCTGGCACCTCCTGTCACTGCAGTCGTCCCTATGAAAGCAGCCACCATGAGCCTACGCCTGGTCCTGGGGTGATGAGCTGTCCCATGGTAACGTCGCGACACAGCGGAGAGCCCTGCGGCGATGGGAAGGAATCGAAGGCGAAACATCCTGTCAAGTAAGAAGAACATGTTAGCAAAGCAACAGAAGGTTTCCAGCTGTGCACACACACCAACCCTCAACCCAAGGTTTGCTCACAGTTTCTTCTAAAATAGGAAAGTTACAAAAAGTAACTGTCACAGATGTTTATTAGCTGTTTTGAATTAGGTGTGTCACCTGTCTCTTAAAGAGCAAATTAGGAGTATTACCGACTGGCGAAGACCTTGCTGACACACCTTGCCATCACATCACATCACAGCTACTTATTCAGCTGCTCTTACAACATTTTTCAGATTCCTTCTCAGCCTTTCCCCAGCACACTTCATTAAGGGGAAATATCTGCACGCTCCTGCCCAAGTACCAAGGCATGGAAGATGCAGGTAGATCTTAAAAGCAACAGCAACAGTCACTTGGCCAGAGGTAAAGACACAGCTGGATTTTAAAAGGCAAAACAAACCAAATAACAAGCAAACCAACCGAGGAAAAACCCAACCCAGTCATTTTAAACTTCCTGAAGAAAATCCCACTGTTCTTAAATAGTTTTTCTAGCTAGCTTGGAGCAGCAACATTTATATTCAACTTTAAGTATAAGGGAAGTTTCACAGTGTCAAAACTGGTAAAACAGAATCCATGCCTGATTACACACACAAATGGGAAACCAGAGGGACAGATCTAAACATTGTTACTGCAGAGAAATCCGAGCTGCAGAAACGTCCCCTCATCACACGCACCAGCGACAGGAGACAAAGCCATTTCTGCCAGCTCACCAGACTGAAGGTGAAGGGTAAACGTTGCCTTTGAAAGAAAAGGTGCTGCATCCTCTAGTGAAACCAGGGGTTTATTTCCAACTCACACAAATTAAATGTTCTGACTGTGTCAGTCGGTCTTAAAAAAAGGAAACTGGGAACAGAACAGTCAAAGAATTCCAAAGGTCAGCAAAAACATTGGAAATGGAGAGCAGCTGAGCAGTGGCCCATTCTTTTCCTTTTGATCCCCATTCTTGCTGTCCCATTCAAATATTCCTAGCCAGTAGATAACCACAGAACACAAAAATAGTCACGTCTATTGGTTTCTTCTTGCTTTCACAACACAAGATGCCACCGTGCCATTCTGCTAAACCATTAACTCCCAACAACGGGAACCTCGGGACCATTTTGCGCAAACACATCTGTCACGGTTTAGCCTCGGCGGCAACAAAAGCGCCAGGTGNTCCCTGCTGGAAACCAGGACAACATCTGACGCCTGTGGTGTGATACCCCACTTCAGCTATAAAATGCTGTTTCCTGCCAGTTAAAGCAACAGGCAGCCTGGGATTTCATAAGGAGAACCAGTGACATGAATTTAGGGAGGGGAAAGAGAGGAACAGGGAGGGAAGACTCACATAAATTATTCAGCAGATCATTTTGAGCACCAGAGCTCAATATCTTTGAAGGCAAGAGGTGGCAGAGATGCACCTGAAGACTTCACAGCACAATCAAGAAACAGGCGATGAGGGGAAGGAAAGCATGGATAATGAAAAATCATTAGCAAACCCCCTCATCAGTGATTTCTTTCAGATCTAAGGCTTTTGTACAGTCCTGGGACAAGGGAGATGGGATGGAGCACCAGCAGGCGATGGCAGGCTGGGACGGAGCTGGCCAAGCCACTGGGTGTCTATCCCTCAGCATGCTGGCTTATGAGCAAATACCATAAAGTCTGCTGCTCACAACTAGTGCTCCTGAAGAGTAACCATTTGATATTCATCTGCACACACATTAAAAATCAAGTTTGGAGTCAGCATTACCGTTTTGTTTACTCCTTTAAAAATAAATAAGCTTAAAATTAAAGTTCTAATGGAATGCAGCCAGTCAACAGCCCCTATTCACCGATTTTCTCCAGCCCTGAACAACAGAAGTTTTTGTTATGAGAAACAGTTCTGATTTCAAATTTAAAATTATTACCATCCTACACAAACCTGATGTTCCCATTTCACCTCCAGGGATGAATTTCTGTTACATATGCAGAGAAAAATCTGCAAGTCTCATTTCCAGCAAGAAGCTAATGTTGCCCTTACTTGGATTCCCCATCCTAATTACAGCTTTATAGGCGTAAGATGCAACGGATAAGGGAAATGCTGCCGATATCTTTTAATCAGTCAAAATGAAAAATCAAGCCCCACAGTGCTTACTTCTGAGCTTGAAGAGATTTTAACACTTCAGATTGCTGGCTTTAGTGCTGCATAAATGTTTGTTCTGTCTGAGCCCCTAAGAAACACTAAATTATCCACTTTGCCCAAGTCATCTCCGTACTTCACGGTGCTGAGATGTTCACCCAGAGAGGGCTCACTTGGTAGCGTTGAGAGAGAGCTGAAAGCAGACAGTTCCTCTAATAACAACCCCAAAATAAAGAGAACCCGTGTCTCAGAACAACAACAACAAAGCAGCACCTCAGAAGCTGAATTTTTCATCTGCAATATTACAATCTCTCATAATATTTGCTATTTTTTTAAATCAAAAGCACCATATTTGGTATGTTTTGTTAAAAGCTCTGAACATTCAAGTCAAGATCACTCAAGAAAGCTGGTGTTCACTTCTAAAAAGATTAAAAATAAGCATCTTGCTGTAACTGCAGCAATGAAAAACTCTGCACCACGATCTGCAGTAGGGGAAGGAATAAAACTGAGATGAAGTATAAAACTCCCAAGAACTGATGTGATTACAGCTTGCAATAAGAAATAACCTCAATTCTTGCATGATTTAATGCAAGAAATGATTTGGGGTTTTTGTTTGTTTTGGTTTTTTTTACAGGATACAACAAAGTAGCTCGGAGAAAAAAACACCACCAAACTTAAACTGCCATTAACTCCAAAATAATGACAATAAGGATCAAACACAGAAGCTGTAATGACATTCCAGCATTACTGCCAAAAGGAATCTGTAGATCACATTTTTGTTTCTAAGAGATAAGCCAGTCTTAAGTTCTGGTCAGAACAGCTCTATAGCTACTTTCAGAGGTTGAATTAATATCCTTGGAGAAAATAAATAGTTGGGTTTTTTTTCTAGAAAAGAATTGCTTGTCTGCTTTTATTTATGCTACATGCCATGGGTTGGTTGGGGTTGTTTTTTTAATCAGAAATGTCAACTGACAGACTTGAAGATTTAAACCAAAAGTTTTCTTGGCTGGCTGCTTCACCAAACCCTTTATCCTCAAAAAACTAAAAAATCCCAACAAAAATAATCAACCTGGCCCCAAACCCCTATCAAAAGAGATCTGACAGCCCATCCTGCTACCTGGCTTGCTCCTTCTACTTCGGCACCACGTTTTTGTGCCCCACTCCTCCACGGTTTAAGCTGTCTTTCTGCCCCAGCAGCTCTCCTGGCCACCAGGTAAGTGCTCAGGGCCCTGCTCTGTGGGGACACGCAGCTGGCAAGATGGAACAGTACAAAGCCTCACGTATTTGCAAGGTCAGCATTAAATGTGTTAGCATCTTTGACATCCAGGAAACCCACAAACCCATTAGGAAAGCACCGTTTCCCATCGGAGACCTGACAGCCATCATTCAAACTGAGGACCTTCAGTTCACTTTAAAAGAAGAAATGGAAACTTATTTCAACAGCTGACTTGATGTGGATATTTTCTTTCTTCAAACAACGCTCCTCTGTCTGCTAACCTGTTTTGCAAGGAAATTCAGGCAGGCTCTCCACTTCCTCCCCTTGCCATGTCCAGAGCGTCAGCAGTCCAGCCCTGGATTTTTAAACTGCATATAAGAATTCTTACATCCCTTTTCAGGTACCAACAGAGAAGAACAAAAAGACTTGCTCCCATTTTTCCAGCACCTTAAATAGCTGATGGGGAGGGACTATTTGTCAGGAAGTCTAGTGACAGGACGAGGGGGAATGGTTTTAAATTGGAAGAGGGGAGATTTAGATGAGATATTAGGAAGAAGTTCTTTGCTGTGAGGGTGGTGAGGCACTGGAACAGGTTGCCCAGGGAAGTTGTTGATGCCCCATCCCTGGAAGTGTTTAAGGCCAGGCTGGATGGGGCTTTGAGCAACCTGCTCTAGGGAGAGGTGTCCCTGCCCATGGCAGGGGGGTTGGAACTTGATGATCTTTGGGGTCCTTTCCAACTCTGACCATTCTATGATTCTATGATTCTATGTTGTCAAGACTGAAAGCGGTAAAGAGCCCAGTCTGAGAAAAGGGATTTCTTTGCACTTGGGTATCCCACAGCACTGAACTTTTTTGTTGTCCTTCTTGGCAATCCAGAACAGCCTCAGTTTTTAAGATGAAACACGCTTAAAGCAGCTTTTTGATGTCAAAGCTGGCCTCAGTGGCACAAGCATGTGAGAGAGAGAGAACAGTGACTGAATAAGCTGAGGAGTGTTTAATTTTTAATCAGCGAAGGGTTCACAGGCACCTTCTATTTGAAGAGATTTACTAGGGCATGGTAAGCTTCCACATTAGTGAAAAAAGTCAATTGTAAATTTAAATGAAAAATATCATTATGTAGTAAGATCTTCTCAAAAAAAGATTTGCATTTATGAGGCATTTCTCAGGCATAAAGGCTTCTGCGAGGGACTGACTGAGATGGAGTCACTAAGAACCAGATGAGCTTTTGGGGCTGTATTGGTTATTAAAAAGCAAAGTCTGACTTCGCCAGAATGCACCAAGACATCCTGACCCAGCACCCACTGCAGGAAAATTCCCTACTTACTTCCATCTCAGCCCCTGACCATCAGTTACACCTCGTTCCCACCCACTGAAGACAGCAACACCAGCTCCAGAAGGCCCCGGTGGGATGCCCTGGAGCAGAGAGCCCAGCAGCAGCAGAGCGCAGGTCTCAGCTCTCCTGTCTCCATCTTAACGAGAGCGTTATTGGGAAAAGGGGAAGGAAAAATTACAACAAATAAACCCAACGGGAAGGAAAAGTCAAGGCAGAAGGGAAAAGGTAATCAGGAGAGAAGTTTCACCATTAACACTAATATAGAGATACTTTAATTAATCTGAGATACATAAACCCAGGGGAAAGAACCCTAAAGTCCTAGCATCAAACCTGCCTCCTCCGCGATTAAGTTAGCAATTTTGAATTCTCCTCCCCCAAGTTCTCCACACCCTCCATTTACAAACTAGTACCAGGGAAAAAAATTTCTGCAAGAGTATTCCACACAAAAGGTGCCCAGAAGTGGATTCCAGCTACTGAGTCATTAGGATCCACTTCTCCTTCCCCCATTCCCTCCTGGCTCCTGCTCTTTTTCCCTCCTGTAACTTGAAATTTTCACCTTACCCAGTGCAATTTTCAGATGAAGGATTACTCACATTACTGAAATTATTAGCTTACCAAGACGCATAAATCAGTTTAAGGAATGAAAATGAGATCTAGCAGCAAAAGTAATTTCTTCTCAGGTATGAGATTGGGGCAATATTTAATCACATTAATTTCACCCACGAGGGGAACCACATTTGTTTCCGAGCTCAATTCAGATTGATTGAGTTGACGAAGCATCTATCCATAACATGCTGCCAGGTCTTGAAACTCAACATATAGCCCAGCAATTTCTTTTTTAACAGTCATTGTGGTAATGGTTCACCTCCTCCTAAAATCCTCAGCTCTGAAAATGCCCACTTCCCAACTCCGCAGCTCTGTACCTACAGTCAGTCAGTGCTCATCCTCCCCCTGGGACCACCACCACCATCCCTCAAATAGCCAGGATTTAGTATTAACCTTCACCCCTGCACCCTGTAGCTACTATTAAAGCCATGCATATCATAACATGTTTCAAAATCTGGTCTAATATTGCTCTACCCAATGCATTTTGGTGCTCTGCAATCACTTTGCCACCAAGAGGGCTTATTTAGTTTAACAGTTTACCAGGATGATATCCATTAAGACTCCATTATTCATGCCATCCTCATCCCAGGAGTTGCTTTATTCTGCCAAATTGATCCCTTTAGCATCATAAGGCATAAAGTGACAAATAAAACAGCAAAACCACGGCTAGCTGAAATCCAACTTGTTAATACCACACTTTCACACATAGGTGTTTTTCCCCTCAGTTTAAGTATCCTTACCATTAGCTGTATTTAAATTAAGGGAAATGTAGGTTTCCCTGTTACTATAAACTGGCCTAATCCCTCCTCACCCTCCTTTCAAGTCCTACATACTCATACTCGGGCTCTCGCTGCTTGAAAATAAATACCCTACTAGGAACTGTGGATCATCCTCAGATAGCAAGCACAACACAGAAGAAATAACCATCTCTCCCTGGATTGTATGAGCCACCCATGTGGATTTTTACCAAGTCTGCCACCACAGGAACTTTGCCTTGGACTCGAGCAACACAGAGGAGAGTCACAAACCCCAAATGCTGCCACACAGAGTCCAGAGTAAAACAGACATGGTTGAAAATACTTAGTGCTAAAGATGAGTAAAATTAGAGGTGATGATGTGTTTTCACAAACACACACAAGATATACAATTTAGCTTTAATATAGCATTATAAATAATTGAGTTGCAATAACTACTAAGTAGGTGTTCAGTAGCAAACTTGGTCTTGGTCTTCCCTTGGAAAGGGAGAAGGGAATGTTTACTCACTGGGGAAAAATCTTTGCCCCGTGTGCCTTCAAACATCTAAAGTCTATTTAGGACCAAGAATTTGGTGCCCAGTAGAACAGGAGAAGCAGCATTGCTTGACAAGCTCAACAGCAGTCCCAAACCCAACCTGCCAGCTGAGTCGCTACAGGACTCGTGAGCAGATGCAACCACCATGAACTGCAGCTTTCCAGAAAAAAAGATGAAAAATGAGTGTAACCAAACAAAAGCAGCCAGTTACCTCTGTTGCAGCAGCACTGAAAATAGCACGCTCAGCAAGGATAAACTATTTGCCTGCTGCTTCAGACAGTCAGCCTTCAGCAACGCAGAGTATGTTTCTAAGGGGCAACTATAATCTCCCACAGAAACAAATGCTAAATGCCCCCTATATTCTGGTTAAAGTTTTCCTTTCCCTTCCTCCCCGCAAAATGCAGTCTATTCCTGCTTTTCTTTCCTAGGAAAGGAATTCCTTTTCCTGACTTTCTATCTAGAAAATCCCAGCATTGAGTCCCTAGCAGCATCTCTTTAGAAGCCAGACGTAACTAGTTAGAGCTGTAAAAACAAAAACCAACCTGAAAAAAAAGCATTTATCTCACCCCTTAACTAAGGACGTTGACTGTTTCATGAGTCACTTCTACCTTAACCACTCCAATGTGAAATTTTATTTCTCCCATCACTATTCCAAAATAATCACACTGTCTCTGCAAATCAACCATAGGAGTAAAACTGGACACAGCCCTCGAGGTGGGGCCTCACCAGTGCCCAGCAGAGGGGGATGATCACCTCTGGAATCATAGAATCACAGAATCATACAGGCCAGAAGGGACCTCCAAAGGCCATCTAGTCCCACCTTCTCTGGACCCACTCCAGTAACCTTAAAAGCACATGATAAAAGTCATACTTACAGACTATAAGAAGAGGTGTCAGAAAAAAATAACCACCTCTTTGTATCAGTGCTGGAGGGAGGCAAACTCCTGGGCAACTCCAGCAGACAGCAAGCCTGATGCACACACACAGAGCATCTAATACAGTGACAATCCTCACGTATTCTTTAACACCAACTGGCATAAGGCAGGCATCGATTCTTGCAGATCTTCCTTGTGTTTATATCATAGTTAAGATTCCGGTGAAAAAAACACAACTACTCTTCTAGCTCTTGAAGCAAAAATGCCAGAGAAGGAAAGTTTGCATCAAGCTAAGGAAAACACAGATGTTAAAGTGGTGGTACATAACACAACTAGTCTATAGAGATATTAGGTCTGATTTTGATGTTGTCACAAGACAGGCTTTGTCTGTGTTACAGACTGCGAATTATGAAGCTACACAGATTCCCAGGGCTCATGTTTCAAGCACAGGTCAGCTGCAGCATTCCTCACCTCAAACCATGATCTTCTTTCTTGGTGTCTACGCAAGGATCTTGGATTTCATTTCGAAGAGCTACAAGCTCTAACAGTAACAGAAAAACCCAAGAATTTGAGCTCTAGAGACCCTGGAAGCTTAACAGAAAGCTACACACACCAAATAAGCCAACTACTTTCTATTCAAAACAGCAACAAACAGAAAAGCGTAACATTAAGCCTCTGGTTTGTTTGTGGCAGGTAGAGGAAGGGTGACAAGCTGTGACAGGCTGCAGGGACAGAAAGGAAAGCATGTAAGGAATCAAAGGCTGTTTATGCAAAGCATTTAAGGTCACACACTCACAGCTATTATAAACCAGCACAAGCAGCCAGCCTGCCCCCAGCTGCGCATTCCCACCTCATGCTTAATGCACCACAGAATTCCCAGTTACAAGGATGAGCACTTCTATCCACTCCACCTTCTCCTGCCCCACATCCACAGCAGTGCTGCCCCGTACAAGAGGATCTCACACAGCAGTGCTGCGAGCTCTGAGCGATGGTGGGAATACAGCAAAAAGCTGTTCTCAACAGAGGGTAAATCTAGGCTGCACGAAGGGAAATTTTGTGGCAGGTTTCTTTGGTGAAAAGAAATAGTCACTACACTCACAGACAAGACAGCAGGCAAAGATAACTCAGAATTTACTAGCCAAGGACGTTTTGGATAATGTTACAGAAGCTGCAGTAAAAAATTTCATTATCTGAACAGTTCTCTCTTTTTTCTACTTTATAGTATCCTAAATCTTTCACTAAGGGGCAAGCCTGCTAAAGACTTTTGGGCGGTATGTGCTTAGGCAAAGTGCATTTCAACTCAGATTTGCTATGAGCCCTTGCATTTCTTACTAGAAGTGTCGAACACATTGCCCTTAAGAGATATATAGTCATCCTCCACATTAAGAGGTGGTTTTGCAGATGGCATGGCTATTCTGCTTTAAAAAAGTCAAAAGATTCTTCTCAAAGGCATCCAACGCTGGCTACAATACTCAACAACCCCAGGTAACTGTTTCCTACTGAATTATCTCAAACAGCATCACCACACCTGAAGCCATACCTACATAAAATTACTTTTTCACTACCACCCCTGCCATTTCCCAGCAGGAACACACAGTATCTGGAAAATGAACATAGTTTTTGTTGTGGTATATGAGCATCCTCAGCTCTACTGCATATTAAAGAACCGCACACCAGTAAGGCCACTGGAAACCTGGGAAGGATAAATCAATTATTTCTACACCCCAGCTCACTCCATTTCAAAGAGCATTACTGCAGCAAAAGGAACCGCACAAAGTGAAGTGTTTTTATAACAAACTTAGCATGATTGCTACAGAATTTCTTTCGCTCAAGAAATGCAAAAAATGGTTGTTTCCACATTCTAGATCTAAACATAGCTGATGGCTCCCCTCAAGCATCACCTGAAAAATGCATTTGTTATGGTACACCGCTTCAAAAGCCTTCTGAGACTTCAAACGATTTGCTTGTCTTGCAGTTTGTGCCGGGGACAATGGTACAATCTTTCCTCTGAAAATACTACCACAAGCTTACCCAGGAACCTGACTTTTCAGCCCAAGAGGCATGAGAGGAAGCTATACTAAGAAGTTACACAAAGAATAGTAAGTTACAGGGAGCTTCAGAAAGCCCCCAGTAGGCAGGCATTAATGATGTAAGCAAGGCACACTACTCTTTTTCCTCCAGAGCATGAAATTTCAACTCCTTTAGTTCAAAAAGCATAATAGTTATCACAAAAGTTTCTGCAGAAAACAGGGGATTTGAAGAACAAGCCATTTCCACATGTAAACAAAGAACAGAATTTATGTGAGTTTAAGATACAGCGTTGGATACGCACGTTATACTTGAATAGACTAGAAATTTTCTGAATAGCAGAACATTTGAGAGGACGGTTATAAGCCACAGGACACTTCATGCCCTCTTCTGGCAGCAGCTACCAGCTAAAGAAGCTGTTGCTGAAACTGATGGCCACCACGATACCCCACCAGAGTCCCAGAGAAGTGGGCAATAATGACTCTAGAACGTATTTGCCTTGTACTTCTGTGCTGGCCAAGAAATGGCTTGTTGCTCCAGGCAGACAAGGACACAGAGTTTAAGCTTCTTTAGTTTCGTTTGTTGTTTTGTTTTAAAAATACCTCCCTGTGCTCAAGTAAGTGAGTTGCACTGTTTTTTTGGGGGCAGTTTGGAGTTCTTCTCATATTTTATGAAAATGGCACAGCTGAGGTTGACTTCTTGGGAAGCCCCAGGCAGCAGCCTTGCTCCACAGCTCACTCCCATGCCTGCTTCGCTCCTCCTTCCAAATCACACAGCCTTCCAAAAGAAAAGTCAGCACAACTTTTCACACGGCAAAAAGGCAGCCTCTATTCCTACAGCTTTAGGAAAAATTCTAGATGAACACTTCAGAACAAGAAGAATTTCAAACAAGGCAGATTTATCAGCCAGATAACTAGTTCAGCAGAATTAAAAGTACCTGAAAGTAGGGCTGCAGTACACTGCGAGTTACACACCCCTGCAGGCAGCAACACCATCCTTACCTGGAGGGCAAGCGTATTTGCTTGCAGACTGTGGGTCAGGCAGTCACAAAGAACAGTGGGAATTATTTCTCAGCAACTGCAGACCTGTGTTCTAAAAACCAGAAAGAAACATAATAAAGATTATAACTCTTTGCTGCCAGCATTGTGCTGCACACAGTCTCCCTTCTGGTGGTCATAATATGTGTATTAGTGCCCACACACGTTGACCTCAGTACTCGCACCTCAGACTGCCCACCAAAAAAAGTCAGGAGGCCAAAAAAAAAAAAAGTCACAGGGATTATTAAAAAAAATTAAAATGCCAGCCTTATCTTAACTCAAGTCTGAGCTGGCACTCAAGTTTCTAAAAGAGAAAGCCCCAAAAAATCCTGCCTTGTTTGACCTGCCCACCCCTGGTTAGTAGACCCCACTAAACAAATTTACCACCTTTCCCATGCAGCTCATTAAACTAAAGGCAAATACAAACACGCGTAAATCACGTCATGATAAAGATCAGGTCTTTCTACACTCTCAGTGGTTTATTAACCCAAATTCACCCTAAAGGTTTTTCCATAGACAGACTGCACATCAAATGCAGTTTGGCCATTCAGTGAAGGCAAAGCTGTTTAACGAACTACTATTAAGAGAAATTGCTTTGATAGTCGCTGTAACATACAGCAATAACTCACACAGCCCTGGCAGCACCGTGAGCAATCCTCTACAGCAACAGACCTATACCAAAACTGGGGAGCAGGGGACTCAGCCCCTCCAACTGCATGAGAGCTCCCCAAAACACTCCTTGCAGCCCTCCCTTGGTCCAGGCACACTGAGGGGGGTCCTTTCCTCTCCCGAGGCTGTCCCAGCAAGAAAACCTGACCACTGGAAGGGAGGCACAGATCTCAAGGCTTATTTCACAAAAAAAACCCAAAACCTAGAGCATTACCGCCGGGGCCCAGGACATAGAGAAGACACAACACGGTACCCCAAGTAAGCCCCCTGTGACCCCAAAAGCCCAGCTTTCACGGGGAGCAGCTCTCTCCCGGACCCCGGGCCTAGGATACCCCTCCTCAGCACTGGGGTAACTCCTCAGCCCCTGGGTAACTTCTGAGCTCCTGGGCCCGGGCAAAACCCCCTCAGCCCCTGGGCCTGGGCAACCCCCCTCAGCCTCTGGGGTAACACCTCAGCTCCTGGGTCCTGCCGACCTCCCCTCAGCCCCCGGGCCAGGGCGACCTCCCCTCAGCCTCCGGGGTAACTCCTCAGCCCTCGGGCCTGGTCAAGCCCCACACAGCCCCCGGGGTAACTCCTCATCCCCGGGCCTTCTCCCCCCTCCCCAATCACCGGGCCGCGGGGCTCCCCACAGCCCGCACCTCCTCCCGCGGGCGGCGCCCCGCAGCACGTTTCACAGCGAGGACCCGCCTGGGCGCCCACATCCCCGTCCCCTCCGCTGCGGCGGGGGAGGGAAGGTCCATCCCGAGCGGGACGGACCCGGCAAACCCCCCCGTCAGCCCCGCTCACCTCAGCCCCGTCGCTCCCGCTTCCAGCCCAGCCCCCGCCGCCACGGCGCTTCCGCGGGCGGGGCCAGGCCGGGGAGGCGGTCCCCAGGGGCTGTGTGGGCCTGGAAGGGCCGTCTCTAGGGCCTGGAAGTGTTTGTGCACTGTCTCAGGGACCTATATGTATATATATAAATAGGTTCTGAACCTGTCTGAGGGTGAAAAAGCTTTGCAGAGGGATCTGGACAGGCTGAGGGCTATGGGATGAGGGTCAACAAGGCCAAGTGTCAGGTCCTGCCCTCGGGTCACACAAACCCCATGGATGCTACAGGCAGAGTGGCCGGAGCTCCTGGCAGAAAAGGACCTNAGAAAAGGACCTGGGGATGTTGGTGGGCTGTGGGCTGAAGAGGAGCCAGCAGTGTGCCCAGGTGGGCAAGAAGGCCACCAGCATCCTGGCCTGGATCAGGAACAGCGTGGGGAGGAGAGTCCGTTTACAAAGGCCTGCAGTGATAGGATGAGGGGCAATGGATTTAAGTTGGAGAAGACTAAATTTAGACTGGATATTAGGAATAATTTCTTTGAGTGTGGTGGAACACTGGAACAGGTTGCCCAGGGAAGTGGTTGAGGCCCCTTCCCTGGAGATATTCCAGGTGAGGCTGGATGAGGCCCTGGGCACCCTGGGCTAGTTGGGGGTGTCCCTGCGACTGTGGGGAGGTGGGACTAGATGACCTTTGGAGGTCCCTTCTGCCCTGCATGATTCTATGATTCTATGACTCCAGAGGGGATCGTCCCCCTCTGCTGGGCACTGTTGAGGCCCCACCTCGAGGGCTGTATCCAGGTCTGGGCCCCTTCCCACAAAAAAGACATTGAGAGGCTGGAGCAGGACCAGAGAAGGGCAATGGAGCTGGTGAGGGGTCTGGAGAACAAGTCTCCTGAGGACAGGCTGATCTTGAAGGTCCCTTTCGACCTAGACAACTGTATGAATTTATGATTCTATGAAATATATTTCTATAGCTCTTGCATGTAGGGCCTGAAGGGTTTGTACACAGGGCCTGAAAGAGCTATATAGGGTCTCAGTGGCTTATGTATAAGTTCTGAAAGGTTTGTATATATGGTTTCAGGGAATTATGTATAGGTCCTGAAAGGCCTGTGTACAGAGTCTGAGGGGCTTGTATATAGGGTCTCAGGGGCTTATATACAGGCCCTGAAAGGGGTCTCAGGGGTGTGTATATAAAGAGTCTGAGCAGCCTACGTAAGCATGGCCTGAAAGGGTCTATATACAGGGTTTGAGAGGTCTATGTGCAGGGTCAGAGGTGCCTATGGATAGGCTGAAGGCACCAGTGTAAAATGTCCATGGTCTAAGGTAGTCATCTATAGGGTTTGGGGGAGCTGCAAGCCATCAGCAATTCCTGCCATACTCTGTTGAATCTCCCTACTTCTATTTCTGCAATATGTAATCCTCAACTCTCTCTCTCTCTCCAGGCAAGCACTTCCCACACTGGTGGGGCTTCCCCCTCACCCCCAGCTGTATCCGAAGCAGATGGGCAATGGAGCTGCCCTCAGCACTGGAAGAGGCTCTAAGAGATCTACAAACCCAGCCCAAGCTCTTCTATCACTATAGAAATGCAGAAAACTTCAATTTTCAGGTCCTGAATACTTAAACTGCAAGTTCCTCAGCAGCAGGTAAACGAAATGCTTTCTCTTGCTTATTTTATTTTTCCCCTGGCATATCTTGTTGAGCATTTTTGTGTGTTTCTGATCATGATTCACTTCAAGAAGGGATTATCTTGTGGAAAGTGTGTCTTGTGAGCAGATCATTCTCTGAGGTCCAGACCGGTTCCTGGCTCCAGACCTGCAGTGAGGAGAGCAGACACTGCTATGGTGCAGCACAGCCTGAATTAGCAATGAAATAGAAATTATGGGCTCTTTTAACTGTCCCTCCTGATCCCAGTTGTCCCTGTGAGCATTGTTAACCATGCCCTCCTATTTCTGCATGGATTTCCTCCCTAGGCGACTGAATTTACAATAAAACCTTCATGGGAGGGTGTATTTTTCCCATTGACCATAATATTTACAAAACGCTAAGGGAAATATTGACACTGAGCTGCCAACTTGACACCTCCCACCACAAACTTCTCACTTACTCGGGAGGGCAGGGAAGGACTGAGGCCAGTGTGTGTAGGGGAACTTCTTCTTAATCAAGGTAGAGAAGAAAACTGCCCTGCTGAAGGACATCCTTCATATACTGTCTACAGTTCTCCTCGCTGAAGGGAAGGGGCTGCCTGCTGCCGGGACACATGGACATGGATCCTGCGGTGGGAGAAGCATCAGGAGAGGAGAGAGAGGAAATAGAAGAAGAGAAAAAGGGAAGGGAGAGGAGAGGAGAGGAAGAAANGGAAGGGGCTGCATGCTGCCGGGACGCATGGACATGGATCCTGCGGTGGGAGAAGCATCAGGAGAGGAGAGGAGAGGAGAGGAGAGGAGAGTAAGAAAAGAGGAAAAATAAAGGGAAAGGAGAAGAAGGAGAAGGGGAGAGGAGGATGTAAAATTAACTGTGAAGCACATTTCTGTGTGCAAACACTGCCTTGAGTGGTTTTGTCTTCCATCAATGAAGTTGCCTGAATCCTGGATGCAGCATCCCATCCTGCATTCCCTGAACCCAGTCCCCAATGGCACCGAGGGCATCAAAACAGCCCAGCAGCCCTGAAATTTCAATTAATTTCATGCACTAATAAGATTTAACCATCAGGAAGGTGCGTGCCTGAGCACCTCACCCGAAAGGGGCTTTTTTGGACGGCAAGGGAGCTGGGAAGGAAATGAGACATTCCAAAAGTAAATGTGACTGTGTGTCATCAACAGCCGAGATTTCGGGGAATAAGTATTGCTCCCCCAGGACAGAGCAATGCCTGAGAGTCCCAAATGGTTCCAGTGGCAACAGGGGAATGTACTTTTCAGTCCTTGCTTAGATGGGACAATCCCAAAAGGTAAGCTTGGAGGCTGACTTTTGAACCAAGGGAGGGATCCTAGCGAGCGTGGTGGAGGGATGCTATTTTTTCCAGGGCCATGGGTAGGCACATTGGCTCTTGGGGCCGTGCCCAGCAGCTCAGGAATGGGATGGCAGCGGGAAGGGAAACTGAGAAAGGCATGCCTAGTTCGTGAGCACCTCGGCATCTAGATGAGAGGGAGGATTCACTGCTGGGGAGGCTAATTTTAGGTATTTTAATTTTAGTTGCTTCCAGATGCCTCTTAGGTTGGCTCTCTTCAGGCTTTAATGAACCCCCATTAAAAAATACATTTTCCAGAGGCATAAATAGACAGCGTTTGCTCTTCAGGAACCCGGGAGGCTGCTGGATCCCAGGGAGCCCTGCTGCTGCTCTCCTGCAGTTAAAATGCTGCAGCCAATTCTAGGACAAACCTTTTGGCGAGGCTTAAGGTGATGCCAGAGAGATTTGGAGGGGTGACTGTGGGGCTGCACAGCAGCATGCAGAGGTCTGACCATCACTGATAGAGATACCGGGCCCCGAAAGGAGATGGGAAGAGAACATGCCCCAGCAAGCAAATGCTTGTCGTGGGTAACTCAGGGTTAATTGTTGAGGTCCTGCAATGTCCTGCCCAGCCCAAGGGCATTTGCCCATTGTATCTTACAGCTCCATGAGGAGCCCTTGTGGTGCTCTGCTTATGGAAAAAGCCCGATGCCATTCCTTTATTGGCAGGTAGACTCTGCCCCTCCATCTCACAGCCACGCTGTGTTATCTGCATTAGTCTGGAAGCAACAACCTTTCTTCTAAATAAAAGGAGATAAGATGCAGTTGGACCCGATATTCTTACAAATTTCCTCATCCACCCACGCTCAGCATGCCTGGAGGATTTTGCACATGCATCAGCTTCTGTGTGTGGGATCCAGACATCTACAGGAACAAAACGGAGTAAATCCTAAATTTAAATACCACGAAGAAAGCAATGAGCCCATGGACTAAGAGACCATTTGGGCTTTGGGTTTTTTTTGTTCCTAGCTGGTTTATTTAATCCAAGTACTTTAGGGCTTGCTCAGGTCTGAGCCCAAGTGTTTGGTTTGTCTGTGGCTCATCGCACATTCGCTTTCTCTTAAATCAGTGTATTATTTTGCAGGAGGACAGCATCCATGCCTCCGTCAGCATTGTCAGGATGGTTGATGGAGGTTTGATGCTTTGGCTTTCCACTTCAGTCTTTCCCAACAGCAATAATATTAATTGCAAATGCTGGTGTGCTTTTCCCCATCAATTCTTCTCAGGAGCAGCTTTCCAATATTCAGCCAGCTATAATTATTAGCACCAGGAGAAAGCCTTATTAAATACATTATTTTATTTAGGTTTTCCAAGAGTGGAAGATGCTTCCAGCAGGGTATCAAGAGCTATTTGACTTTAAAAGATAGGGTTTCATTTTGGTGCCGATATCCTCACCCCTTTCACTCCCTGTGCTCTTAAGAAAGTGTTCTCTGCTGGCTTATTTAGTTGCATGAGGTATTGATCTTGGGCCTTGCATTTAATTCCCATTTCTGTGCCTTGTAATGAGTGCCCACATGCTCAGCACGGGTTTGCTAACGAATTATTGGCCTTTCTGCTACCCTCAGCCTTTGCTTGCAGCCTGGTTTCTCCCACCTCTGTCAAATACTCCTTGCAAATGTTTAAACTTTGCCTAAAATGTGGCTTCAGGTGAATGCTTTCAGCTCTTCTTTAAATAGAAATAAATATCTAAATATATAAGATGGATGGCTGGAGGAGTAGGGATGTGCCTGTCCCTGCCCTCCCCTGGAGCTGCCAGCACCGAGCCCCCCCTAGGAAATCCCATGGGGAGGCCAGCGTGGGCTTGTCCTAAACACATCTCACCCAGCCACAAGAAAGCATCATATTGGGTAGTTTATGCCATGAAGAGGTGGCTGTGACCCAAAGCACTGCTGGGGCTTCACCCTCTGCCCTCCCCAGGGACCTTCCCCGTCCTGGGGACTTCCTTCCTCCCACTTTCCTGCCTTTCTAATCTCCCTTTTCCAGCACCTCCGGGCTGTGTTAACCCCAGTTTTGCCACTTTGAAGCTTTTAATCCTGTTGTGTGGTGATGCTGCAAACTGTACAGGGGAGAGCCTGGTGACTTCAGAGAGGAACACGAGTCTGTGGTCCACGAGCCAGCCCTTTGGTTGAGGTGTGCACAGGAGCATCTTCCAGTGCAGATGCTCCCAGGGTCATCGCAGAGGGCTGTGCTCTACAAAATCCTTATTTTAAAGCCTTTTTCATCCTGCTGTCAATTTTCAACATGGAAGAAGAGGGAAAAACAGAGAGCAGAGGCTGAGCAAAGGCTTGATCTAATCTGAGCAGTGGAGCTCAGAGCAGCTGCTGCAATAGATCTCTTTGATCTTGCAAGAAAAAGTGAGTAATTATTGAAGTGCTAAATGTCCTGTGCTGGAAAGACCTCAGGTAAATCCTTCCAGAAGAATACACTCAAGACTGGAAAGCTCCAGTTGACAAAGAGAAGGAAGGGAAACCCTATCCCTGTCTGGAAAACCCAGCCAGAAATGAGGATTGAGGTGGAGGATTGGCTCCAAGATGATGTTATGTGGGGAAAAGCCAAGAACAACCCTTCAGTGTCCGAGGGGTTGCAAAGGCAGGACTTGGGGAGGGCAGCACCGGTGGGAGGTGGGGATGGAAGGAAGAGGGCTGTTGCTGTGGTGTGGGTGATGCCTGAAGCACACCATGCTTTCACCTGCTTCTGCTTCACTCTGTAGTTTTGGAAGGTCTTTATGGCAAACAACAGCCAGAGCCTCTCACCCGCCGTGTTCCCAATGCTTTCGACAACGCTTAGCCTTGTCACAGTGTTCTCCCCAGTAATTTCCAGTGACTTTCCTTTCCCAGGCACCTTCTTCTCCTCACCTTGCAGGGGAAGGTGCATCCCAATGGCTCCACACAGCAAGGACCAGGCCCCTCACCTTCAAAAAACATTAACAATACAGGATCCCAGCTGCTTTTAAGCCAAGGCACTTTATTTAGTCCCAGCCATAACGGTATCGCTGCACGTGGCACCTGCTTGTGCAATTAATATTTTTTAAAGCTCCATTTTCTAGTGAGAAATTCATATTTCCAGTATGAAAAGCCATTGGCTCCTTTCCCTTCCAGGCTATTCCTTCCCAGGAATTACAAAGGAGCCGCTGGCAGTATTGTTAACGGCCGAAGGGAGAAATCTTTTCCAAGGAAAATAATCCCAGTAAATCACCTTTCAGGGAAAGGCTGAGCACGTGTTGCCGGTTTTGCCCACGCTGCAAGGTCTCTGCTGGTGGCTTTGACTCCACTTACACCTGTACACCTCTCGCTCTGCAATACAGGTGTACAGTTTCACTTGATCACTTACTTTTTATACAATTTATTGAAACTGCCATGGGGGTGGGATGCTGGAATCATAGAATCATAGAATGGTCAGAGTTGGAAGGGACCTTCAAGATCATCAAGTTCCAACCCCCCTGCCCTGGGCAGGGACACCTCTCCCTAGAGCAGGTTGCTCCAAGCCCCATCCAGCCTGGCCTTAAACACTTCCAGGGACGGGGCATCAACAACTTCCCTGGGCAACCTGTTCCAGTGCCGCACCACCCTTTGGAACCCCAAACCCCTCTGCCTCCCCCCCACTGCATCCCCAGGGCCATGGTGGCACCTTTGCTTGCACACCTTGCTGCACCCTGTCACCCTGCGCCTCTCCCCGGTACGCCTTCTGTTGTACCCCACCTCCTGCCACCCCTCCCCATCGCACCCCCTTGCCAGTACACCCCATCTCCCTGTACCCCATCTCCCTGGTACACCCTGTCTTGGCAGTGTATGCCACCTCTCTGATTCAGCTTGTCTCCTGGTGTACCCCATCTTCCCAGAACACCTCGTCTCCTTGGTACACACTGTCTCCCTGCACCCTATCTCTCCAATATACCCTGTCGCTCTGGTGTACCCCATCTCCCCGGTACACACTGTCTCCCTGCATCCCATCTCCCTGGTGCACCCCNCATCTCCCCGGTACACCCTTCCTCCCTGCATCCCATCTCCCTGGTGCCCCCCATCTCCCCAGTACCCCCCATCCCCTCCATCTACCCTGCCTCCCTGCTACACCCCGTCTCTATGCACCTCATCTCCCCAGTCTACCCCACCTCCATGGTACACCCCATCTCCCTGGTGTACCCCGTCTTCCCTGTACACACCATTCCCCTACACCTCATCTCCCTTGTACACCCCATCTCCTCGGTGTACCCCATCTCCACAGTACACACCGTCTCCTTGCACCCTGTCTCCCCAGTACACCCCGTCTCCCTGCTGCACCT
>VXBW01004992.1:197989-336985 GCA_013400375.1 Thinocorus orbignyianus | reverse complement strand
TCTTTTTTGGTTTTATTTATTTTATTTTTTAGGGTTTTTAATTTTAATTTTTATTTTTTAAATTTATTTTATAATTTTCCTCTTTTTTTTCTTTCTTTTTGCCGTCCCCCGCCCAAGGTCAGCCGGGGGTTTGGGGAGGTGGTGGTGGGGTGTCCCCGAATCCACTCCCCGGCGGTGTCATCCAGGTCGGGGTGGCTTTTTTGGCAAGAGGAGGAGGAGGGGGAAGAGGAGGAAAAGGGGGGGTGTCAATAAAACCCCCAGTTTTTATTCACTTTCCCCCCGCATGAGTGGGAAGGAGAAGGCTGGCAGCACACACGTTGCTTACTATGTGTCTTTAGGGCAGGAAAAAACCCCACCAGGCTGTAGAGGTGGCAGGTTGTGTCTTGGAGCTGGAGAGATTTTGCTAAAAATACCGGGAGTTTGGATTTTTTTTGGTGTGGTTTTTACTTTGAGGCCTTTTTTCCTTATATTTCTAAACTATGGGAACAGTGTGTAACCGTGGGATATTCTTCTAGGGTGTTTTTTTTCGCCATGGTCTGTTTTATTGCTGCTTATTAAAAATAATAAAGCTGCCTCCGGAGGTGAGCACCTGTCGCCGGCTTGTTTTGCTGAAGCTACTAATTGTGAAACTGCCAATGAAGCTGTTTATAATCCTGTATTAACGAGGTGCTGGAGCAGGGCGGTGGGCTCCTGGAAGGGCTGATGGAACGCTGGGTCCCACGGGTGCTGTTTAAAGAGCAGCAAAGTGTGTTTGTGCTGTGCTACCTTCGGGGTGCTGGTGGTTTTCGGAAAGCCCTTGGTGTGTTTTGGGAGGGAGGGGACACCAGGGGTTCTGTGGGTATCGAGTGTCTGGGTTGCATCAGTCCCCTGTTCGCACGCACACGCCGAGTGTGACTTCTGCAGCCTTGGCTTCAGACTTTCTCAGTGCCACCCTGAGGAGCGAGGCTGCTGCTACCCTGGGTTCTGGTTCCTAACTATCATTCGAGTTGTCTCTCTTAGTATCCTGGCCCCGAAAATGATAAATTATTTATCTAAATTTGTGTTGACCTTTGCGATTAATTTAAGAGAACTGGATTCTTGCTCGGTTCCGCCAGTCGGGCTGAACGTAGCCGTGCCAGAAGATGAAATATCTATATCTCTGCTGTTTCATTTGGGGTGCTTTGCTCGTTGCTGTGGTCCTGGCTGAGCCCACGTGGCCAGAGTGGGGGCACACTCAAATCATCCTGTCAAAGCCACCCACTTTGGGTGCTCGGGGAAGGAGGGGGATTTTGCTTGCGTCTCCATTGGGCTGATGATTAGAAAGTTGTTCTGCCTTTAGTACTGGTTGGGCTCTACTCTGATTTTTGGCAGCTTGGCTGATAGCTGTTTGTGGTGTTGTAGTGATTAGGGGTTTCTTGGGGGGTGATTTTGTGGTTTTTTGTTGCTTTTTTTTTTTTTTCCCAATAGTGATATTGATGGTACACAAGTCAGTTCAGTAGGTGTTGATTGCTGCGAGCAGGTCGGTACCCAGTATCCTAGCTGTTCCTTTTGACAGGGTCTGTAACATGCATATTTATCTCCTCCCAGAAGAGGATGAGTTATCCTTTCCATCACACTGCACTTGAGGAACTACGTGGACCGGTGGGAGAGAGTAGAGACCCGAGAGCTGCCCAATCCTAGAATAAATGATCTCTGAGGAGAAATTACAGGAACCAGAGCTCTTCATAATAAAGAGAAATTCGAAAGGAGGTTGCTGCAAAGTGGAAGCAGAAAAACAGAATCTGTGTTGTGTAGGAGAAGAATTACTGGGCTTACAGTGTGGGAAAGAAGGATTTGGTTAGGTTCTGGGAATCCTTTTGCTGACAGTAAGAGTAGTGAAATGCTGAAATATTTCTCAGGATAACTCTTCAATCTTCATTACTGGAGGTATTTAAGACAAGTTAGACTGGCATCAATCAGTTATGGCTGATGAAGAATTGATCCTGCTCTGTGATGGGTCTGGAATGTATAAGCTCCCTGAGTCAATAGATGATAGGAGGGAAACAGGAAGAGTCTGTGTAATACAGGTGTAATTAATAGAGTGGTTATATTAGGTATGTCTGTACGGTGTTGTTTTTAGTATAATAAATTCTGTGTTACTTCTCAGGATGGGTGATTTTCAGCGGAGATGATAAATTAAATGGAGTTTCTTGAAAGAGAGCAGGAATGTTAAATGGTCTTATGGGTGAGTTCTTTCAAAAAGGATATAAAATATGCTGGAAGAGTGTGGGCCAACAGACTGCTGTGAGAGCAGAGCTTTACTACAAACCAACCCCTCCAGATGGGTAAAAAATGAGGTTTTGATAACATCAAACAGTCAAGTGGGCAAGGAGGCCTGAACTCTTCAATAAATAACTCAGCTTCTGAAGGTTCAGATGGGAATAGGGTAATACTGGGAGTTGTAGGGCTGGAATGAACCATTCACAGCTTTCTTCAGAGTTAGGAATGCTGAGAGAGTTGGGAAGGGTTGGTGGGATGGGCATATAGAAGTGCAGTTATGGAGCACCCAGCGAGACTTGGCACTCTGTCCTAGCTGAACAGTGTCACGGGCTGTGAGCGATCTCAAGAGGAGGGTGCAGAAAATCTGAATGAGAACTTCGCTTACTGGTCTCAAAGATAGGAAGAAGCAAGTAGGAGGAAGGGTTTATCAATACTTGTGAATTTCCCCTCAGAAACTGGTGGTGTTGTGCCTCACAGGAGGACTGTGGAGGGCAAGGAGAGAGCCACAGGCATAACTGTGGAGAAGGTGGGGCTGGAGGGTCTGTTGGGAGAATGTGACAGCACCAAATAAATGGACTTAACAGCAGAAGTGGCTGAGGTTGCATCTCTTTCCATTCTCCCAGTCTCACTTAAGCATATGTGAGAGTGGAAGAAGCCTTGTGGAAGAGGAGGAGAGAGTCAGCAAGGACCTTTGTGGTGGAGAAGCTGCAGAAGCAGGCTGGAGGGGCTGTAACATCAATGGGAGGGAAGTGGGATGTCTAGAGCTTTGGAAGAAGGGCAAAACGTCAATAGTGCTGGTGTTTGTTTTAAGTGGGTGCTGTGTGTGCTCCCTTGTTGAGTGGGGACTGTAGAGGTCTGATGCATTGGTGGGAGGTGAGAGAGGGAGTTCCTTTGATCAGATCAAAGTAACTTCTGATGAGAAGACCAGGAATGGCAAGAGTTGGTATTGGCAAGCAAGATGAGGTAGAATAAAAATATTGTGTCTGTGGTTTCTTTTTCTGCTTAGTGGTTTCATGCAAGGGTTTGCAAAGGATGGAGAAGCAGCAAGAGTGGTGTTGAGAAGCCTGGCTGGTGGTGGTCAGCAAAAAGTTGGGCTGTTTCAAGGTGTGCTGTAGGGGTACGGATGCACAACTCTGTGCTCTGACTTGTTAAGCAATGGGGGTGAGATGGGAGTGGAGCCCTTGGCTGGTGATGAGGTGGTAGCTCTTAGTCTCACGGTGTTTGATGGGTTTTCCACTGGTGGGACACGCAGCAGCCATAAATCATGATACTACCTATTAATTAAGGCCTTTTTTTCGCAGTAATTTCTAGTACTTAATACAAAAATTGCTGCTGCTTTCCTCTTAGACAGCTTGCACTCAGAGGCGTGTGAAGAGAGAATTAAAGTGGATGTTCCTTGGAGGAAACTTCCTTACGAAGAAAGGGGAGCCCTTTCATGGACTCCTACTCCTTCTGGGTGCTGTGGGGTTTGAGGGTAACCTGCCAACAGTGAGAGCTTCTCTCTGCTGAGATGTGGTGGAGCTGGAGAGCAGTCCTTTGTGGAAATGCTTCCCAAAGAAGTAAGCTATAAACGTGTTTTAAATATGCAGTGGTAGACAAAGGACTTCAATAAAACACTTTACTTTTCCATGTTGAATGCCTGATCTTTGTGGCTTTTTTTCTACAAAGATTAGAGTCTCTTGTTATTGTGTTTCTTGGCGCACGTGGCCAGTGGTTGAGTTGTGTTGGATTGGGATGTAATCATCTGGTTCAGGTCTGGAAAAAATACCTGGAAGAAATCATGGGCTCAGCCGTATGTGATGTTCCTAGGGTCGTTAACCCTAGCAATTCTGGGTAGACCAGGAATGATGGCTCCTAGTGACAATTTTGGAGCCTCAAAAGGGAAAACTGAACCTAACTGAACTGTAGTCAATTTCAAGTAGGTATCAGGCAACCTACAGTTTTTATCTCTGCTTCAGATGAGGACCAGGATTGCTTGTGTTAATCAGCCCTCCAAGCAGGGTAAAATTGTGGTGCAGGTAGCCCCCTATTAAGGATGTGATGGAGAGCATATCCCACATAGTCAGAAGGATTCTGTGCTGAGGACAGCTGCCCTGGGATGTGAGAAGCCTTGGGAGGAAGGTGGAGTGGACATCATGCTGAAGCTGGCCTTTACTTGGCATACATATAATGTGTATTCACTGAGATTTTATTTCCCCCCCCTCCATACTATGGCTAAAACTGTTGCAGCATCAACTTCCAGAGAAACTGTTGCTCAGTAGTGTGGTAATCATTTCCCCAGTGGCCTCTGGAACCAGCACTCCTTTCCTCTCTGTCACAAGCAACAGTTTATTTGTTTCGAGAGATGGGCAACAGTAGGGCAATTTCTTTGTATATATATCTATACACAAATACATATATACGTGAAGCTGGAGGCTCACAAAACTCACGTAAGGGGAGATGTCTGGCTGCCAGGATGATGAGACTTGGAAGAATATTTTGGTGTGGTGTCTGTATTTTTGCTGAGGATGGAAACTGGCGGGCTGCTTCAATTAACTGAACTTCTGTTTTCCTGACCTTGCATACTGCTGACTGTAATTTCCAAATGAATGATTAAAAAGCTACAGAACCTGGTGGCTTTCCAGTGGTTTGAAGGGGCATAAAAGCATTATTCTCACCAGATCTTTGGCTCCACTTGTTGCCTACCACAGCTTCAGATGTTTTCCGTGCTGGGATGTCCCTCATCCATAGAAGGCGTGACATGGGTGCTGCAGACCAGGAGGAGATCCATCTGGTGTCCCTTTAGAAGTCAAGATGGGATGTGGCTTGAACCACAATACAAAGAAATAGCAACCCAGCAGAATATTTGTCATGGCCAGGAAGCCTTAGGAAGTGTCGATTTGACCGTGAAGATGGGTTTGTCCACCAAACCTCCCTTTTCTCCTGCATTTCCCCTCTCCTCCTTCCCACGTGCACACACTTGCTGTCCCACTGACTCCTCACTTACCTCACCCTGGTGGAGGCTGGCAAAAAATGGCACAATTTTTGTAGCTGTTGTCACAGCTTACCCACTCCAGTGCTGCCTAAATTGATTAAAATGTGAGGCAGAGCAAGGTCTGCCACCTCACAGCGGATTCACCGCCGGAGGGAAGGCTAGGACTCAGTGTTATTTTGAAAGGTGTAGAAGGAAAGAAAACTTTTTTGGTGTTTTGACCTCAAATGAGAGGAGGGAATCTGTCCTTAGCTAATTGCAGACCAATGAAATACCAGTATTAAGATGAAAATTTTGTGGTTTTTAGCTTTTTGTTGTTGTTAGATGGTGTTGTAGGGAGTTTTATAATAGTTTTCTTAACAAACAAAAATTTAGAAGGGGTTGACCAGCAAGTAATTTTTGGTGGATGAAAGCAGCTGAAACATTCTCTTGATCGTATTCATTCTTACGGAGTGATATCTTTGTAGAAGTGAGGCTGAACCAAGAAAGTTGTTTTTTTTTTTTTAAAAAAGGCATTTTGTAGCTTTTGATATTCCTGTTCATTTTCAATAGGAAAAAAGCTTTGCTTGGTAGCGTCTGGAGAACACCCTTCCAGGGCTCTCTTTGTGTGAGAGGGGAGCGCTGTACAGAAAGGAGGAGATGTTGGATTTTTTTATATTTTTTTTTGACAATTATTGGATGATACTCCATTTTATTTATAACTCAGCCTGTGGGAATAATCAGGACTTTGTATGTAGAGTCTGTGATGAGAAAGGAATTTACAGTCGTGGTAAAATAGATCTAGTTATTAATACAAACATTTCAGAATATTTCTTTTCCTATTGGGAGTATTTCTCAGCTGCCCTCGGACAGGCTGGGTCTAGTTCTCCTTAGCAGAGGCAAGCCTGAAAAGGACAAAATAAAAAAAACACCCCCTTTTTTTTTTTCCTTTTCTAAAGCTGTTTTTAGACTAATTTTCAAGATGAAACTTCATGCAACTCAGTCCCACCCAGTCTTGAGGGTGAGACGTAACTTTTATGATTTCATTCCAGATTTGTGTTATGAGTCACTTGCCGCTCTATAACGGGGCATACGGATGACACCAATCTGTAACTTGAATTATTCTCCCATTTGTGGGTCTGCGGAAACACAGAAACTGTTTCAGATCTTTGCATGGTTGTATTTTTGGAGTAATTTTTTAAATTTCCTTAAGCATCATACTATCAGCGGGTGGTCACTCTTCCTGGGATCCCAACTGCTGCTTTCTGCACCTGTGGCCTCTGGGAGCCCTGTGTGGGCTGAGGGACTGTCCTTGACTGTTTTGCCAGATGAAACTGTGCTCTCTGCTCACCACGGAGGACACCTCTGATCTCTGGAGTGCTCTCTGGCTGAGAGACCACCTGGGATATTGCTGTTGTGCCCTCCATCATATTTCAATAGTCACTTTTTGAGGGCGACCTAGAGCGATCTGGCTTTAAGGATTCTCTTGTCCTTGAGTATTTAATGAAGAAAAGCAAATGACTTGTCCCTTTTCTATTAAAGTTTTGGCAAAGGGTTTTCTTCCTCTTATTAAGGTCTCAATTGGTCATCAAAATAAGCTGTCATTTTAAGGAAGATGAAAATGTGCAGCACTTGAATGTGTTGTGGAATTATTTTCCAGTAGGGCAAGCCTGTGGGGTATTTTTTATATCTCATGTAAAATACGAAGCATGTCCGTTGTCTTTTTTTGCATTCCTGGCAGCTCTTAAGGAATTAGGAAATGTAGAACAACTTGCATAAGCGAGAGAGGAAAAAAACCCACAGCCAATAAGCTTGTTTGAGTGATTTGCTTTTGTTGACTTCCCCAGGAGGAAAGGACTGCCGTGCAATGAGGAAACTGACAAAACTCCAAAACTTCTTATTGGAATAATTAAAACTCAGATTTCACTTGGACAGATAACTTAGGAAGGCTCTACCAGGGGGCGACCACCATAAAATACCCTCTGGATGAGTCAGTCGTGCGTTCTGTCCTGCAGCCTGGTGGGAATAAACTAATGCACTCTGAGGTCATAGTCTAAGAAGTTTTATAGGGTTTAGGAGAAAGCTTTGTGGAAAGTATTGCTGTTTTGAGAGGATTTTGGAATAATGCTATGGTAACAATTTCAATTGCTTTTGTTACACAGGACCCAAGATGTGTAAGTAGCTTGCTGCTCTTTCTGTTATCTGAAACTTAAATAGACTCAAAGTGGTGTGAGGCCGTAGAAATGGGGTGAGGGAGAGCATCCGCATGCGGAGTTAGGGGCGGACACCTTTGCTAGTGGATTTGCCTTTAGTTAGTTGGCACACACGGGTTGGAAAGTACCAAAACCTGCGAAATAACTGGATTTCTTGGACCAGTGTGCATGCAGTTTCAGATGGGGAAGCTCACCAAGTGGTTCATGAGTGAAGAGGTGGTAGGGTCGGCAGCTGGTGGACAGCATCCTTGCCTTCCAGGTTGTGGAGGGAGTTTCCAGCTCATCCTCCAGTTTTCTAGGTCAGTTGCTGGAAAAGAGTCTAAAGTTGCTCCATTCCGAATTTTCTCTGTTATGCATCATCATATTGCTTTGAAAAGCGCTGAGCTAGGCAAAGCTTGCCTTGTTTTAGTAGTCTGTTTATTTGGATGAGCTCGTGTCAGGTATTACAATACCTTGGAGCTACTAAGGAAAAATGTATTCCCTAAATGTAGTAATGGAGACCTCTCCTTTCTGCATTTGAAGCTTGTGTGTTTGGGAATGGCTGGAAGGGCGACTTCAGGAACCATTCCATTAGAACCCAACATATGGTCCTTGTAAATTCATGGCTTTGTCAGTGATTTGTAAAAGGTAAAGCTTCCAGTGAGCAGGAGGTACTCCCTCGACATATGGGCTTGCTCACTGTCAGCCGAGACGTGAATTGGCGGGATCTGCTGAACCATGACTGTTTATTCCTTGTCATCTGCTCTAATCTGTGTGCCTACCTCATTTGATTTACATGCTGTAGACCTCCTTGTTAAGGCAAAGTGGTAGTTGTCTTAAGCTCCCGTTTTGTTTTGCCAAAAATGACTTCTAATGATGCTTCGTTCTTTTTGATTTGCAGTTGCAATCTGTAGAATGAATAGCAAATCCATCAGCCAGAATGCAGGTTGTGAAATTTAATCAGAATAGTGGACTCTAAGGTATGTCTCAAAACTAAAGAAAGTAGATGTGACAGATTTATTGTGAAAGGAAATTGAGTTACTCTCTCCACTTAAACCATTTTTAAAAAAATACTTCTTCATGATTTACCCATGTCATTTTTCTTAGATGTTTGGGTTTAAGCATTACTCGGTTTTCCGCCTAGCAAAGTAACTCCAAAAATGACAATTTTAAGTACTGTTCTGACAAATGAAGATTTTTAAGAGAAAATGGGCAAGAGTGGTGCAGGAATTTTTCAAGTTGCATGTTAGAAAACAATAGCTGGGATCTGGATGGTGGTTTTTGTGTAGAACTTTCCCCATGTGATTATTGTATTGTCATTATATACATAATGCTGACCACTGGGAACAATTTGATATACCGTGCCCCATTCATGTTTTCTGTTTCTGGACTCAGACGTAGTCAATATGCAATGCAGGAGCAACCTTTTAAAAGTCATTCAAATTAATTGGGAACCTGGCCGAAACATCACGGAGACTCTTGTGTGTGGGATAGCTGGGAGGGAAGGCTGGCAGAGAAAGCTATTTCTCACTGAAATAACAGTCAACTGAAAAAGTGCAGAGATTTCCCAGGGGGGGAAAAAATGCAGTTCCTTTTTTGGAATGAAAATGCTCTAATTTATCATGTGACAAGGGAAATCCTCTTGGCTTCCTGCAGAGGGGAAAGGGGGAGTTGAACGTTTTGTCGGACGATAGTGTGGCATGTTTGAGATCTGCTGTGTAAAGAGCTCCCGAGGGAGACTGGTGCTTGCTGCAAGGGTATTCCTGTTATCAAGGGGCTGGTTTCTAAGGCAGTGGTAACAGAAATTCCATTGTCTAAACATTTAGTAGATTTGATAATTACACTAGTACAGCGCTGTACGATTTCATCTGTGTTTGGGGATGTTATATTTAAGAGAAGAGTGGGATTCTTCACTTGGACTTAAGTGTAAGGGATTGAAGAGAACCGAATCTAGCCTCTATCTCAAGAAGAGTTGTGTTAAGAGCAATGTATATTGCTAGCAATAAAACAAGTTCCAAATACTCCCCTCTGAACTAAAGGAATTTATTAAAGAATTTTCCTTTCCTGTTGCAAGTTGCAGGTAAGCCATTCTTCCAGGCAGTTCATAAAGTACAAAACTTCTGGTGGAGTGCTGTTTGGCTTTCCTCCAGGCTATGGTCAGTGTCACGCAGAAGGGCTGAGGAGATGGTGCTTGAGATCATTTGCAGGCAAGCAAAGGCAGTAGGAATGAGGTTATATGTACATCCAGACTTCATTTTGCCTGCAGCATTGCTTGAGATTGAATCAAAGAATCACAGAATGATTTGGGTTGGAAGGGACCTTAAAGATCATGGAGTTCCAACCCCCCTGCCCTGGACAGGGACACCTCCCACCAGACCAGGTTGCTTAAAGCCTCATCCAACCTTGAACACCTCCAGGTATGGGGCAGCCACAGCTTCTCTGGGCAACCTGGGCCAGGATCTTACCACCCTCATAGGAAAGAACTTCTTCCTGAAATCTAATCTCATGTCCCCTTTCAGTTTGAAGTCATTACCCCTCATCCTATGTAAAAAGTCATGTGTCCCTCCCACCTCCCATACCTCTCCTGTGTCCCCTTTGGGGACTGGAAGAGGTCCTAAGGTCTCCCCAGAGCCTTCTCTTCTCCAGGCTGAACAGCCCCAGCTCTCTCAGCCTGTCCTCACAGCAGAGGTGCTCCAGCCCTCTGAGCATCTTTGTGGCCTCATCTGGGCTCGCTCCAACAGGTCCATGTCCTTCCTGTGCTGAGGACTCCAATGTTTACTTGCAGCCCGCCCGCTGCAAGCTATCAGGTTGGTTCATCAGAACTAGCTTTGCTACTTTGAGGCAGCAATTGCTTCCTGGAAAGCTTTTTCATTAATAGAGAGTCTTTCATCATTTAAAAGGATTGTTATTAGAACTTCTTGCGTTGTTCAACAGCATGTTCCAATGCTGTATTATTCACAGGATTTACTGACCAGATGGATAAAGTGAGGGCCTGAAAGGAGAGAGATTTCAAAACATTTCCAGTCAGTCTCACTGGAGACCTGTTTTTTTTTGAGATTTTTGGGAATTTTTTTGATACCTGGGAAAGAGGTGTTGAAGGGAGAAACAGTAATGCGTTGAAACTTCTCTTCCTCCTTTCTTGGTGAGGTGGTCCAAGACATTGCTAAGTAACAAGGAGCTGATGGTCCAAAACAGAGCTTTGGTTTGAAGCCAGAAAGCCATGGACTTCTGACCACAAAGCTGGATAGAGTGATGGTGTCCAGGATGAATTTCATCTTAAGAATAATTTTATGAAAAGATAAAGAACATGACTCAGATTTGCACACGTACTCATTAAAAATAAAACACAATTTTGAATCAGCCAGTCGCTCCTGTGTGTAGGAGTCGCCATTTCCATATTTCCTTTTGGCATTTAATGCTCAAGGGAGTAATTTTAAACAAACAGTTTCAGAAAGTACTCCTCTTTATTATTTAGCTAGATTGAGTAGGCCAGGATATGAGACAATACAGATACGGTCGTCTCAGTTGGCAAGCATGCTGTGAGAAAGGACTTTAAAAAAAACATTAATACCACACAGGCACTTGTGAAATTGTTTTGTAAATAGCATTTTGAACAGATGTTGTTTTTCATCTTTCTTCAAAGGTGGGTTGTTTCTGTTGGCTGTTCCTGTACACCATTCAGTTTTTCTGTACAGAATAGAATCCTTTTCATAATTACAGCATCATGCTTTCCCCCCTTTTACAGTCAATGATACATGTTATATCTGTTGTAGGATGTCCCTCTCTCTCTTGTTCCCACTGTGCTTGGGACACACAGCTCCAGTTCAACCAGAGCACTGAGGGCTTTGGATCTAGGGCAACGAGTTTGCTGGAGATGCTGTTTTCATGACCTACTTCTTTGGCTAGTGTGGAAGTAAAAACGGTGGCTCAGATGAGACATTCAGGCTTTTTTTGCTGTGTGCGTGTCTTGGGCTGAAAAACAATCACAATCCAGTTGGATACAAGTCTTAGTCCTCCAGGTTAGGAGCTGGATGTCTCCTGAATTACTCCAGTATCAGTGAGAGGAGAGGATTAGAGGAGAACATCTAAGCATAGAACAGTGTTGCTTTCATGATTTAAAACGAACACTGGTTTCTCCTAAGGCGTTGTTTGTCGTTGTGTTCAGTTAGACAGCGTGAATTTCTCAGTTTGTCCTTCGAAGAGAGGTAGGTGTGTAATTGACTCATCCTAAATACTTTTATCCACGTTTTTACTTTCATTTAAGAGATTTGGCAACACTCGTAAAGCCAAATTGCTATGATTAGGCTGACATTTCATATAATAGAGTGCACCGTAGAGGGCTGTTTGTTCTTGGAATTAGAATGTCGAAGCACCACAGTACTTTTCAAGGCAGTATTTAGATAATTTGTGTGGATTTTTACACTGGATAGAATCTGCATCACCATGTCACAAGCAAATAATAGGTGTTATCTTCATGTTCACTGTGTACCCAAGTACCCGAGTAGTATATGAGCTTGATTTGTCTTCTTCAGGATGTGATTTTTTTCCAGCCACACGTTAGAGCTGATGAGGCTTCAAGGAGGATTCTGACTCACCAACACTTAGATGTTTTCTTATAATCTTGGGAACATGGAAATACGTGGCTTGCAGGCACATGAAGAAAGCTGAATTGCCATCGTAACGCTCTGAGAGTATTGCCCTTAGAGTACACAGAGACCCTACTGGATGGGTGTCTGTGTAGGCTGACTGGAAACACGTGCCTTGCTGGGGATGTGTCTTGGTATTTAAGTCTATCATTGCTGAATTGCTTCGGCTAAAAAGTAAAGTAAGACTTTACCTCCCTTCCAGTGAACACACACACACACACACACACTCTGTTACTCTGGCTTCTTCAAGCTTTTCTAAAGAAAACAAAGGAAAATAGATCAACAAATACAGCTTTCAATCTTTGATTGTCATGCTTTCCAAGTTCAAGGCACTTTTGGTTTTCCTAGTACGAACTGGTTTCTCGTGAATCTTGGTTTTAGGTTAGGCTAATTTAATTTTCAAAAGTATTTCCCTATTTCTTCATTTGTAAGCAAGAAGTAATTAAAAACACATCTATGTGGGTTATTTTTCGTGCAGTTTGCCTTGGAAAAAGCACTCTCTGATACGCTTCATTTGGAGGCAGTTACGCTTACCTGCTGGTGACCGGCTTGGTTTGCCAGCACTGCAAATAATATGCATAAAGCTTATTTAATCTAAAGTGATTAGACTTTGCATTTTATGAGTTGTGTTTAGAACTCAGCTCTCCAGCTCTGGCTTTATCTCTTCCCTGGGATGAATTTTGCACCTTAATATTAATTGTCAGTCACGGTCATCATTAAGTTATGAGGCTTTTCCCACCCTCATTAGGAGTCTCTGCAAGCTTTCCAGCCTGAAGGTTGTACAAATGAACAGATTGTCTCTAGCTTGTCTGTTGTCTGAAGAAATAGAGCAATTCAAAAAGGAAGAAAAGAAGTCTGGTTTGGTTTTGTTGTTGTTACTGTGTCTTCTCTTTTACTGCAATGGTATTTTGGAGTCCCTCTGCTTCTGCTTGTAGGCTGTTTGAAATGCTGGTACATAAACATGAGATAAGCCCTGGAAGTCTGTGCATCTTCTTGGTAGAGAAATTTTGATTTATTGTATATTGAATGTAAAATCCTTCCAGCTCTCACCATGAAAAATATCTATCTAATTCATGGCAAGACTGAAAAATATTGCAGGTTGAAAGGACATTGTAAGCATAATAACTTCATCTTTTTGAAATCCGTTAATGAAGTTCAAGTTGAGCAATATTGAAAGTCAACTTGATAACTTGCTGATCTGTCTAAATAAATCTCCCTGTCTCACTGGGAAGCTAGTTGTTTTCCAGGCTAGAGGAGAAGGAGATTTCCAGGCAGAAAATCAAAAATGATGGGGGGGAGGGAAGAAAAGGTGAATGAAGAATTGGATGCAGTTGAACTATTGTCATCTGTTCATATTCCACTTTGCCATCTATCGTTGTTATTATCATAACTACGGGAATTTGATGGCTTCTTTTATATTCCTGACTTATATTCTGGTAACTTTGATGCAAAGATGCTGTTCTCTCCCACCACTTGGTCTTTCTGGTGCTGTTGCTGCAATGTTACTTTCCCCCCCTTGCTTCACAGTGTTCTTACCCACTTTTTTTTTTTTTTCTTCATCATCTTTGCTGTGAGGGTAACACTACCATAGGGTAGTTTTATTGTTACAGGGCTGTTTGTTGCACTGTTTTAAAAAAGTCCTGAAGGAGCACAACCCTACACGTGACTCAGTGGAAAAGATCTTAACTTTTACCAGTTGTAATTGCTGTTTGCAGGCTTAATTGTGATGTGGCTTTTGCAGGTAAATAATCTGATAGGAAAAAAATAACCAGTCTCTGCCTAGACACTTGGTTCTTTTCTACCCACGGCTCTGATCAGCCATCAATTATCTTTCCCTCTACATTGTAATCAGGGTTGAGCTATGAAGCTCAAAGATGAATGTAGTATATTAACTCTTGTGTTCTGAAGAGAGGCAATGGGAAGGTATGGCTTCGTGATGCCTTCCAGTGACTGGAGTGATGGAGCAACTGATCTGGTCCAGCACAGGGCCACCAAGATGCTCAGAGGGCTGGAGCACCTCTCCTATGAGGACAGGCTGAGAGAGCTGGGGCTGTTCAGCCTGGAGAAGAGAAGGCTCCGGGGAGACCTGATAGCAGCCTTGCAGGATCTGAAGGGAGCTCCAGGAGAGCTGGGGAAGGACTCTTTGTCAGGAAGTGTAGTGACAGAACGAGGGGTAATGGTTTTAAATTGGAAGAGGGGAGATTTAGATGAGATATTAGGAAGAAGTTCTTTGGTGTGAGGGTGGTGAGGCACTGGAACAGGTTGCCCAGGGAAGTTGTTGATGCCCCATCCCTGAAAGTGTTCAAGGCCAGGCTGGATGGGGCTTGGAAGGGGGTTGGAACTTGATGATCTTTAAGGTCCCTTCCAACTCTAACCATTCTGTGATTCTATGATTCCTTCAGCCCTGGTGATGTTGGAGGTGCCCTTGCTGCTGCCCTTTCGGGTGTGCCCTCTGTTGTATCTTCAAAGGGGTGCACATCTAACAAGGTACAATCTCACCTTGTACATCAGTCAGTCCTCCTTTCCTTCTAGTGCCTGTTTTGATGGTTCTGAGGTGCCGTGCCTCTCGCTAGAGCTACTGACTGTGACTAATGCCTTCCTTGCTGAAAAAGCTAAGTAGCAGGAGCTGGCAAGATTAATTTTATATAATGTGCTGACTTGAAGCTCCAGAGCCTCCGATGAGAAACATGGAGCATTTCTTTTGCACCTCTCCCTGTCCTCTCCCTTTTCTTCTACCTTTTACTAAGTCTAGTTTCTAAAAAGCAGACAAATCCAAGCAGAGTATACCATAGTGTAGAATGTCCACTTAAGCCAGCACAATCTGTCTTTGCGTGCTGATTATATCCAGTATTACATTTCTACCATTTCATTTTTGATTGAAAATTAGCAAAAAGCTGTAAAAGAATACATGTGAAATAGCAAAAGAATCCCCCACCCCAAACTGCTATGTTGTAGAGCATTGTTGATTGTCTTGTTCAGATGATAATTTTAGGAGAGAATTGTTGTTTCCACTCTGATTGCTGGAGCACCAACGAGGATATTTTGGGGGAGCTTAGAACTTATGGGAGCAGCTGTTAGTCAGAATTTCCCGAAACCGATTTTTAGAATACAAAATTGAAGATGTGTGCTTTCAAATATCTTATCTTACTGTATTTATGTTAAGATTATCCTAGTTTAGAAGAGTAACATGGAATTACTGTCAGTAAAACAGTAATCTGGCTGTGGTACAGATTTAAATGAATACCCCATCAGTATTGCTAATAAATGGCCTGCAGGGAGCTGAGCAGAGGTTCAGCATCAAATATTTCTGGCTTTCTTGGTTTTTGACTTCAAAGGAGATGATATGTCCCGTGCCTACGTGTACAGTGGGAAGTTTAGGTGCACATTTCTGTATGCTTTGCTGATCCCAGAGTCAAACAAGTGGAAAATCACTTGTATTTTTTGAGTTTTAGGGCCATTGGGATTTTTTTTTTTTTTTTGCTTTCTCTGGGTTTCTTTGAGAGCATTTTTTGGCGAAGAACTCATGAAGCTCGAATGGTTGGACTGTACACAAATTTACCAATTTTGTGGTTACAGTTACAGCACACTCTGATTTGTGTGTTTGCTGTGGGAAAAGTATAATGTTTGGGTTGGAGGGCAGCTCTGATCTCCATTTAGAGATGCGAAGCCATTCATTTCTGCTTATCATTACCAAAGCTGGTGTTTGCATGTTCCTGTCAGTGAAAGCCTGCAGGATGGATGATGAACTGGCTGTTCTCCAGGTTTTAAGGATGAGCAAGTGTGAATGAAGAGGCAGGAGCTGCAGGGTCACCTGCCTGGGAGAGGTTGGTTGAACTTATTTCATGCTGGCTGAGTAGTCGCCACCGGCAGAGAGGCCTCCAAGGAAGCAATTTCTACAGTTCCTGTGCAGGCTCATGATTTACCTTTATGAATCCTTCCTTGTCTGGAGGCAAAAGAGCTTTTTTCAGAGGAGGCTGAGGCAGCTGTGGGGATTCTCTCAGGTTTTCTGTAAGTAAATATTTAGTTTCTAAGAATCTCTGCCCTTTGAATGGTGACCTTTGAGTCATTATTGAAATCGATGGCCTGCTTCTCAGACCTCTTGAAGGGTGTTTGACTTGTAATGTTAAACTGGCTATTTGTTCCTATTTTAAAACTGCCTTTGAGATTGCAGAGTTGTTCACGTTGTGAGAGTGAGTTGGAAAGAAAGGGAGTTCATCATAAATCAGGCTGGTGTTGGTGAGCACCCGTAGCTGGAGGAGCAAGCAAAGAGACCAACAGCGGGCTGCTTTGGGGTGGGGTTTCTTCATGCGCTTCTCCTGGCTTGCCAGGGATAAGCAGAAATGGATTGTCATTATTTAATACCACTAAATGAAACAAATGTGTAATTAGCATGATGTTTACTCGATATAGATGTATAGTATGTAATGTATACCTGTCCTGTGATGGCAGGCTGAGGGAGTTGGGGCTGTTCTGCCTGGAGAAGAGAAGGCTCCAGGGAGACCTTAGAGCAGCCTTCCAAGACCTGAAGGGGCTACAGGAGAGATGAAGAGGGAGTGGAATGACAGGACAAGGGGGGGGGGTTTTAAATTGGAAGACAGGAGATTTAGATTAGGTATTAGGAAGAAATTCTTTGCTGTGAGGGTGGTGAGACCCTGGAACAGGCTGCCCAGAGAAGCTGTAGCTGCCCCATCCCTGGAGGGGTTCAAGGCCAGGCTGGATGGGGCTTGGAGCAACCTGGTGTGGTGGGAGGTGTCCCTGCCCAGGGCAGGGGGGTTGGAACTGGGTGATCTTGAAGGTTCCTTCCAACTCTGACCATTCTATGATTCTATGACTGGGTTTTTTCTTTCAGAGACTGTATCAGCAGTTGATGACGTATCTACTTCTGCAGTGAGGTAATAAAAATAATCACCTATTCGAATAGAGTATTAGCATCATTGTGCTTTAGGAATTACCTTTGTTCTGTTACTTCAAGAAGTACCTTTGTCTGTACGTGTGGCTGCGGTAGCACGAGGGTTAGAGCTTGGTTTGTGTGCAGTGTAGTTCTGGTGGTTGCTGCTGCAGAAAGTGTGCAGTTTGGGTACACTTCAGAAAAGTGCAGGAGGCTTGAAGGGCATTAACTGCTTACCAGCTGGGGAAGCTACCCCTCTTTCCCAGCACCTACAGAGAAGGTAGTTTGTACTGATTCCAAATTTGTATTCCTCTTCTACCATTGCAGCATTTAACTGGGTATTTTCTCCATGCAGTGTCTTACTAAACCTTTTCTTACTGGATTTAATGTTTTATGGCAAAAATCCACAAGCTGTTAGGTTGGAGATAGCAAAATTCTTAATCAGTTTTATTGTATTAAGGGAGTTCATAAAAATCACAGAATCTTCATGGTTGGAAGGGACCTCCGAGATTTGAGTCCAACCATATACACACCCCCCCTAAAAAAAACCAAACAACCAAACCAAAATACCCCCACATCCCACAAAACAAATCAACACAATCTTGGCCACTAGAGCATGCCCTCAAGTGCCACATCTACATGTTTCTTAAATCCCTCCAGGGTTGGTGGCTCCACCACCTCCCTGGGCAGGCTGTTCCAGTACCTGACCACCCTCTCGGTGAAGTCATTCTTCCTAGTATCTAATCTAAACCTAAGTAACAAGAGGTAATGCTATTGAGTCCCTTCCTTCTGTTGTGCCTTGTCTTTCTCTCTGAAGGGAGGATTTTTCTGTCTGTCTAGCAGCTTTGCTCTGTGCTCAGAGCAAAACCAGCTGGGTAGAGAAGGACAGCTTGACCTGTGTTGCGTTTGTACAGACGAGTCCCACCTGGACCAAAGGGCTTCTCTCTCCCTTTGGGGTTTGGAGGGGCTTAGAGTGCTCGTTAGGAGCACGAGCAGCAGCTGTGCAAGGGGCACTGGTTCCCGTGATGGGTGTAGGGGATGACACGGGCCACATGTTGAGCAAACAGGCTGCAGGAGCACCATCTTCTTGCTTGGAGCTGTGTTGGTTTTCCCCTTCTTCAATATGGAGCGTGGGGTGAGTAATAGGTATTGCTTCTGCCTCCAGGGCTTTGGGCTTCTGCTTGAATTCGCCTTCTGAGTTATTTAATGTGTTATGTTGTAATTATCTGCCACTATGAGTCCTCTAATCTTTATGTGTTAGACCAGTGCTCAGGGTGTTAGGAGTGCTCAGCAGCTGGGGGAAGTAAGAAATTCTTTGTGGAGAAAGAATGTACCATTTACCACCAGGACACTTGCCTGGGGGAAATAATGTTTCTGCTTTGTAAGCCTTGTTTTTCCTCTCCCAGCCTTTCCCTAGACCCCAAAGGGTCTACATAACAGGCTTGAAAACTGTGGCAGTTATTTTCAGTGCCTCTTATCCTCGATTAGTGAAAACTTAGTGGAAAATCTCTAACTCAAGAGAAAACACTGGCAATCTTCACAACCAGCACTTGATGCCTTGGGGTTATGCGAGTGATTATATCAAAACAAGCTTTTTATAGTGGCAGGGTACAAAAAATAGCTTTTTCAAGCACACAGGTGGTTGGATAAAATAAATAAAGGTAATGCTGCACAAATTTTTATCTGCTAATTAGATTCTATAATGGTGTGCTGGGTATGATGTGAAAAAAAGAATTAAAATGCCAAAACCTGGATATGTGTCCTATCTGCTAGGGTAAAACAGAGTTATATCCAACTTGTAATAAGGGAAAGCTGACTGTTAGGAGAATGTTGAGTGTGAGACAGGAGACAGACAGCTCTCTGGGTACCTGCTATAAATCCCTACCTGTGCCCTCTGCATGGGGTAGGCTGCAGGGCTGTTTTCTGGTGCTTCTGCCCGTGGAGGAATTGGTTCTGGGTGAAGTTTTGGGTAAAAGCCGGTGCCTTCTCTTGAGTTATCTTGAGAGTTGTACTTTCTAGTGAAAAGACGAGGACTTTAAATGTCTGTATGTATACTATAGTACACTACATGGCTAACAAAGTGTGGATTTTCTTCTGCTGGGGCTTGTCTTGGTTGAAGCCGTGTCTGTTCCCACGAAGGTGGTTGGTCTGTGGCTTAACTACCACAGTGGTCAGATTTTAATTCTTGTTTACTGACTGTGTGAATACTCTGTTGCTCGCCTATAATGGCTTTTTCTAGCATGTATCTAAGTCACCTTGGCTAAAGAATCTGTCCAAGTGAGCCTGTGCATGTGGGAAGATTGCAAGAGGAAGAATTTTGCCTCTTTCCCTTCTTTCTTCCTTGCATTTGATTGATGCTTCTTGCGCTTGTAGTGGGCAGTCTCATCTGCAGCTCTTCCAGAAGTACAAAGTCCTCCACTGATAAACAGGTAAACACGTGCTGTTTAGTATTCTTGTTCCAAGATACTCAATATCTGATCTAAAAATACAAATTCCTCCCTCTTGTTTACAAAATCAGTTTTATTCCTGGTTTTCAAGCCGACAGGTCAATATTAAAAATTTTGGTCGCCTCTTCAACAAAATTGTGCAGGCGTGATTATCTGGGTTTTCCTAGAGACAGAAATGTGAACAAATGTTGCCAGCAAGTGTTTTAGGTGAGTCTTTGTCAAAAAGTTAAAGTTGCCTTTCTCGTGACAAAATTCAAGTTAACTAAACCTGAAGTTTAATGTCCCTTGTCTTTTTTTCTGAAGGGAGCAACATCATGCCAGTCTGCGTGGAACCTTAAGAAAGTATATACCATCCAGGGGTACACAAGAATGCTGCTTCTGCAGGAACAAGTATTAGAAAGCTAAAAATCCTGGACCTTTGTTGAGCTTGCCTTATAGTGAATACGCTTTAATAAGTAAATGGATTTACATCCAGATTTAATGGTCTTAGGAAGAACTGGTGAGGAATCCCTCCTATTATTAGAACTACTAGCAATGTTGCCTGTTTCAGCACTCATTGGTAAAATTAAGTTCTTGACAAGACAGTTGTGTGTGGTGTTTCTTGCAAGCTTCGGATTAAGTAATGCCAACAAAAAGCTCAGGTTTAAAAACTGTGTGAGTGACCCCTTGGGACTGAGTTAGTGGTAGTGCTGCTGGCTTACTGCAGCTGTACAAGTTCTTGCTTCTCAGGTGCTTTAATTTAGGAATGTAGGTATTCCCTCTTCAAAATGGACTCATGAAATCGGGTTTCCTTCTTTTTCTGCCAAGCTACGAGCGTGGGACACAGCATTTGAATGTTGTTAGGAGATTTTGGTAGCAGCGTGGCTATTTCAATGTTAGAGGGAGTGAAAACTGAAGTAGAATGTACAGGAAGATTATTAAAACTTTAAAAGGCACTGGGATAAATCTTTAGCGTGGAGAAGGCTGAGGGGAGACCTTATCAGCGTGCATAACTGTCTATAGGGTGAGTTGAAGGAGGATGGAGTTGGACTCTTCCCAGTGGTTCCAAGTGATAGGAGGAGGGGCAACAGGCACAAACTGGAACACGGGAAGTTCCATTCAGTTATGAGAGAACTTTGTGGTGAGGGTGTCCGAGCCCTGGCAGAGGCTGCCCAGGGAGGGTGTGGAGTCCCCTTCTCTGGAGACCTTCAAGCCCCTCCTGGATGCAGCCCCGAGTGATGTGCTCTGGGCAGCCCTGCTTTAGCAGGGGAGTTGGACAAGGTGATTTCTAGAGGTCCCTTCTGACAATTCTGTGATTCTGTGGTGGACCTCTTCCCTGGCTGTCTGGTTTCAGACTTCTCTGTTGTAGGATGGGTGTGTGCAACTGGGCTGAGCTGTTGCAGCTGTGGCCTCATGAGGCAAATAACCTGCAGGTGGGGAAGCAGTTGTTGTGTGGCTTTAAGGAAAGCACATGTGGTTATAACCACATCTGGATTTGAACCTCCTGAGCTTCTTGCTTGCCTGTTCATCTGACCTTCTGAGATACCTCTCCCTTAGAGCACCAGCCATTCCGCCTCTCTGATGTGGTCTTTAAACATACTAAGAGTGAATTCTGCCCTCGCTCAGCTCAATGAGGATAGGAGTGTTGCCCTGATATTACCCGGCTTACACATAGACTTATGACTTAAAATAAATCTCAATGTACAGCTCTGCTCTTGCTTTCCTGTCTCTTATTTTAATGCCACTGTACTAAATCTTCAGTTGACTTGTGCTACCTGTATTCTGGGGCTGTATACTTCTCCAAAAATAATTTAATTTCAGAATTTGGCAGTACTGCTCTTTCCACACTTTAATTAAACTCTCACCTGACTAATGAGGTTCTCTACCGCTTCCCTTCCCCCCCCGCCACATCACTTGATCTCTGTTGGTATCTTTTTGTTCATCTCTTCAGGATTTTACTATTTTGATCTTCACGCTTTTGTCTACCAGCATGAAAGTAAAAACTGAAAGTCTTGGATTGTAAAGGTTTCCTTTCTTAGGGGTATGTTAAGAGGTGTTGACTATCACCATTGATTCAAGTTTCAGTGTCTGTTAATAGCAATGAACTTCTGAGGCTCTTTACATAAGATGCAAAGAAAGGCAGAAAGAAAATCTTTGTTCTCTGTGTGCTAGTCTTAAGGTCTCATCAAAGGTGCAAACTGTTAATGCACTTTTAAAATAACTTGAAAAATAGAACTGCATATTTGGAAGCCTGATAGGGTTTTGACTAGGATGGATGTGGCCTCCTGTTTATTGGGAAGACTGGCTGAAAAATAATTTGGGAGGAGCTAGATGGGATTTGGTCGGAATGGCATTAATCTGTATTTGTTTAAGGTTAGCAATGACTGATGAATTGGTGAGCAGTAATACAGAATGGGGTATGAATGCCCCATTCATACCCCATTCATACCTAAGATGCCATTTCCTAGGTTTTCGTTATCTGCTGCTGAGGGAAATTGCTGTAGCATTTCCGAGTGAGGTTGATCTGGAGACCAGTCTGCTCCTTTCATCATGGGTCTCTGATTTTTCTGGTGCGGGTTTCACTGTGTAAGACAAATTCTGAATCCAATAAGGCATGCTGTTCTTGGACACTTCAGTCAGTGAAAGGTGTAGGAAGGGAAAGTCTCTATTCAGCATGGTGCGGTATTTTGAGACCCACTGAAGTCAACAATCAACAAGGTGATTAATACCACTACTAAGTCAACATGTTATTAATTCAGTAACTGAATCTTTTAATCCTGTTTCCCTGTGAGTGTAGCCACGTGTAGAAGCTCCTGGCAGCTTAAAGCTGAGGATGAGGTGGTGAATGCTTGTGACTCGGGAACTGGTGGGTGCCATGGTCGGAGCTGTAATACTTAGTGGTTCCTGTATTGCCTTGCCATCACTGCAGAAACCAGCTTGTGGCTGATAACTGCATTCATTTAGAAACTACTTGCCACACTGTGAGCGTTTGCTTTCCTCTCTTGCTGGGGAACTGACTGGGTGTTAACCAAAGTGCAAGCTTTTATTTAAAGTCTTTATTCTTAGTAGTATTTCTGCAGGTATTTAGACAGATTTAGGAGAACTGTTGTGATCGAATTGTCATTCTCCAGGCTGTAATGCTGCCTTAGGTGGCTGTTGAGCTTCTGAACGCTGAAAGGATGTGCTGGCCTGTGCCTCTGAAGGACTGTCAGAACCTCACATTTTTTCCAATACAGGCAACCAACTGGAAGTCACTGGGGTTTTTCTGAGCTGGGAGCGTTTGCTGGGCACAAAAAGGTCTTGGGTTACAGAATGGTGGGTCTTGACAATCAAGTCACTCACCTTCCTAATGTTCCTAATGTTTGACCTGATAGATGATTTGAACCAAATCGAATGTCCCAGTTTTTCAATGAAAAATAACGATATGGCAGATAAAACTGGCTTTTCTAGCTTAGCTGTAACTGTGCCTGATTCTTGCTTCCCTTCCTACGGTTTTAGTCTGGGCGCAGTTGCGCTCGATGGGGTAAGACTGTTTTGTCAGAAGAATGTCACACACGTCAGCGAGAGCCAGTTTGGCAGCGTGTGCATTCCTGGAGTGTGGTGGAGGGGTGTTTTTTTTTCCCCTCTTTCAAAAATATGCAGTATACTAAAGGCTGAGCAGGTGGTAATGAGGGGAGTTCTACAGCTTCATCACTTCTGCTGGAGCCTATAAACAGCAAGAGCAGGAGGGCTGGTGCTGGAGGATGAATTTACATTCTTGGCATTATTGGGTATGTATTTATCTGGCAAACTTGTAGAACCTTTGAATACTATAAAGATGAACTCCGTATGCCTTGCATACATCCTCCAGGAGTGCCTTACAGCACAAGGAATGTCCTGACATTTTGTTGGTAGCCTGAAATTGTAGGTCAGGCCTGTATTTATATATTGGTTATATATTTCAGGTAATTGTGAGTCTCCTGCTATGTGGCTGAGCAGAAACATGCCAACCTATTCAGAGGAGTCTGTGGAAACATGTGAAATATTTAGTATGAAACTGCAACCTATGTTTTCTCTCTGACTGGTTCAAATGTTAGTGATGGAATTTATGAAGGAGCCTTTCAGGTGACCATCTGTCTTTGGCTTGCGTCTGTTCCTATCTTAGATGTCAAGAAATAACCTCAAATACCTGGTGGACTTAATGCTTTTGTCTTGTGTAAGGTGAATTTATTTCTTGAGGGTTAGTGGACTACCATGGTTACCAAGTGACTTGGCTGACACTTGACCTGCTACAGCGTGTCTGGCACAACTTCTATTCAGTGAACTTGTTTTGGATGATTTAAAAAAAAAAAAGCAACCACAAAATAAACATGTTTGAGAGAGTTGTCTGTTCTCTGCCTTGGCAGTAAATGGAAATATGAAAGCATGAGTTTGATTAAAGTCAGTGCTCTTGATGCTAAACTGCAAGGTGCTGACCTAGGCTGGGTTTTGGTGTAACCGATGTCTGATCACTTTGGTTTTGGTTAGTCTGGTTTTAGCACAAGTGACACGACATTTGCATTGGAAATAGATAATGCAGAGTGTAAAAACATATGAGGTTTTCTTCTTTCAAGGCAAATCTACAACTTTCCTGTTACCTTTCCTTACTGAGGTGTTCCAGGTGAGAATCCATGAGAGTTGATAGGGTTGGGGGGGGACAATGGGATAAGTGCAGGAATGAAATTTTTGCTTTTTCAACTGTGACCTTTTTCTTTTGTTTTTGCTTTATTCAGGTCAAACTGAGCACTCTGCTCAGATAGTCTGTGACGGGTGTTTTGGTTGTTACTTTTCTTTTTTTTTTCCCCCTTGCCTGTTCAAAATTGAAGCAAAACTTATGACTTTTCAGGTGATAAACACAGCTCATGTACAAATGGCTTAAGAGGGAATATATTTTTTTCCTAACAGGAAGCAGATGGAGTGGTTTTTTAATAAGTTCAGGAGCTTCCCCTTGGCTCCCCCTACTTAATTTCCTTGGAGGCTAAACTTGCTGTAACCTGATCTGTAACTGCATTTGTGAAGGTATTGCTGTGAGTTTTTAATGCTAAGTACATACATCAACTTGGCAGCTGTGCTCTGGAAAACAGATTCTAAATACCTGTTGTGTAGCTGATTAAACTAACCTCACTCACTCCCTACTTTTATTTCAATGCCAAACTTGGCTTCAGGTAAACTTACCGAGTGATGATAAACACTTGTGGTTGTGCACTCATTATGGCTACACCAGAGTAAATTATTCTTTAGGATGAGAGAACTGGTAGTATCTGTAGATCTTGCTAATCTTGGTCAGGATGTTAGTTCCTGGAAGGCATTGTCTGGTCTTCTTATATTTTATTTATTTTTTTTTCTGCCCCTGAAAGCATGTATAAAATAAAAGGAACAGAAATCAATTTCTTAGTAGTTCTTTAATGAGGATCAAGATTAGGTATATGTAATAGTAGCAGTGATCACAGATGTGGCTGGGCATCTCCTTCGGGCTGGGATGGGACAGGATAAGCAGTCAGGGTGTCTCTCCACTGCCTCACCCCACTGGACCTCTGTTCTTTTGCAAATTTATCAAAAGCAAGCAGAGAACTTTATCAATGGATAGAGAGATTTGTTTGTATGTAAATAGTGTGAGGTTGTTTAGAACAGTGTGAGGTTGTTTTTCTTTTTATATTGATTTATTTATTTCTAAAATTGTTCTCCGGTTTGGTGTTAGCTCCTGGTGCTTTCTCTTGTGTACTTTGGGGAGATGGCAGGATGGTGGGTATTGATGATGTGAGTTGAGAGAAGCTTTTCCACAGGCTCTTGTCTCTGGCTTTTGTTGACAGTTCTAGCACACTCTATAAAAGCTACAGTGGAGAAGCACCTGAAATAAAAGATGGGATGAAAAATGTGCTTTCCTCATGGGCTGGGTAAGAGGTGTGTTGCAATTTTAGTAATACTTGACCACAATTTCTGGTTTTTTTTGGTGCTGCTATTTGCTATTCTTCCCTACCATTAATACAATCCTTCTGATAAATCCTACTTATAGAGATTCTCTACTTGGGTGAGGGTCACAACTTGACAAGAGCCATCTCAAACTCTTAGTTTACAGACGGTGACAAGGGAAGATTATGACTCTGGCTCTGTTCAAACGGGTCTGTCTCTCATGAATGCATAGCTAGATAATAGAATTTATAGGATTATAGAATCATAGAATGGTTAAGGTTAGAAGCGACCTTAAAGACTATCCAGTTCCAACCCCCTGCCCTGGGCAGGGACACCTCCCNGTGGGGTCTCACAAATGTTGGACATGGTGTTGTACACAGGATATGAATTCCCCAGCTTCATGATTTATCTAGGGACCAAGTATTATTTAGAGCTTAAAAAATCAGGGAGAATTGGAGAGTGAGCAGAGCTGTGGATGTGCCAGCTATAACATTTTGACCCATCTGGGCGGGTTATTTGCCTGCTTATTTGTCCCCTGTAAGAGTTGTCTTTTCCTGAGGCCTTGTTAGTTTTCCTCCCTCTTCAGGTGTCTCCAGGTTTTTTGAAGTGAGTATTGGGAAGGTGATACGTCTGTGAATGTTGTGATGGGAGATAAATACTGGAAGTAACCAAGCTGTTGGGCAGAGTAGAGGTGAACTGTCGATCTGAGGGGGGTCTTCAAGAAGCAAGGACTTTTCAGCAGGACTTTTCAGTGCTCTATGGCTGTTTGCAGATTGCATTCTAGTTCCAGTTTACCAGGATTCTGCAGTAGCCAGAGGATTTGGGTGGGAAAGGGGGTTTTGTTGATGGTGGTATGTTGGTTGTTTTTTTTTTGCAGCACCTTTGAAATAGGAAAGCTATTTCAAACACTTGTCCTTTACGTGCTTTCCTAGAACTTTGTATGGACTCCACGGTAAGGCTATAGTTGCCAGCTGGGAAGTGTTTTTCTTCTTTGGATAGATATATATATTTTATTGCTGGCATTGCGGGGGTGTGTGTTGCTGTGCTGGGGCAGCGGGAAGGCTGAGTAGAGGAAGAACAGATGTGCATTGCAATGAAGGACTGCAGAGGGGTCACACCAAGCCATTTTACACTCTGATGGGAACAGATGGATCCAGATGACTCTTCTAAGTAATGAAGTCATCTAAGAGACAAAAAAGTTGTACTGACATGGTAGTACTACAACAGTACCTGAACCACAGCTGCTCATATCCTCATGGTTTTGCTCCTCAATTATTGAAAGACCAGGCTCCTGACAAATTTTTTTGCCCTCTGCTGTAGGTCAGCTTCTATTTGGGGTTCTGAGGTAGAAATTTCAGTACTTTTGTTGTCCCTATCCAAATTTCCTGTAGCGACCGTAAATAAAAGGCCTGACGCATCCAGGAATGTTGCAGATGCTTGCAGCCTTGAGGATCCTGTTGACATTAACCTTGTGAATCAGCTCCTCTCTCTCCCTCCTCTGCTTTTTCCACTGCTCCTGAAAGCTCCTAAACTCATGTGTGGTTAGGTCTGGGGAGAGCAAAGGGCAAATGTTATTCTCAAACCTATTTTTTTTGCAGTGTTAGACTGCCACACCTTAAAAAACCCGTTTTCCTAAAGCAGAGGCTTTTTCAGATTTTACTACTGAGCACTGTTGGAGCTCTCCAAATTTGGTACCAAAATGAGGAAGTTTATGTAAAACACGTATTACAGATAATTTTTAAATGCTTAACATTATTTTCACGGAAAAATCCTATGGAGAATGGATTTCCTCCCTGAATCCCTGTGGCTATAATGATGGTGTTACTTTTGGTAAAAATGACATAATTTAATCCTGCCTAATGCTTCATCTCAGAAATAACAGGTGACAAAGGGAATGCAAATCACTGCATTTCTCATTTTTAGCAAGATGGGATATGTCCAAATGTAATTGTGGACCAGTAAAATGAATTATTCCATGCCTTGCTTTGGTATTCAGTTGAGCTTAATGTAGTATTGCTCAAAAATGCAATGGACATCTAGAAAGATTGTCAGTCTCAATGCAGTTTTTTGTTATCTGGTTTGGATCGTTTAATGAGTTGTGTCCTTTTCCTAATACGTATTTAAAAACATAATGAAGTATATTCTTAGCTTCAAATGAAAGCTGTGGCTTTTTTTTTCCTATTTTTTTTCTTCCTTTCTGTAAGGACCCAGTGTGTGGTCCTTCATTGATTTTCCAGAAGTCTATCCAAATATTTAGCTGCTGCTTCTCCTCCCCCTCAGTGTTTTTTAGCCCTGTGTTTGATAGGAGACCGCTGTGACGTTTGGACTCTGGTTTGTCTCTGAGCCAGCTGCGGTGACTGTGTGTCTGCATGCAATGCTCCTTGCTTTCCTGATGGTCTGGTTTCTCTTTGCTGCTTGGGTGTTGCATTCTTTTAGCCTTCCACTAGAAATGAAGGACTGGGGAATCCCCTTTTGGGGAAAGGAGGAGGTGAGATGTGTGGATAGGGGATTTTTTTATTTATTTTATTCTTTTTCTTATACTTCAAAATTGGCCTTATAAACCCATCTCGACTGCTTTGCTCAAGCAAACTGTTTTGCTTAACAAAATGTCACTCTAGTAAAACCTGACAGTTTTGATGGCCCCCAGCTACACCTACTGGGATGCTGCTGCTTCACTGGGACATTGTGGGAGCAGCAGTCTGTAATACTGCGGTTGGACCACTTTTCCCCGTGGATCAGAAGTGCTCCAGTTGCTCTAGTACATTCTTTCTGTGAAGAGCCTGTCAAAATCTCTATGAAGATCTCATATTTTTTTTTCCTCAGTGTTCCTTACAGGAACTCTTTGCTGGATGGTTGGATGACACAATGTCTGGCATGGGAGCTCTGAGCCCTCCAGGACATGGGGAACGCTGTTTTATTTTCCACCACGAGGACTGTCTGGAGTGCACAAGCAACTACAGCACACAGCTGTAAAGGCACATAGAGTGTTTTCAGAGTGTCTGTACCCTTCTTTTCTCCAGTCAACTCTCTCCTTAGAGAACTGGGAAGCAGAATGGGTATGCAATAAATATCCCATGTCTTCAGTTTGTGTTTTCCTCATAAAGCTGCCGAGAAATTGAAATAGGAGGTATGCTGTCTAGAGTGTGTTGCCAGAAGCCTCATTGCCCTTAACACTCTGCTGGTTCTGGTTGTGTGTGCTGCTGCTTGGCCACGTAAAGTTACGGGGAGGACCCATCCTTGTCATGGATATGATGCATTAGAGGAAAGGAAAGATCACAGAGCCATAGAACAGTATGGGGTTGAAAGGGACCTCTGGAGATTCTGGTCCAACCCCCTGCCAAAACGTGTGTCCCCAGAGCAGGTTGCACAGGAACGTGTTCAGGTGAGTTTGGAATAGCTCCAGAGATGGAGACTCTACCACCTCTCTGTGCAGTCCTTCTGAGATTAGGTGCCACGTGTGTGTGCTGGGTGGCTTTAATAGGTGAAGAGTTCAGGCACCCTGTCAAACTGTCAAGGAACCGTGCAGCCCAGTTAACTTGGTGATAAGCATTTCTGTTGCTGAAGTGCTCTGTTCGCACTAATGTCGCTTCTTAGAAATGACACTTCTTTATCTTGCTTTCATTGTAAATACTTGGGAAACGTGTGCACTGCAGTCCATGTATCTGGAGGTTGGTGTCCTGCTTCTTTTTACAAAGTCATGTAGTGATAGGACACGGGCTAATGGCTCTAAACTGAATGAGAAGAGATTTAGATTAGATAGTAAGAAGAAATTTCTTTGCTGTGAGTGTGGTGAACAGGTTGCCCCGAGAAGCTGTGGCTGCCCCATTCCTACAGAAGTTCAAGACCAGACTGGATGGGGCTTGGAGCAACCTGGTCTGGTGGGAGGTGTCCCTATCCAGGGCAGGGGGTTGGAACTTGATCTTGAAGGTCCCTTCCAACCCAAGCTGCTCTGTGATTCTGAAGAACAGTAGAGACCTTGTCTTGGTCACTCACCGCTGACCTCCTGGGCACTGGGTGTATCCCTGGCTGAGATCTCACTTGGCATGGAGTTTGTTCTTACAAAACCTACATGTGTCTAAATAAAAACAAAAGCTCTGCCAATATCTCCTGGCATCTCTGGTATGAAGCTTGAAAGTTAGCAACCCTGAGGCCTCCCTGAATCTTTTGGCTCCGTCATCCATTCATTCAACACAGTTTTAGTGGTCAACCTTACAATTACCTCTCTGTATAAAAAGTTTTGTGTAGTTTGATTACATATGAGGATCTTGCTGTCAAAGCTGCGGCAATCATCAAAGGCCTCTTTCTGAAGGAGAGCTTCCATAAGAATGCTTTTGAGATTATGCAAGTTGGTTATTTTTGAAATATTGGCAGCAGAGCTGCTTGCTCTGAATTCCTCTTTCTCCTTTATAGGGAGGCTGTAACTTGTTCTGATTCTAGAAACAAAACAAAACCAACCTCTCCCTAGAAGTACCCATTAGAGACAGTTTTAACTAAGTTGGAGAGGAAACCTAATTTGAGTCCTCATCTTGAAAAGAAAAATATCTTGAATCAGAATTTTGTTTGAAATGTGCCCCATAAACAATCTCAGTATGTGGACTGATGAGGCATTGCTGTCATTGGCCATGTTGGGTCTAGCAGTTGAGTCAACTGTAGTAGTTTGGATAGTCCTTGTTAAGAAAGCTCTTCTCAACACCTCAATGCATTTATGAACAAATGCAGAAATCCTTACTGCAGCATAACAATGTTCTTATAAAAGCTCTTAAGTATAGATTCGATTGAGCTTCACTGCACAGTTTTGAACGGGAATCTTTGGGTTTTTAACTTAGCCGTGCTGCTCTCGAGAGATAAAAGCTGTGGTCACCATCTGCTTTCCATATCCTCAGATAAGGACAAATATTCTTCCTTTCAGGGTCTGATAGATGTATTTTGAGCTATTGTGCTCAATGTTAATGCTGGAGTTCCACAGGAAAAAAGCTTCAGGGAGCTCTGAGGTCCCTTCCAGCCCAGGCCATGCTGTGGTTCTTGGTGGCTTGTCTGGCCTGACTGTAGTTGGTGCATTGCAAAACTGTTGGAAGGGAATGTTTCATTAGTTATCATGGCCCCAGATCTTCCCAGCAGGGTGTATTTTTCCAGGCAGTTGGTGGGATTGGAAAACCAATAAAGTTGAGACAAAGGAACAATAGGCTTACCCTACTGCAGTGGACTGTTCAGTTGCTGTCGTGGCTTCTGAGTTGTAGCCAGTTGGTGCCAAATAATTACATTCTCTCAGCTGGAAGGAAACTACTTCATTCCCTCTAGCAGAATATAAAATTAATTTCCTGTGATGGTTTGCTCAGCCCTACTTGAATGTCCTGTTTGGGAGTTTCTTGATCTGTCAAAATGTTGAAGTCAAGGCCAGTGATGAGCTCTTCTGCGAGCAACTTGATTTGAGACTTTTCTGGTGGAGTTGTGGTGGCACTTTGCAATTCTAGAGCTCGGGAAGAAGGGACTTGTGTGGATCTCTTGCACCCTCGATTTCTGCCATTCTCCTGTTCCCCTGCTAGACTTGAGCTGGCCCTTGAGTTCTTGGCCCCGTCCTTTGGTGCAAGAACAGCATCCTCTCTCTCTGCACGTGACAAAATCTGATGTCTAACAGTGTCCCATCTGCAAGGAAGTTAAGTTTAAAGATAACAAAAATATACACACCTACCTCAAGGATGAGAAGCTCAACGTGAGCCGGCAGTGCTCACTGCCAGACCAGAAAGCCAACCCCATCCTGGGCTGCATCAAAAGAATGACTCTTGGTCAGGAACTGTAGTGACAGAACAAGGGGTAACAGTTTTAAATTGGAAGAGGGGAGATTTAGAATAGATATTAGGACAAAATTCTTTGCTGTGAGGGTGGTGAGACACTGGAACAGGTTGCTCAAAGAAGCTGTGGCTGCTCCATCCCTGGAGGGGTTCAAGGCCAGGCTGGATGGGGCTCGGAGCAACCTGGTGTGGTGGGAGGTGTCCCTGCCCAGGGCAGGGGGGTTGGAACAGGACAATCTTTAAGGTCCCTTCCAACCCAAACCATCCAGTGATTCTATGAATGCAATATGTAATTGAGAAGTGAACTGCAGCTACTTCCAGAAGAAAATTAAATACTGTAATCTGGTCTTAGTTGGGTATAATGCTTTCCTTCCCTTGCTTCTGTGTGAGGATGGGAGGTATCTGATTATCATTAGGAGCTCTGACATACCTCAAAGGAAAGGGAAATGAGTTACTGCAAAGTGAGGAAGATTGGGTAAGGGAGTGAAGCAGAAAAGATGACAGGCAGCAGGAGACCTGCAGCTTGATAAAATAAGCGGTGTGGGTGTACCAGTGTTGTCTTGAGGCATTTGAGCTTGAAGTAATTTTCAGGTTGTTGTGTGCTCTTTCATCCCGTTGTAGCTGGAAGGCTGCAATACTTGGAAACAAGTGCAGTGCTTCTTCCACAAAGCCTGATTAAGAAAACAAATATTAGAAGACCTACCAAAACCCACTCGTGTTTTCCCTTGGGGCAAATTCACCTTAGCATAAGCTCTCAGTAAAGGGGATTCTTTTTTCTGAGCTGATAACCATGGTGTGACAAAGGTGCTTGCAATTTTACAGCCTTAATTTCAAAATTGCAAGCTTATATATGTGTGTGAGCCTGTCTAGATACACAGAGATGGAATTCTGAATGGTGATTTGCCTGGGATTTGGGGCACTCCTACCAAAAAAAAAAAGGCAAGGAAAAACCTGGCGATTAAATGGTATCTGCTAAGAGGAAGTAACATTATTAATGGTTCAGATACATCTGAAGGGTTTTAAAAATCCTGTTTTCTTCTCTTTGCTGAGCAGAAGGCTTTTTTTTTTCCTCCCTAGGAGAGCCTACAGCACTGTCCCTGTGTAGCTTGGGCTTTCCCTGGCTGTAATGTATATGTAACTGTCCCTGTACTTTTGTAGGCATGACTAATCTTTCAGCTTGAGCTTCTGTTTCCTGCAGGGAAAACCTCCTGAAGCTGAGATTCAGTTCAGTTTTGCAGCGTCTGATTCCTATTGCGTATATCGAGGAGTTTCTCATGTCTCATGGCAGCTGTTAGATCATCTGAGTACAACCTTAGTAAGCCCCCCCGTCCGTTTTTCATGCAAATTCCATCCTGCTGTTGTTAAACTCTTCATCACTTTGCAGTGAGGGAGGGAAACGGGGAGCTAATGAGGCTTTGTACTCATGGAGGTTGAATGTCTAGTCTTCAGCAACTTTAACCTGTACCAGTCCCTTTGAGGGAGGAGTGTGGGGGAGAATGTCTAACTGGATCCACTCATTTCTGTTATTGTTAGGCCCTTAATGAAGCAGTAAACTCCTGTGCCTGTCCCTTCCTGGAGAGGATGGATGCTTGTGACTGTGGCCAAACAGTGTTGGTGGCAGTTGAGAAGCACTGCAATGGGGCAAGGTGCCTACAGGGCGATAAACTAATGAGGAATAACCATGTCACCCTACTGCTTTCTTTGCTTTTGATTCTCACTTTCTTTGTTTCCTGAGTCAAAGATACGTTAAGAATGACTTCTGCTTCATTTCTTCCCGAGGAAGTTCTCCTGGGCTGGTGTCAAAGCCCTTTGAAGTGGTTTATTCTGTGTCAGTTCTTATAGAAGTTAGTGATACATGCACGTGCTCAGGTAGGAGGACAGGAACCAAAGCCAGTTTCAGCTCATTGCAGTAGGTATTTGGAAAATCCTGTAGGGCTATTTACATGGGAGTACTTTGGCAAGTGGAAAAAACGTTAGTATTACACGCAGCAAAATGTGCAGTTATTGAAATGTGCATATCAAAGATAACTAAAAGGTTTGAGAGTTTGTTTGCTTCATAACGGTAGCAGCAGAAACCTCTTGATTGTTTGAGCTGTGCTGGTGTGCCCTAGTTTTAATGGCAAACTTTTTTTGGCTCTAGCTGTGCCAAATAATAACTACAGCATTGAAGTAAATCTTGGTCTCTTCGGTCTCCGTACTGCGACAAGGGTTGTCTTTTGCTATACAGAAAATGAGGATTAGTCATCTTCAAGGATTGAGACTGGCTTGTTGACCTCTTGTATGGTCTTTTCATAAGCAAAAGCTTGCTAAGGAAGGGTGTTTACGGTAGATGAACAAGGAGGATGAAGTTAAGAAACTTGCTAGCCAGATGCTATGATGGGCTCCTCTGAGGAAGTGGTTGCTTTTCTGGAGGACGGTTGCAGTCTTAGGAAGAGGCTGCTGTGGGTGACGTGCTCTTTTCCCAGTCCAAATCATTGATGTCCTTGTCCCTTGGTGATTATTTTCCCAGTTGTTTTCCCCAATCCATGTTTCTATGGCCAATGTGTTGGATGTGATAACAGTGGTGCCTTTGTCCCTGTCTCTTTTCAGGCCATCGCTACATCTCTGATATGATGCCTTCTAGCTTCTGTTGACACTGTAACTTAGTCTAATATTACTGAAAAATCTTAATGTTGCTGTGCTTCCATCTTTCTAGACAGGATGGGAACATCCATACGAGGTGATGACTGCCGGGTCATTCGATAGCGTGCTGTTAAGTCAGGTAGTAAGCCCTTGTGTATGGTAGACTTGTTTAGACAAACACAGCTCCTGTCAACACTGAAGACTGGAGAGGTTTCCAGTTTCATGCCAGTTCTGAACTTAAAGAAATAGTTCTGCTGAGGAAAGGTTTTTGGGAGAGAAACAAGGTCAATATTTCCAGTGGAGTTCTATAAGAGTTGTCATAAATTTCGGCATCTTAAAAGTTGGAGTCAATCATGCAGTACTACTCTAATTTGAATTGATGAAGGATCCTTGAGTGTTGCCTGAGATGAGACTTGACACCTTAATGATGCTCTGGTATCAACAGTAAATATCTTTGATCTTTAAAGGAGGATTCACGAATTGAGACTTTGAACTCCCCTGGAACTGCATCTTCCACTGGCTGCCTTGAAAGTCTCGGCATAATGCACCAGCTCAGGGTACTTCCAGGAACGTGCAGAAATAGCTGTCTGATTACATCTCTTATTTCCTTGGCAGATCTGAACCTTGAAGGGCACAGTAGGGCCTGTCATGTCAGGAGCTGCAGCTTCATGTGGGTTCCTGCCCAGGAGGTTTACGGACAGCCTTCCCCTGCCATGCTTGCTTTGTCCAAGCAGTTTTGCTTGACCTCAACATCATGGCACCAGCGTAGGCTTGGCCCATCAGTGTTGAAGGAACTTGTGTGATTTGGGACCCTCTACCCTTCAGATCAAATGTAACTCTAGAACCTCTTAAGATTTTTATTTACGTTGCTGTTTAGCAAGTGCCTTAATCCAGACATCTGTTTCCTTAGCCTTTGGATATTATACCTGTTGTGCTAGACTGTAAATTCCTGTTCAGACTGTAACCGCTATTCCCATCCTTACCTTTCCTTATGAATAGTCTCTTGATTGGGGATCAAGACTGTGTTTGCATATTGAGACATAGATAACACTGCTATTTCCTTCCTTTCTGTAGTTGTTGGTGTGTCTTTCATTCATGAGAAATGACATTTTTTTCAAGTGCTGTCCTGTTGCTTCTGTTGTTTATTCCTCCCCCCCATGCTAGTATTCCCCAGTTCAAATTTAAGTAATTTCAAAACTTGGAACGTTGGGCTAAGTCATGAGGACTCAGAGGATTTCTGAAAAAGTGGGGAAAGTTCTTATTCCTGTTCTATAAATGGAGACTTTATTCTCCTCTCCTGGAGAGAGAAAGGATTTTTGTTCAACTCATAATATACCTTTTTCTAAATTGAGTGTGTATAATCCGTACTTGGAAAAACATTTATTTTTTCTTTTTGTAATCAAACAGGATTCTGAAGGTGATTTGGCCTTCCATGCACAGAGTTAAAGGGCTGGGAAGGCTTCTTGCATTCCTTGAGCTTCACTCAGTCCTTCTGCTGTGAATTTTTTTTGCTCAGATGACTTCTGGTGAACAGTACTTTTTAGTCTCTANACTGCTATTTCCTTCCTTTCTGTAGTTGTTGGTGTGTCTTTCATTCATGAGAAATGACATTTTTTTCAAGTGCTGTCCTGTTGCTTCTGTTGTTTATTCCTCCCCCCCATGCTAGTATTCCCCAGTTCAAATTTAAGTAATTTCAAAACTTGGAACGTTGGGCTAAGTCATGAGGACTCAGAGGATTTCTGAAAAAGTGGGGAAAGTTCTTATTCCTGTTCTATAAATGGAGACTTTATTCTCCTCTCCTGGAGAGAGAAAGGATTTTTGTTCAACTCATAATATACCTTTTTCTAAATTGAGTGTGTATAATCCGTACTTGGAAAAACATTTATTTTTTCTTTTTGTAATCAAACAGGATTCTGAAGGTGATTTGGCCTTCCATGCACAGAGTTAAAGGGCTGGGAAGGCTTCTTGCATTCCTTGAGCTTCACTCAATCCTTCTGTGAATTTTTTTTTGCTCAGATGACTTCTAGTGAACAGTACTTCAGAGCTGGTTCTTTAGTCTCTGGACTCTGCTTCTGGTTGACACCACAGACCTGCTGTCCTGTGGAAGCTTGTCTTCCTACTGTAGGCCAAGGGTGGGGATGGGAAGCAATAATGCCAAAGTCTTGTTTATTACTGGCTTATTGGTGGAAATGCAGGTGTTCAGTAGAACTGAATCAGTAAGCCTTCACACATTTAAATAAATGAATATGCAGAACTTGTTAGAATAGCACTGGGGAACTGTTTCTTCACCTGCACATCCTTCAGCATGCGTCTAGAGGACCTTTCTGTTTAGTCACAAGCTGCTTTCTTGATGCTCTACTGATTTCCCTTTTTGCAAATTCCATCCTTCCCCTGTGGCTTTTTTTCTTACACAGTACTACCCATAATAATTAGTATTTTTACTCAAGCTTCATGGCTTTGTGAATCTTGGTCTAAAACCATCTAGTGAACGATCCAGGGAGAAAAGTTGAGCGCAAGGAATTTTGGTGATTCAGATGATGTATCTATAAAAAAAAAATCTGTCTTCTGATAAATAATGTGCTGTGCTGGCAGGAGTTCTAGAGGCTTATCGTGGCTTTGGGAGCGACATGGATTGAGCAAGTAGGTGTTATCTGGGCACTGCCCCTCACCTGTTGCTGCGTCAGCAGATGTGGACAAAAAGGAAGACATTGTGGAATTACCGAAGTTGCAGGGGCTAATTTTGAAGTTGCAGGGGCTAATTTAGTGTTAGGCTTCCTAAACTAAAGCATTTAACATTCTAATCCTGTGAAATTTGTCTGCAGCTGTTTTAAAATGGAAAAAAAAAGAAAGAGTTTCTATTTAAAAATGAGGCAAAATAATGTAGGAACTAAAACATTTCGCACGGGTCAACAGATTTTCTCCAAACTGGATTATTTGTATAAAAATAAAATAAAAAGGGGTGCAGGCTTGCAATATACCATGAGGCTTTGATTATGCTGAATAACTGCAATAATAAATTGTACCCTGAAAGCCATGGGTTGTGATGTAGAATGCTGAGGAAGAAATAATAGTATCCCGTGAGTTAATATTCTATTAAATATCTGTTAAGACATTTAGCTGTGTCGCAAATTGAGACCTTAATCTATTTAGTTCCTTTGCAGGGCTCTGCATACTATGAGAAAATAGAGGAACTGTAGAAGTGCCTTCAGCAGATCAGTTATTTTGCCTCCTGTTCTCAGAGTTTGATGTTAAGGAACCAGGTGACATACTGGAGTGAAAAAGGTATAAATAGATTCCGGCTTCAGACAGAGGACCAGATCCAGGTTAGCAGCTGTTGGTGTTGCCTTCAAGGGACAGTTGTGGTTACCTTTAGCTTCTCAGCTCCCCTGTGCCAAGTGAGGAATGCAGGAGAGGCCAGTTGTTGGTACGTTGTCTGCTTGTGATATCACTTGAGTTTTCTGTAATGCATGCTTTAATTCATCATTTCTACTGCTTTGCTGTGCTGCCATCCAGTGTGACCTGCACGGACTGGAGAGCTGGGCAGAGAAGAACCTAATAAGGTTCAACAAGGGCAAGTGTAGGGTCCTGCACCTGGGGAGGAAGAATGTCAAGCACCAATAGTGGGAGGGTCTGCTGGAAAGCACTTCTGAGGAGAAGGATCTGGGGGTGCTGGTAGACAGTAAACTCTCCGTGAGCCAGCAATGTGCCCTGGTGGCCAAGAGGCCAATGGAAGCCTGGGCTGCATAGGGAAAAGCATGGCCAGTGGGTCGAGGGAGGTCATTCTCCCTCCCTGCTCTGTGCTAGTGAGGCCACAACTGGAATAGTGGTGTTCTGAGCTCCCCAGTTCCAGAGAGACTGGGAACTACTGGAGAGAGTCCACCATAGGGTGACAAAGATGCTGGAGGGATTGGAGCATCTCCCTGAGGAGGAAAGGCTGAGAGAGCTGGGACTCTTGAGCCTGGAGAACAGAAGGCTGAGGGGAGACCTTATCAATGCTCACAAGTATCTGAAGGGTGGGCTGAAGGAGGATGGAGCCAGACTCTTCTCAGTGATTCCCAGTGACAGGACAAGGGGCAATGGGCACAAGCTGGAACATGGGAAGCTCTATTTGAATACGAAGAAAAACTACTTTTGGGGGAGGATGTGGAGTCCCCTTCTCTGGAGACCTTCAAGTCCCTCCTGGATGCAGCCCTGAATGATGTGCTCTGGGCAATCCTGCTTTAGCAGGGAGTTGGACTGGTTGGTCTCTAGAGGGCCCTTCCAACTCTGACAGTTCCTGAATTCTTTGAAACAGGCATACATGGGAAGAATACTCCTGGGGACAAATCTAGCTGTGCTCTGCTATTCCTGAGAGATAAGAAGAAAGCCTTTTTCTGTGTAGGGGAAGAAAAAAAATAATCTAATGAGCTAGGATCTGGGATACATGAATAGTTTTGAAATAAATTTGTTGCACTTGAAAAGGCGGGTCAGTTGAGGTACCGAGACTGCCTGGAATGGAGATCTAAAACTGCTGTAATCTGAGAGGTAGAAGAGAGATGACTTCGCATGGTGTTGTCTTAAAGATTGTGAGGTTTAGCAAATTTGAAGAATTTAGAATTTGAAGAACTTAGAAGAAAACGGTAGGACTTGAGGATTCGACCATGAAATAAGGAGAAACTAAGAAACCTCAGTGTTATTTAAACACTTTGTGTCCTGTTAAAAAAGGTATCACTGAATTTTTAAATTTTTAACAGTATTAGATTGTGGTTAACCAAACAGAAAATTGCTTTCTTGCTGTGTCCTTCCTATGGTGTCAGTAACGAGAGAAAAAACCCTGCAGTCTTGTTTCCTCCCCTCTTAAAACTGTTGTGCCCAGCCTGATGGAGGGAGTGGTTCAGCTGTGTGTCATAGATGCTGCGAGGGCAGGCTTTGCCAGTTATATTTGTGCAGCTTGAAGATACCCAGCAAGAAGACTCTGGTCATTGAAATTGTGCTGCTGGAAATCTGCCCACTCTCTGATCCTCCTCGGTGGCAGAACAGGAAAATGCTCGGCAACCAACTGTATCCTGGGATGCCTGAAACGAGTTGGGGCCAGCAGGTCATGAGACANGAATACCTCCAGGGATGGTGCCTCAACCACCTCCCTGGGTAGCCTATTCCAATATTTGGTTTTCAATTGGAAGAGGGGAGATTTAGATGAGATATTAGGAAGAAATTCTTTGCTGTGAGGGTGGTGAGGCACTGGAACAGGTTGTCCAGAGAAGCTGTGGCTGCCCCATCCCTGGAGGGGTTCAAGGCCAGGCTGGATGGGGCTTGGAGCAACCTGGTGTGGTGGGAGGTGTCCCTGCCCATGGCAGAGGGGTTGGAACTCCATGATCTTTAAGGTCCCTTCCAACCCAAACCATACTATGATTCAATCAATGTGTAGTTAATAAAGGTGAGGTTGATAACAACAATAGTTGCCTCACTGTAGAATTCTAGCAGTTTGCTTGTCTGATCCAGGGACACAGCAGAGACAAGGTGCCTTTTGGGCCATTTCAGCAGCGAGGGCTGCGTGCGTACCCTTTCGTGCTCGTGGTGAAGAGGGAAGCAACACCAGCGCGGCTGCACTTGCGCTTTGGGCACGCTGTGGGACTGGTGTGAGGGGCTCCGTGGAAACGCCAGGGTTTCAGCTTGTGTGCCCAGCAGCTTAGAACAGAGACTCAGCTATTGATTTCCTACATTAGAGCTGTTAAATACTTCTGCTGACTAATATTTAGCTCATGAAAACATTCTGCAGTAATCCTCTGTCTCCCTCGAGGATGGGGAGCAGCAAGGACAGAAGGGCAGCAGCTGCAACTTCATGTGTAACTGGCTCTGGAGTTCTCCAGAGACGTGTTCTTTCCCTACCCCTGAAGACAGTTTTTTTTATTCTTTACTTTCTCTTCCTACATTAATTCTCTGCAGTTGTTAGTGGGCAAAGATTTCCTTTTGGGCGTTGGTACCCAAAGCTGGACGGAGCAGTAACCGAGATGCAATCAGTTCAGCTAAGAGCAGAATGGATGGGCTCAGGTTACCAAAACACATCCTGTCATTTGTTCCGTGATGACTTGCATAGTAAGTTCTCTTTGCATCTCATAAATTATAAATGCTGTCAGCAATGCTAATAAAGTAAAATTAAGATTTACTGGGACTGGTGCTCTGCGAAGCAGGTATAGCTGTTTGTTGGGAAAACTGTTCCGATAGTGTGTCTGTAGTAGGTGGGATGCTTACCCTGAGTGTTTGAATCTCCCTTCACAGAACTGTGTGGGTGGTTTGCATTATTTATTGAAGAAAATGCGTAATCAGGGCTGGTTTTCTATTTCTGTCTTAAAGCAACAGCACTGCCACAGTAAGGGTAACCTTTCAGAGCTCCAAATGCAGGATGAAATGCTAGTACCGCTTCCAAATCTGTTTCTCCTAGTTTTTGTTACACACAGTTTATTTCTCTAAACCCCCAGGGTTCACAAATCACACCCATAGAAATATTTCAGTCTCTTAAAACAATAGTTTCCTACTTGAGTGGCTGCGGTGACAGTGATTAAAGCACAAAACAACTCTCCTCCTTAAGGACGTGCTGAGTGAGCACAGCAGTAATGCCACTTGTCATTGGATTTGTAGATTCCTTAATTCATGGGGCTGAGAGGAAGAGCTTACCTGAAGTGAATCCATTGAGTTTATTTAGAATAACTAACTACGGTAGATAGTTTGGAAGTTATATTGGAATTGGCTCTTCAGGACAGGGCTTTTCATCCTGCACAGCCCAGAATACGATGCATCTGATAGTCTGTCCTGGTTGCTATGAGAGGAGACACAAAGACTTGCTTCTTTATAAGCTGCTTAGGTAAGAGACGAAGCTGTTGGGCTATAATTGCTTCCTTTATGTTTTGCCATATGCTGCTACTGGTACTTATGGTATAGAATTAAAAAAACCCAAGATTTCTCTTTAAATGACTGTCTGTGGAGAAGTGCCTTCATACTCAGAAGGAGGTGGTAGCTGAGATGAACAGCTTCATGTCAACCCTTGCAGAGGGGGAAGGTGACTGTAAGAGGAGATATAATGAAATGTGTTAAAAGAAAAATCATTATTTGACCAGACAGGCAGCTGCCCAGCATAGAAACTTGGCTTCTAGTGTCTTTGACCTTATAAGAGTTTGTCTTGGACCGTGGCTGGCTTTTCCGTGCTAGCCGTGTGCTTGAAGAGTGATGGGTGAGTCATTCTGGAAATAGGGAATGCCTTCTGATGGGAACGTTTTAAATGGTACTAGATGGTTTTCAGCCTGGCTTTCAGTATTCAGCTGAGCCACCAGGGAACTGAAGAACATCACGTGGAAAAGACTTGGATGGCTTTCTAAGCTTTAATGAAAAGAAAACCAAAATTGCAGTTTTGCTGACACTGCCTCGTAATAAGAGACCATTAGAGTGATCAAACAGTCTGAGAAAGCAAGCTGGGGGAAGAGCTGTTGCTCACATAATGGCAGACCTTGCCTAGGAGAGAGTGCTGGTATATAATGTTTTGCCAATTATTGTCTGTAATGTATACATGTAGGTGTTGTGTGTACCTGAAGGTATGGTTCCTCATAGACTGTGACTGGTGTGAAGCTCAGAGAAGGCTAAAAGAAGGCAATATAGCCTTTGGTTGGCCTAGTGCAGCATCGCAGGACCTGCACGAACAGCCTGCTATTGTGGGTCTTAATCGTTGTGAACTTGTTTCCCTGTTATTTTTAACCTGCTTGTGTCATCCTCAATTGAGACTGAAGGCACAAAATGCTTGGATCTGTTGACAGAGGTCAAGCACTCCTCAAATTCATCAATTTGGCACCACCCTGTTGTTTTTTCCGACGTTAAGACAATCCTTCAGCTCCTGAAATGGGCAAGAATGGGGCTGGTCACCCTGGATAACCATACAAACAGGGAACAGAACTCTTCAGAGGAAAGCATGATTTCATCTATTTGCTTAACAAAACAGCCCTCTGCTGCTCCAGTGTTGCTTCCTGAATGTTTCTGATGGCAGTTCACTGCCATAAATGAATTTCCACTGTCCTTTTGGAGATTTTTGTACTAGTGGAAATAAGATAGCAGCTAGATCCTTGCTGGCAGGCTTAACTGCACAAAAAGATGCAACCTCACCCTAAAAATAATATCCAAGTAAGGTGAGCAATCTAGAATCCCTTGGCTTTAGGGCACAGTCACACAACGTGTCAGTGTTTTTATATTCTGTCTATTGTAATAAGCGTTGAGAAGACCCAAAGTTTCCCACAGTTGAAGGACATCTCCACCAAAGTCACTACCGTCTTCTCAAGCTTTGCAGGGTTTACTTGACACCAAACAGGTTGGTAGAACAGCTTCATAAAAAGCAACAGCTTTCTCTTGCAAGGGAGGAGAGAAATGTTAGCCACGGAGCACTGAGACTCCACTGAGCTGCAGATGGCCAAATATATATATATATGTGGTATATATATATATATATATCTGTATAACCACCCAATTTGTGGGCACGGCGGTAATGAGGAACAAATAGGTAGCACAAGAATAGTTTGCTTACTTAAGCATTTTTTTTTGGTACTACAACAGAAAACTGTTGCTTTGCTGTTTGACGTGGAAGCTGATGTCTCTATGAGCTGGGGAAAAAATTGCCTGAAAAATCTGTGTCTTTGTAGAAAGACTGAAGATGCTGGCTACGCTGTAGGCAGCATAATGGGATCGTATCTTATGTTGTGAAGTTGGCCTACGTAAATGCACAAAAAGAGAATTTTATTTTCTGAAAGCCATCTTTGGAGTATCACAAGATGGGGGAATGAAGTTGAGATGGTTTTAATTTGAATGCACAGTGTTGAGCGTGCTGCTAAAAATCGTCTGCACGCCCACACTGAAATGGTTAAGGGTATGTTCTTGTGTTTCCCATTCCACACAGCTTGTTGTGGCACTGCTGTGTGTCTAGTTTGGAGAAGACTGAGGGAAGACCTGGTCAACACCCATATATACTTAAAGAGTTGGTGTCAGGCGGATGGGGACAGTCTTTTCTCAGCGGTGCCCAGGGACAGGAGAAGAGGAAATGGGCACAAACTGGAATATGAAAAGTTCCATCTCAACATGAGGAGGAACTTCTTCACTTGGAGGGTGGCAGAGCCCTGGCAGAGGCTGCCCAGAGAGGTGGTGGAGTCTCCATCTCTGAAGACATTCAAACCCCACTTGGGCACGTTCCTGTGGGATCTGCTCTGGGTGGACCTGCTTTGGCAGGGGGTTGGACTGGCTGATCTCCAGAGATCTTCTAACCCCGTATCATTCTGTGATTCTGTGTGTGCTGCCTCTGTATGTGGGGTTGATCTGAGAAGTAGTAGGTCTTGGGATGCTCCGAGAGGTTGCCCTGGGAAGGGTGTTGTCACAGGCAGCAGCAAGGCTGACACAGCTCACACCGAGCAGATGCTTAACATGCTTTCAGAGCAGATCTAATGGAAATCACTTTAGGGGCCATGTGCAAGTCATTTGGAGCACGTGAAGTCCATGGGGTGTCCCTTCCCAGAAGGATAAAAGCAGTGTGGTATGGATAACTGTGTGTGTGTGTAGGAGGAAACTGCTGAACACCATTATTTATTTATTTATTATGTCTTCTCTGGAGCTGATCCTTTCAATTTGGCAGAAATAAGAGACTAGTTTTAAAAGCTATAAAGCAGTCAGTTTTGGTTTACTCCACTATGTCTTAGCTGTGTATCTGTTAAGCCATCTTTAAGTGAAAACAAAATCTCACGTGGGGATGGTTATATTCTCAGTGCAGGTCACTAGTGTTGAACTTAGCCCTTTCTACAGACAGCTAGAAATGTCAGTGAGGTGAGAAAGCAGTGGAAATGGTTTCACTTAGAGTATCTGAAGGGAGCCTACAGGAGAGCTGGGGAGGGACTCTTTGTTAGGAAGTCTAGTGACAGGACGAGGGGGAATGGTTTTAAATTGGAAGAGGGGAGATTTAGATGAGATCTTAGGAAGTTCTTTCCTGTGAGGGTGGTGAGGCACTGGAACAGGTTGCCCAGGGAAGCTGTTGATGCCCCATCCCTGGAAGTGTTTAAGGCCAGGCTGGATGGGGCTTGGAGCAACCTGCTCTAGGGAGAGGGGTCCCTGCCCAGGGCAGGGGGGTTGGAACTGGATGATCTTGAAGGTCCCTTCCAACTCTGACCATTCTATGATTCTATGATCTGTGTTGAGGCAGCTGGCAGCAGCTGGATAAACTTGTGTGAGGGGCCTCAGGCTTGACTTGCCGGCTCATTGGGAAGTCAAATTGAAGAGTATCCTGTAAAAGGGCACTTAGATACAGATGGGCTCTAGTGATGGATGCTAAAAACCATTGTGCAATCAAGCTTTATAACAGCGTTGCCCAAGTTAACTTCCCTTCTTAACAAGAAGGTTTAATTGCCCATGCAGACATCTATTTGGACAAGGTTCTCTTGTAAATATTTTCAAAGAAATTAAGGCTTTTGTTCTTCTCTTTTAGCCGTGTTGCAGAAGGCTGTGTTCTTTGTCACAGCTATTGATTTGAAATATTTTGGTATCTTTGATATTCCATTTAAAGCCCTAGTAAAAAGATGCTAGAAATAATGCTTAAAAAAAGCAGCTTGTTCCTTGGGTTTTGGTTTTTTTGGGTTGTTTTTTTTTTCACTGCCTACCCAAGAAAGCTTCAGAGCTGACTTGGATTTGATTGAAGGAAAAGTGGCAGCTCCAGGCAATAGTTAGTCACTATCGAAGGAGTTATGGAAAGGCTGGTGGTTTATAGTTGATAGTTTATAGAGATATATCATCATCATCTCACTCCTATTATTCTGATTACCTGGCCTTTGACCAAATGGCTCTTTTGAGGTTATTCTAAAGATGGGAAAATAAAAATTCTTGACTTTCTTTTTGTGTGTGTGACCAAATTGTGAATTTTGTTGATATGAAGCTTAAAAAACCCTTTTTTAAAGGTGGTTGGGATGGGGTCACTCGCACAGGAAGGTGCTGAACCTGCTGTGTGTGTTGTTGGAGGGGTGTCCCACCATCTCTTCCTCTCTGTGCCCTGCACTTTTCCCACAGAAGGCTGCTACCTTGCAATGGGAGTAGCTGTTGGGAAATCTCCTCAAGGACAGAAGAAGTCTTAAAACCACTACAGGATGACTGGGTGGCATTTAAATAAACTCACTCAGGTCAAGGTGGCTCAGTATTTTGGAAATAAGTACCGGCATTCCCCCTGCTCCTTCCCCCAAGAGGTGTTCATGTTGCTTTTGATGCTTTCCTGGAGAAGATAAAACAACCTTTGATTAGTGAAATGACTCCAGAAACTTTTCTTAGTCTAATACTTGAAACCATAGCTGGTTGCACTGGAGACTAGCCTTGGGTGGTTCTCCTGATAGTAGGACTTTCCTTATTGAGCAGTAGGGACAGCAGTCATCTAGAGTCTCAGGCATGGAAATTAATTGGTGAGAATGGGTTGGGACTTTCTCTTAGCACCCTTCATTGCCAAATCAGGTGCCTATTGCGGTGGAGGGCATCACTTTAAGTGGAAAATATGTCTACCCCCTCATTTTATTGTAGAAAAAATAGCTTGGATTTCAGAAGTGGTGTTTTGATGCATCTTGTGCCTGATGTGAAGGATCTGAGGTTAGTTCAGCCTCGCAACGGAGAGTGAGATAAATTCAGAGACTGCTTCTTGTCTGAAGTACAGATTCCCTGATAATAGATAGAGATGTCTGGGATAATAAACCAGTGGAAGCTTTCTGGTACAGCAAAGCTGGGAAGTCGTGTGATGTAAAAATAGTCATCGGAGATGGGAACAAAGAGGAGATGTCTTTCTGCCTGCTCAAAGAGTTTGGAGTCAAAGAATAAAAAAAGCAGTTGCAGAAACCTGCAAGATCTCCAGTACACATGTTGGCTGGGATTTTTTTTAGCCCTTCGGCGTGTTTGAAATCTTTCTGCAGTGGCACAGTCAGTTTAGCCCTGTGCTGTAAGGGCAGATGTTTTTCTGCTAATGCTGGTGGAGCACACTCAGCTCATCACTATTTGCCTGTGGGAGAAGGAGCAAAACATCCTTGAGGTATGTTACCTGGTGCGTTGAGAGTTCTTGCTCAGGTAGGGTAGGGGTTTTTTTGGGGGGAGGGTGTTTCTTTTCAGCTTTTTCTCCATTATATTTCTATCTGCACGTCAGTCAGAATCTGTGACTTCAGGTTAAAAAGAAGTTGAGAACAATGTCAGGTAATTGTCAGCTTCAAAGGCAATTATAGCAAGAGTGGTGCAGACCTGGAGTAACTAACGTGGTTTTTCCTCTCCCTGAGGCTGGATGGAAAGTCCAGTATTTTCCACGTGGTAGACTGTGGAAAAGCCACTGGGGGTGGAAGAGGAAGTGTTTTAGAGTTGGCTCTGTTAGATGAATAAACCAGCATTGTGCTGCAGGTTCTACAACTGTGTTTGCTGAGTAACAGGACGGTGGTAGTTGAGGCTGTTGGGTACTGGCAGATACTTTCTAAAAGCACATCAAGATTAGTAGCTGAAGAAGCAGCCGCCTCTTTAAATCAATTGCTCCTTCATAAATCATCTTGGAGGAATGGGGAGGAAACTATTTTATTAGATGCCAGGAGAGACTGTAGCTTGTATTTCCCACTTTTGCACATCTGCAAACTGAAATGTCTTGTCCCGAGGCTCGGGAGCCTCGGTTTTCTTGCTGTGCTGTTCTTTAACCAGGAAGAGAGGGGCTGTGTTTTCATTCATGGGCTGCGTAGGACTGAATGTTTTGAGAGCAGCTTCAATAAAACTTTTGCATTGCTGGTTGCTATGAGCTTGTGAATATGAGTTTATTTCTGTCTGCACTTACAAGCCCCGCCGTCTCCATAAACCAAAGCCATGGCTTGCTGCTCTCCAAACGGGAGTGAAATTGTGAACACAAGGCTGGCAGCAGATTTATCTGTGCTCCCTACGTGCTTTAGAGCTCAGTGGTGTTGCTCTCCTGAACGTGCAAGAGTGGTGAAGACAGTTTGTAGGCAAAGGCTACACAGCAGGAAGGTTTAACCTATAGTGTGGCTGCCTCTCGTGCAACCTTGAGACTAAAATACGTGAGTTTTTCCTTTGGCTTGCGTGGTATTAATATCCCTGACACGGAATGTGGTGTTGCAGACGTGCTCCCCCAGCTACGTAATAGCCTGTGAGCTGGTGTCTTTGGGGAAATCATATAGCAGAGCCTTGGGGAAAGAGCAAGAGCAAGGCTGTGTTTACTTTCCCTCTGATTAATAACATTACTTAATATAGAGAGGAATTATCTCATCGTGCAGCATGTGCGTTTTTCTTGGACTCATTGATACTGTGAATAGGAATTTTTCACTCTTTGTAGTGGTTCCACAGCTGACTACAAAGACACATTATTTCTTGTGAAGAAGGATTAGAAATACTCTACTTTTTCCCAAGTTATTTTTTTGCCTCTGTGGTATCCAAAATGTGGCTGACATCCACTCGTTTGTCAGTGTCATGTTGCCGTTCTCCCTGGGTGTTGATAAAACTAGGTACGTATAACAGGATATTGGATAAAAACAGAGCAGAATATTCCTGTATCTAATAAGCAACTAAGTTTAAGTTGTAAAATGTAGTTTGTGGTTTGTCTGCAGCTTTTCCTTCCTTCTGCTGCTGTTCTCCATGTCTCTGAGGTGCTGAGCACCCACGTAAAGAGATGCTGCTTAGAGCTTACAGGTAGAAACTTTGTGCATGGTAACACACCGTGTTTTATTGCCTCCATTTTTCTTGTTTTGCATAGGGAGAGGTGTTAATTGTGACAAATCGATTCATTCTTAACATCAGTGCTTGTTGTCCAAGAAGTTGTGCTTCAGTTAAACGAGTTGAGAGCTTTAGGGGGGAGAAGGAGTGCTAGATGGGGAACAGTCCCCGTGGGTTTGTGCCCTTGGCTGTTGTGGATGGGTGGTGGCACTGTCCTCACAGCCTGTGCATGGGTCCTCGAGGTTGTCCCTTCTTGAGCCCTTTCTGTCCTCAGCGCGGCAAGTGGGTGAAGATGTTTTTCTTCTCCTTTAAGGCTGGGATTCTGACCTGGAGAGGAAAAGCCAAGAAAAAGCACTTTTTAAATGCAGTGACCTTCTTGACTGCATTACTTGATGTGGCGAGATGCAGGGGCTGCGGGTCTGCACACCTCCTGGCTTTCTCGTAGACGTGAAGCACAGGAGGCTGATTTTCCAGATAAGTTGATTAAAATAACACACAGTACAAATGACTGATGTTGTGTCTTCATATAAGGTCTGATTTCACCCCTGCCCTTTCTCTGGGGTTCTGCTGTGGCTGGAGTAAGGAGGAGAAGTTGCATTCTCGGTTCCCTTCCCTTTTAACCACCTGGGTTCCCCATCACAACTACCTTCATCACAGCACAGCTTGCTGAGAGGGGTGCTGAGCTGTGGGGTTTGGGTGTCAACACCCCGGCTCCATCCTGCATTCGCGGGGTACATCTGCTACACGTGCTTCAGCCTTAGGAAATTCAGTGGGCAGGCTTTGGTACCAGGTGCCATGTAGCTGCTGCCTTGGGCAGAATGTGAAGTCCCTCTGGGCTTGAGAAGCAGAACTGAGCTCCTGATATTAAGAATATTCATCTGCTTTAAAAAAAAATGTTCATCCAGCCTGGCCTTGAACCCCTCCAGGGATGGGGCAGCCACAGTTCCTCTGAGCAACCTGTTCCAGTGCCTCACCACCACTAAACTTTCTGTTTAGTGGTAAGATTGTGGTGTGAAAGTTCTATTTATTTTTTTTCTTAATTAAAATCCCTTATGCTGTTACAGAATTAAAGCACTCTGCCCACCAGTTTCTGGAGGTAGTTAAAAATACTGTCATTTCTCAATCTAGATCACTTTAATTTTTGCAAGGAAAAGACATCTGGTTTGTAATACAGGCACCGTAATTAGTTCTACTGCTTAGTGTTACATGTGGATAGAAGATGTTACACGGATAGGTGCACCAGGCTATAAAAAGAATTAGTTCTTAGTTTTAGCATGTTACAGACCTGATTCTGCAGCCACCGCTATGGTAGGAGCAGAATTATTTAATGCATCTCTGAGTTATGCTCCCATTTGGGGAAACAGTCTTCACAGAGGAAAAAATACTCTTTCTTTAGCAGGAATGGTGAATGCAAAGGATCTGAAGGGGTTAATATTTTTAAGCTAGCTTTGCACAGTCTGTCTATGGTATATAAATATGCAAACTATTTCTATGTGAAGAATTTCTGTGTCCTTCTGGGTGGGTAATTTGTTGCAGTCTGAAATCACTCCTGCTTTTTCAACGCTTATCCCTTCTCTACGCTAATTTTCTGGTGTTCTGTGGATTTTCTTGCTTTTGCTCTTAAAGCAATGTAATTACTTCTGGGAGCAAGTAATTTCCAAACAGAAAATTGATGAGGTAGGAGTGTGTGGGGGGGGAAAAATAAAGTAAGATTAATATATCTGCTGGTGTCGCATGCTGTAGTACGCTGAGAACTGGGGGAGTTGATGGCAAAAATACTCTGGTTTGTTCTCATATGTCCCTGCCTCCCTGCAGTTGCTTTTAGCTGTAAATGCGATGCAGGGCTCCGGGCTCTGGTTTCAAAGCACCAGGGGAAGGGGAACCCCCATCACAGGCTGGCAGAGGAAAATGAGACTGCGGAACTGCCTTGCGCTTCTGATGCTGGATGTGGGAGTTCCCTGCAGCAAAGGTAATTCCCCAAAGCAGCAGTTGTTAGCAGCGTGGAGAGGAAGGAAGGAAAGAGAAGAGGTGGAGATGCGGTTTAACTTCATTTCCAAACCTTCTTTCCTTACGCCTTATTGAACCAGTTCAGCACAGGCATCTCGTTGCCAGGCGAGCTGGGATTCCTTGTACCACGTCTCTCTTTTCTCCCAGCTTCCCTCCAAGCATGCAGGAGAGCTGCATCACCCGGCAAAGGGTATCTCCCATCTCCCACCTCCCTCCCGTGCCTGGCAGAGCCGGCAGCGGTGGCACGGGCAGCCCCTGGTGAGGATGCTCTGCTGATAACCTTCACACCCCTGCGGCAAGGTTGATGCCTGTAGGGGCTGAAAGCTGTCACTTAAATTTCCCACATCAAGATTCTTTGGGGGGGCTCTTTGTCTCTAAAGCAAGCCCCCCCTCCTTTAATATAAGAAAAGAAGATTGTGTTTTCCTTTTAGATCACTCTGTAGAAAATGTTGCTGCTAGAGTAGCAAAATTTGTACTGGAAAGCTGGCTGCTAACAAGTAGGTTTCCTTTCTTAGAGGGAAACTCAAAGGTGATAAGGAGACCGAAACAGATGGTTTCGGTGTGTTGGGTTTGATTAGTGAATTTAGAAACGATGTGATTTGAGTATTCTTGTCCCGGAGCATTAATTACACCAGGAGTCTGCGGAGCGAGCAGGGCAGGGGAGGTATTTAATCATGAAGACCCGCTTCCCATGCGGTGCACGTTACATGGAAATCCCTTTGTTTGTATTCATCCCACCATTCCAGTGTTCTCCACTCGGAGACGTGAACCTCGCTGGGTGACTCGGCTGGTTACAGCAATCACTGCGTGCAGGGCTTTCCCACAACAGCCATTTTTGTCATCCTCTGGCTTCTCAAAGCTGCTCAAACATTTTGACCTGTAGGCGATACCAGAGTAAAAACAAAAAAGCCCTCGATGCTAATTAGATTAGTGCTCATTTGCATGTTAACTTCACACCTCAGCTCTTGTCCTGTGTGTTACTGGTACTGTGTAGTGGAGAGAGATAATATTTCTGTAGCCCTCTGCTTAGCTAGACTTCAGTTCTGTTCTCTGTGGACAGAGTAAGACTGTGTATGATTTTAGACTAACTGGAAAAAGAAAATATCCAGATGTCAAACAGGTTGTACAGGAATGAAGCAGTATCACTGATGCAGACACTGAATTACAGATGGGGCAGCCACAGCTTCTCTGGGCAACCTGTTCCAGGGTCTCACCACCCTCACAGCAAAGAACTTCTTCCTAATATCTAATCTAAATCTCCCCNGAGTCTGCGGAGCGAGCAGGGAAGGGGAGGTATTTAATCATGAAGACCCGCTTCCCATGCGGTGCACGTTACATGGAAATCCCTTTGTTTGTATTCATCCCACCATTCCAGTGTTCTCCACTCGGAGACGTGAACCTCGCTGGGTGACTCGGCTGGTTACAGCAATCACTGCGTGCAGGGCTTTCCCACAACAGCCATTTTTGTCATCCTCTGGCTTCTCAAAGCTGCTCAAACATTTTGACCTGTAGGCGATACCAGAGTAAAAACAAAAAAGCCCTCGATGCTAATTAGATTAGTGCTCATTTGCATGTTAACTTCACACCTCAGCTCTTGTCCTGTGCGTTACTGGTACTGTGTAGCAGAGAGAAATAATATTTCTGTAGCCCTCTGCTTTGCTAGACTTCAGGTCCGTTCTCTGCGGACAGAGTAAGACTGTATGATTTTAGACTNCTCTGAGCACCTTTGTGGTCCTCTACTGGACCTGTTCAAAGTGATGCTGATTTATCAGATGTAATAACAAAGATCCCAAATGAAGATTATTTCCCAAAGGCAGAATTTGTTGGTGTTGTACCATCTGACATTTTGGACTCAAAACCTAGGACTTCACACTTACTAAAAGAGTTCAAAACTAACTTCAAACTAACATGTGGAAGGTCCAAAAAAACCTTGCCACACAGTACCAGTGCTGCTGGTGTAACTGCCATCCACTGGCAGTGTTAGGAAAGCTTTGTGATTTCTCCTAATGGTGGAGCTGTGTTGTATTTCTTAATCTGGGAGCAGTATGGGCAAGAAGTAGGACTTGGGATGGAGGCATCTCGAGGCTGGGAGTCTAGTTCTGATCCGTGCAGCCCTTGGCTGTGTTTTCTTTGGCAAACAACGTTGATTTGAAATAAAAGAAGTTGCCAACTTGTTGATAGAGTTGGCTTGGTTCTGGAAATGCTCACAAGAAATTCTTCACTGCAGCAGTTCATGTACGGTGCTTTGAGCCTGTTGGAGTGACAGAGGCAACCTTGTGCTGATATTTCTGTAGTGTAGCAGTTGGATTAGTTTTCCAGGTTCCTTAAAAAAGAGAGAAAAACAAAAAGCCAAAACGAAACAACAACCACCCACTCCCCCACCCCCCCAAAAAAACGCCATGAATTGTTCATGAGCCCAAAGAGTTTCAGCTTGTTCATAGATGGGATCTCAACACATTTGTCTTAAGGTGAATGCCTGAACTCCCATGCTGCAGGGTTTGTTGAGTCTCTGCTGTTAAAACCACCTACACTGTCAGTGGGACAAACATTGGAGTGGGAAAAGACCTGTCTGTCCTTGTCACTGGGGTCCTTGCCCTTCTGGTGTAAGGAGAGGTGGTGATTTTCTTTGAGCAATGGCTCTGCTGTTCAGGAAGCTAGCCCATTTAGAAATGTCTTTATCTCTAAGGCTGTTCTGTGTTGAAATTAAAAAGAGATGAGATCCAATCTCTGGAAGCACTGTTAGACAACTAATACTTCAAAAACCCCCACCCTTGTTCAAAAGCTTGCGTTGCTCAGTCCCATCACCAGGATCTCTGTACCCTCTGACCACTGGAATTGCAGTAACTCTTTCCAAGTGGCATCTCTTGACAGGATTCAAACCTGTTTTAATGGACTTGTCAGTTCAGTGCCAAGTTGGGAGGAAAACAAGCAATTTGAGTCGCCTTAACTGGTGGGTCAGCACTGTCCGGGTGAGCAGGGCTGCTGAGCTGGCTGGGAGCACACAAGCTCCTTGTGCTTCCCTCTGCCACCAGCGCAGGCAGAAGCTCTCCCCAAACATTTCGGACAATATCCCCCCAGGGGGCAGAGCTTAAAGGTGAAGGAAGCCTCCACTTTGAACATGTGCTGCTCATCCTTGCCAAAATAAAACCAGTGATGGGCATTGGGTATGAATGAAATTTGAGCCATGAGTCATTCCCCAGGAAAGACCTTGCTCAAAATCATTAATGCAGAAATAAAGTGTATTCCTTTGGGGGCTTCTCCTGCTTGTTAGCTCTCCCTGTGCTGGTAGCAGGGAGAGGAGGTAGCCTTGACTTGCAAACATTCATTTTGGTTATCAGCCTCACTGGCAGAAAAGGCAATCAGAGCCCTGAGCGTTACTGGGATTCCCTGCTCTTTATTTATTTATAGATCTCAAGCTCAACTGAAAGCAAGCAGGAGGAGAAAGTCCCGGGCACAGGGAAGGAGAAGCAGTTCCCTCGGAGTGAAGCATGAATGGAGCGGTTGGCTTTTTTGATCCCACTCAAATAGGGATGCAGTTAGCACAGTAACACTCTAAATCATTCTTTCAGCACAATCATTGGCAGATTGTGCACAGATTTTGCAGGCAGATAAATTTCAAGTCGCTGTCTAAAGCGTAGGATAGATGGGCTGATGGGTCTGCTGGAAGATATCGGCTTAGTTATTAAAATTTGGGAGAGTATCAAACAGAAGGAGCTGATTCCTGTGGAATTAAATGGTCAATGACTATTATTTTTCTTACTCACAAGAGACTTCCTCTTTCAGGGTAAAGAGTCTTTCTTTTTCTTTAGTCTTGGGCAGTTACAGCTCTATTTTTTGATCACAAGGCAGATAAAACCAAACGCAAGGTGTTGACTGTCAAAATCAGAAATCGGGTCTTAGGCTTTGAATATTTCATGATAGAGATGCCTCAAGATGTCTCTTTGTGCATATTAACTGTGTCAGGCTTGCTTCTTGGTGGAAAATAACCAGAAATAGCCTTAAGTATGCCCGGCTATTTTAATTCCTATACTCTGATAAAGCTTGAAATGATCTTGTTTAGAAGGGGAGCTGCTTTTTAAATACAGGCTGGGAGAAGGTGTTATATCTTATTGTTAAGGTGATCTTCCAGTCTGTGAAAGTTGGAAAGGCACATACCAGGTTAAATATCTCTTTCTGTGTTTGCAGCAGGAAATGTGGGTAGTCCAGTTTTTCCCGGGTGTATGTCCTCTTCAATCCTCTTGGGAGAGAAAGCTTTCCTCATTCTTTAGCTCTTAAAAAGAAACAGGTTAATCTTCGTTTAAAAATCAAGGGACATATTGGACTAGATTTTTAGGTATTTGGGCATCTACGAGGCAAATGGGTTTATTTATGTTCGGTTTTGTTCCTTTTCAATTTCTGTGGAAGTCGGACATCAAACCTGTCATTTCTTCTGGAAATTTCAGAAGTATCTGGTTGTGGGGTTTTTGTCTCGGATATGCAAAATGTGAATGTCTGTTTATTATTACAGTTAGCAGTTGTTTCCTATTTCCAAACTTTAATGCTATGAATAATGTTATAGACTGTGACTTGGATATTTATATTTCAACCTCAGTGTAAATAAGTTGTAAACTTATCTTATTTAAACCAAAGAGATTTACTAAATGTATCCAAAAGTGTAATAACTGCATATCTATTGACCTGCTGTGTGTTTCCTGAGCCAATAAGCATAGCACTAAACCAGGAGCAGTGATTACACAGTCTGATCGATGTACCTGGGGGTGGGTTCACATCATGTTGCTGGACATGAGTGGCATTTCAGGAAACTAAAATGGACTATATTTAGGGCTCACTATTTAAAATGAGTTTTCCTGCTTGATGACTTGCTTTATTGAACTTAGAGATTCTTGAAATCACTTGGTTTTGAAGTCATGTATCCCCCAAACTAATTTTTGTGTTGCTGTATTGCTATACCAACCGCAAAGAATAGGTAAGCAGGTTTTGGTAGGCTTGATTAAATGGAGTAAGGATTAAATTCCTTGGTTAAAAGTGGATTTAACTATTCTTTCTGCTCTTGAGCATTTGATCTTTGAGATCTCCAGTGAAGACTTTGACCCAAGCATCAGTTGCTGCTCCAAAACTAGACTGAAGTGTAGGGTTTTTTTCCTTTTTGTGCTCCTCACACTTTTAATCAGGGTTGTGCCTTTGAAGGTAATTAGGTTCGTGTAGATTGGAGGTTTGGGGTTCTTTTTTCATTTTCCATATCTTTGCTACTCTGAGTATTGGGAACTAGCAGGAAAGATGAGGCTAAGAAGTTATAATTGGAAATTTACCTTTTTGTTAAAGCAAAGATTAGCAAACTTATTTCTTTCCCTTTCCTTCCCAAACGCAGGCTGAAAATTACCATGAAGTTCATCACAGGTTTATTGGTCTTTTGGGGAAAATACCTGAAGTCTTGATGTTAGCACTAATGAATTGAACTAATATCCATCCTGGGCAGTGGCTAGAGGCACTGGCAGGGATCACCTGCTGATCCAGGCTGGGTTCTGTCTTTACACAAGTTATTTTCCCCTGTGGGCACTGGGAAGTACTTCCCTTACAGTTCAAGTGGCAATTAAGAATATTTTTGCAGAATTTCAAGTTGCTCAGCTAACTATGTGCCCGATCCTGCTCTGAAACAAATTGCATGGAAATAACAGGGATCATAACTGGTTTAAGTGATTTACCTTGGCATTATCAGGGGCAATTGTGTTGTGATACTCATTATGCTCCCCGTAGCCACTGGGTAGTGCAGTGTTTAGATTAAATGAAGTGGGCAAATGTGGGTTAAATGACCTGTGGCATCTGTTCTCTGGGCTCTGATTTTGTTTAACAGCTAAAACAAGGCGAGGAGGACATTGCTTTCCTAAAGCAGCACCCAAAATCATACATTTAGAAGCAGAGAATTGTTAAGTTAGTGTCTAACTTGTTAGTGAGCTTTTGCTTTGGGGGCTGAAGTGGGCAGCCTGGCAGCAGGAGCAGCAGCCTGGCAGTATAACCTGGGCACGCTCACCCCTGCTGCCTGGGAAAGGACAGGCCACCTTCTACAGGTCTTCACTCATCGCATCCTGTTGGCTTTAGCCTTTCTCCAACACAAGCACGGGCTTCTGGCCTGCTGCCCTCCCCTAGTGTCCTTGGGTGGAATGCAGGCTAGTAGATGAATTGCAAATGTTTAACAGAAAAATTGCTCTAAAATATTTATCCAGTAATGGGGTTGAACAGCTTTTGCTCTCCAATTTAATCAACTATTTCACACCCACTTCAGGCTGCAGGTAATAGACTGGACTGAATTTTTTTGCATCTTACCTCTTTTGCATTATTCATAGCCTATTTTCTCTGTTCTCATCCTGTGAGATAAATGACCTCTGTTTTCAATAGCTAGGTTTGATTTATTCTTTCTTCAGCCTGTGTAATATATAAACAATTCCAAGACAGATTTGGAAGATAACTTCTTGAAGACACAAACCGTTGGATTGCATTGATCCAACATCCACTGATGCATCAAGATGACAGCACCCATTTGAGAGGAAAGTGGACCAAGAAGAACTTATATTTGAGGATTATAAGTTGTCTCCTCTACAAGCCAATGGTTGCTTTTTACTGGCAGAAAACTAGAAAACTAGTTCCTTTAAATCTTATTCTGATGAATCATCTACTCTTTGATTCTATAAGGCTATTTAATACCAGAAGTTACATATTGTGCTTTTTGGCACCAGACCTGTTTGAAGAAGTTTGTCCCTGTGGTTTTTCCCACTTAGCCTGAGGGGCTGTGCTCTGAGGAGTGTCACATATGGAGCTTAAACCTAGATCATATAGAACAGAACACGTAAAGACTGGAGGTTTTGAGTAATAGTGATGCCCTGGCAGCGTAGGGTTGTACTGCTGGCTGAGGGTGAATGAGGAGCTTGGGGGGATGAAGTAAGTGTTGGTAGCAGGGAGAATTCACCTCTAGTATAAAATGGAAGTTTATTTTACAGGGAGCAAGACAAATGTAAAAGTGGTTATTTGAAGCTGCATAGTGTGTTTTGACCCGTGAACTCCGTGCTTTCAGTGTTGGATGGTCTTTCTCTGCTTGATGTCGGTGTCAAATCCTTCCTGAGGAGAAATAAAGTTTATTGAGTGGAGGAAGAACGCTTTCTGTGTGCAGGTAGGCTGATAAATCACATGCTATTTACCTGAGCTACTTCCCTTGATGCTTTCCCACATGAAATCTTTCATTTGAAAGAACCTAATGAACAGCTTAAGAGCTGTACAGACAAGAGGGTTGTAGAGTAAGGCTTGAGAAGTGGCACAGCCGGTTCATACTCACTGGTTACTTTAAACAGGGGAGGAAAAAAACTGGTTTTGATAGCGATGACTCCTCATGCAGGAGGATAAGGAGCAGGAGTGCTCACATGTGTGTGTCCACATGCTTGAGCCTGTGTCAGGGAGCTGTTCTGCAGTGTCTGTTGTGTTATTTCTCCTTTTCTGGCAAGTCCTTGGAAATAGTTTTGCGATTAATGGAACTCTTGGTGTACATCACAATGCAATGAGCTCATGGATAAACTTGCTTAGAAAGTGCTTTTTCAACTATCGTAGCAAATGTAGCCAAGCATTGAAACACTTCAATATTTTTTTTTTCCTTGTTTCTGTGCCAGAAATATTTTAACTGCATTAAATATCCTTCGATATCTTTCTCTGAGCCAGTGATAACTTTCTTTATGCCTGGGAGCCAAGAAGCTAATGAAGGTTGCAGAGTTCAGCAAAACATTGTTCTCGGTCTTGCTGCCGTAAGGAAACGGTTGTGGAAGTCTCCCTTGGTTGTTATAAAGAGCAATGAGCAGTCAAATGACAGGGGGCAAGGACACCTGGAGAGGGTGGATGTTACGGAAGCCTGTTGAGAGCATCACCCTGTGTGCAGTACTGGGGTTTGGCGTGTTGCTGTGGGATGTACTGGGCTGATAACAACACAGGTGGGCCAGGTGCCGGGAAACTTAAGACAGTGGAAGTAAGTATTGATTTCCTTCAGGTGAATGTGACTTGCAGTTCTAAAATGCTTCGTGGCTGCTGTCTGGGAAGAGTAAAAGCTTATGAGGAATGAAATAACAGGTGAGGCTGTCAGAAGGCAACCTGCTGGAAGAGGAGGTTTTTGCTTACTTAAGCACATGCAAACGTGCTGGTGAAAAAGAAGCACTGAGGCTGTTTGCTGGTGGTGCGTTGCCTGCTCCCAAGGGATGGGTTCCAGGTTCGGTTGCTGCGCTCCCAAACATTCAAGGGGTGTGCTGGGTGACGTTCGCACACCTTCCTGCCAGCTGTTGAGATATAAGGTGTGGAAGGGTCAAAGTGAACATTCCTCAGTGCAGTGTAGACACAGGCCTCACGTTTGTACTTGGCACTGGGTAACGGATTCCGTTTTGAGTTGGCTTTTGGTCCTTGTCTCTCCTACTCGCTTCATGCTGCTGAGTCTGTTGATGTGCATCCGCTTCCTTCCCGTGCTTCACCACCATCAGTGTGCTCCTGAAGGTCTGCAGCTGAGCCACTAGCTCTGATGAAGCAGTGTGGAAAATTCTTTTCTGTTGTTCTATTCTTCCAGCAGCTTTAAAATCAAACAAACAAACAAAAAGCTCCTAACCCAAATGAAGAAACTTACCAAAATCCCACCCCCATTCCCCCAAATGAAGTACCTGAGCCTTTTGCTTCAAAGCACCTTAGTATTTCTGCATATAACATCCTCCCCTCATCTTTTATCTTCTTTCTCTTCCAGTAATGTGATTGGTTTTCCCTATACAATGTCTTTTAAGCTCTTAAATATGTTATTCTGTAAACTGGTGACTAGCAGAGGCATGTTCCACACAAATTGGAAGCCCAAACTGGTAGCCTTTGACAAAACTGCATGTTTTTTTCACTTTGATGCTGATCCTGTAACCCTTGACTAGTCACACAGTTCTAAAGAGAAAGCTTTAGCTTTTTTATTCCTCCCTGTCTGCATGGAGGAGTACATGAACTGCTTCTGTTCATAAGGATATGTATAGTGTATGGTGTCACAGACTGTGTTTTGAAGATGCTGAGGTCAGAAGTGTGGTGGGGAACACTGTAAACAGGGCGAGGGCAGCCTCTCTTCTGCATGAGAGGTGCCAAATGACTGGTGACAGCTGATGAAACAGCTGCAAATGTCACACATGAGGTGCCCAATATGTGGCGTCACCTGACCGTGTATCACTTCTTGTATTTTAAGATTTGCTCTGAAAAGATGACTCTGCTTTATTAGTGCAGTTCAAGATGTGCTCGCTCACTGCCTTTCAAAGACAGTGATGTCTTTGGGTTTAAGGACTCAGCTGGGGGTTTGTGATGCAACAGAAATGCTCAGTAAAGATCTTTGCCTTCAGCTCCCTTTGTCTAGAGAGAGCTTGTGGCAAATGGGTCCAGTGGAGGGCCATGAAAATGCTGAGAGGGCTGGAGCCCCTTGGCTGTGAGGGACAGGCTGAGAGAGCTGGGGCTGTTCAGCCTGGAGAAGAGAAGGCTCCAGGGAGACCTTAGAGCAGCCTTCCAGGATCTGAAGGGAGCTACAGGAGAGATGGGGAGGGACTCTTGGTCAGGGAGTGGAGTGACAGGACAAGGGGTAATGGTTTAAAACTGGAAAAGGGGAGATTTAGATTAGATATTAGGAAGAAGTTCTTTGCTGTGAGGGTGGTGAGACCCTGGAACAGGTTGCCCAGAGAAGCTGTGGCTGCCCCATCCCTGGAGGGGTTCAAGGCCAGGCTGGATGGGGCTTGGAGCAACCTGGTGTGGTGGGAGGTGTCCCTGCCCAGGGCGGGGGGGTTGGAACTGGATGATCTTGAAGGTCCCTTCCAACCCAAACTATTCTAGGAAACTTTGAGGGTGACAACAGGTCTGGTGGTTGTAGGAACTGACCCCCCTCTTGCACGGTGGTGCCTGTTCCCGGCAGAGGTGTGTGGGCACTTCGGAGGTGCTCGTCACTGTTCTATTTTGTGCTGATCTGAAAGTCTAGTTACCGCTCACTGGTGTGCCTGTTGTCCAGAACTGCAGTGTGACTGCTGCTTTAGACACCTTCTCATGTGTCAGTCGTGGATGTCACATGGGCTGTGAAGATTTGTGTAGTTTGTACTGAAGACCTTGCTGCTTGTTTGCAAGCTGCGTTTAAAAAAAATAATTTAGAAAAACTCACAAAGACAAAAACTTGGCAAATTGCAGTCTGAAATATGTATGAAGTGGTTGAATAAAATTTGTCTTCTGTACATGTGCATGACTTATATTAGTTGTTTGCTACGTGCAGTAAACTGAAATGGTATTCTCCTTAAGGGAAAAAAAATAATCAGAAGTACAAATGCACTAGTTCAGAAAAATAAACTTATAGTATAGTAGTACTCTCACTCAGCTTTGGATTTTTTTGTTTTGGTGTATTGATGTTTATAAGGCTTTGGAATTGCCTTGCTAATGATTTCTGTGGTGTTTATGGGGGCTTCATTCGCCTCCCCTGTCATCTGCTCTCGCATGGGAACAGACATCCTTCTGTTCAACCTTCCTGGACTCCTTGGCCCCTCAGAACTGCCTCCCAAGGGACTCTGTCAACCAGCCTCTGAAACAAGCCAAGGTCTGTCCTCTGGAGATCTAAGGTGGCTGTTCTGTGAACTCTCCCTCCCTTACTTCTCCAAGAATCAAACAATATCATTTTGTGATCTCTGTGCCCAAAGTGCTGGCAGTCTGTGTTGTATTTTAAAGTCAAGTCAGTACAGGGGACCTTTAAAAGCCTGTCTGGAATTTTATGTGGTTCCCCAGCTGGGCCAGATTAGTTGCTTCTCCAGGGCCTGAGGTTGTGAACTCTGCTGTTGTGGCAAAAAGTGGGGAAAAAAGAGGATTCCCGTGATCAGCTTGCCAAGAGGCCTTGGATTTTTGTTCTTGCAATGTGGGGAAATAGTATGAGAAACATTCATTGTGCTAATGGTTCAGTGATTTCTGTCATGGGAGATTCCTTTCAAGGGCTGTGGAATATCTTTGGTCTCTATCTGACTTCTCTCGTTCCCAGGTGCTACAGCACATAGGAGAGGAAAAGGAAAAGTGCTAGTCACCCAAATGGCTGTTGTGAAATATACCTTCTGTGAAGAGGAGGCACTGACACTAGTTTAAAGCCTCCGTTATTATCTCAACCCTCACTACAAGCAAGCTCTTCCATTTTTCTTACTGTTCCTGATGTCCAGGCAAAGCCAGTTACTGCCCAGAAGGCAGCGAACTGGGGACACGGGTCTGATGTTTCCAGCTCTTCGTGTTGGCCACTGTTAAAGAGAAACTTTGCCTTGGTCAGGTGGTTTGGGAAGCCAGAAAGCTGGTTAGCCCTGCTGTGGTAGGAACACTGTGCAGTGCACGTGTTTGGTGTAACCTGGGTTCCTCTTGACAAGAATGTCATGGGCCCATCTTTCTTTGAAATGGGGGCCTGCACATTTCCTCTTTCTGTTTTAGCATTAGGCTGAGGTTATGTCCTGGTTTGAGGTAAAAAACCCCAATTTTCTGTTTTACAATTTTACTTTAGTAGTTGGGCCTCTTCTGACTAACTAAACTCTGAAATTAACAGCACGTTGTTCAGAAAACTGTTCACTTTCAGGGTCATAAGACCCAACTGTAGCAAGGAACAGCGGGCAGAGAGGCCCTGGCTTATCCTTATTGCTGGAACAACCAAGGGCAGGGAATTCCCTTATTTGCCTTCTTGGAGGGTCAGAAGTGGAAAAGCACAAAGGGGTCGCACCTGTAGGGAGGAACAGACAGGACAGGGGACCCAAACCTGACCAGCTGGGGTATTCCATCCCATCCACATCATGCTCAGGATAAAAGCTGAGGGATCCAAGGGTCAACTCTCTTCCTTCAGTGGCTGATGTCCAAGGAGGACCCTGCCTATTTGGCTGCCTTTGATCCCGATCTGTGCATTCCTGTCTCTAGATCTGGAATCTAGCTCCTGTCGGTCACTGAGTCTAGTCTGGGACTTTTCCTGATGCATGTTGGCAGCGCAATCATCATTCCAGGAGCTTGATATGATTTTGTATATACTTAATTTATTTCAATATTTTATTCTTTTTAAATTTAATTTAGTATTAATATTTCATTAAAGTAGTTTAGTTCATTCTAAACTCATAAATCTCCTTATCTTTTCCTCTTCTTTCTTTTTTTGGAGGAGGAAGGGTTGGTCTGGTCTTGGTAAATTTGGCTGAGACCACAACAGGTCGCAACGTATTTAGTGAGACTCCAGCCAAATAACTAGGCAAAATCTGATAGGGAGCAAAGTAGATGTGAATTTTGAGGAAGCTGAGCTGAGCAAACAGGATCCGATGGGAGCAAGTTTCATAGCTCTGAAATAACATTGTAATTTCAGATGCAGTTCAGTTATGGGCCAGACTCCAAAGTGTTTGCTGTTGTCGTTATAAATCCACTGCTACAAAATCTGGACTTTATAACTGCCTTTGATTCTCGCCCTGACACGGAAGGAAGACTTGGTGGCTCAGAAACACGGCATGGAGGGAATGAATAGTCATATTTGGACAGGAGGCTTTCCTAGAAGAAGGAAACAGCTGTTTTGAACTTGCCTGCTCTGACAATTGGTTTGGACACAGTGACTTGTTAAATGATTTCTTACTGTTGACTACTTAATTTAGGATCCTTGTGAAAGAATCACCAGGTGGAATAGGTAGATAAGCAGATAAAGCAACCTCTCGAAGTTGGAGTTGATGGGCTCTGATACCTTTTGCTAGAACATGCCACAGGAAGTTTCAGACATCAGGGTTGTACAAATGAAGCAGGAAGGCTCTTTGTACAGTCGATGCCCTAGTACAGAAAACAGATAGTCTTCTGCTTGGCTGTTCCAACACTTCCATGGAAGTGGTGCTCTTGAAGTTACCCAGGGATGGTTCCAGCGTCTAGCTGTTGTGTTGTCCTTTACAGGTCACCGTGGATGCAGGTTGGGCTACAGCTTGTCTTGCTTCCGTTGTTAAAGGACAAAGAGTAGATGGTTCCCAAAGCAGTCCTTTAACATCTGCAGCCTGTAGAGTCTAAGGATCAGAGCTGGTTGTTTCTCTGCTAACACTGAGCATTGCTCTGTCAGATGGAAAAGATACCACATGTCAGCTAATGATTTGCTTAATAGCGCAGTTAAGCACCAGTGCAATCAATCTGGTGACAGAGTTAAAATTATCTCCTAATTACTTTGAGAATCAAAGAAATCCTGGCTGGGGAGAGAGGGGGGAAGCAGGGAAATAGATTGCATTTAAATGCAATTCTAGAAAGGTTTGGGGGCATAAAAGGAAGCTTGTGTCACCCTGTTAAGGTGAGCCTGATACTTGTGTGAGTTACCTCTAGCCAGATCAGAATGAGCATTTCAAGCCTCTTGCTGGGCTGAAAACGGTATGGGAAAGCTTATTGAAATCTGGTTTGGGGCTATGCAGGCTTTATTTCTGTTTATCTTTCTAACTTCCTCATGGAGGAAGTCTAAGTGTACTTGTTTTTCTCACCCAGAAATAAGCCACAGCCAACATTAGCAAGTGTCAGAGGTGTTGATTCTCCTGGTGGGCTCTTTTAAATGAGGGTTAGTGGGGTGGTTGTACAGCCTCTGGCTATAAATCTCCCTGTACCCAAAAAGGGTACAAGATGGACCTTTACAAAATTGCAGGGACTTGTTGGTGACTTGGTAGCACGGAAAGAAAAGCCCTCAGGGGCTTCTGCAGCTCCTGCCAACTTCCTGGTACGCAGCAAGGGGCTGCGGTGCCAACGATACCCGTATCGTCCATCAGTGAGGTAACAGCACCACGGCGTGAGGCGCGGTTGGCTTTGCATGCTCGTGGCTTGCAGCCAGCCAGGACACGGGCTGCTCCAACTGCCTGCTGTGATTTCTGGGGGCTTAAATGTCATTGGAAGCTGCCCTAGAAGTCCAGGAAAATTACATAGAGAAGTGACACTTTGGGAAGAGGAGCGATTTGGACAGGATGCTTTCCTAGTNTCCAACTCTAACCATTCTGGGATTCTGGGATCTTGTTCCTTTGGTGAAACCAGGTATTTAATCGTCCTTTATTCTTTAGGCAAAACTTTCTGTCTGGAAGATGCAGAATTCCAAAGCAGGAGCTTCAAATGAGCTGAATTAAGAATAATAAATGTGTGTGGGAGAACTCCCTCTCCCTGAAGAAGTCCCCTCAACTGGCACATGCTTTCTTATAAACTTGTCAACGGATTTTTCCCCAAAACCAAAAGGGTGGTGGTTGTTCAGTGGTCTTGGAGACAATGCTTCTGAATTTTGCGGTGGTCTGGAGGATGGAGATTTGGTAAACTTTTTGTAATCCAAAGGGTCATGGTGTCTAACTGGCTAAATTTAATGTATCTTCCCTGCCTACAGTAGGCAAGGAAGAAGATGAGGAGAAGGGCAGTTACTACTGATCAGACTTAGTGTGACAAACTTGCTTCTCTATTATTAAATATGCTGCATATATTAATAACAAATTATATTGACCACATGAAATAGAGATGTTTCCAAACCCATGACCACTAACACACTTAAGTTCAAGCCTGTAAAACTGTTACCATGTCTCTTTGTTGTGGCTGTTACTTTAAAAGTGGAAATACTTTTAATTTTTTATTATTATTTTTTAATGAAGTAGGTGATGGTGCTAGCCCCTCTGTGTAACCAGGGGCTTGTGGCAGCTTGTAATTGGTGATGGTCTCATTCAGGAAGGCAGATGGGGCTCTCTGGCCTCTTAAGACTATCCCTGTAGAGAAGAAACCTGGGGTTCAAGGTTAAAAGAGCTTTAAGTAATTATTAGCATTGGCTAAAAGGGAAAGTCCTCGTTCCCAGGCCTGTTTACTCTAGTGATAAAGCATTAAAAAGGTTCTTACACAAAGAGGTGTGGAAGGTGTCCCATTCTGCGTGAGCTGAGATTCCTTGCTTGGATGGGCAGGAAACCTTCTGAAGTTCTAGCCTTGATGCCTGTCCCTTCATATTTTTTTCCAGGGAGGTTTTTCTGCTGCATTTCATGTGTGTTATTTTATTTTCCTGAGAACAATGATTCAATTTTCATTAACTAGGTGAGACTGTCAGTGAAATTATAAACTGTAAAGGTGTCTCTGACAGCTTGTATAATTCAGAGCCAAATTGTAAATTGCTCCCTTCTAGATCACTGATCACCTATCACAAGATATTAAACCCAGTTTAATTGATTTGGGAAAGCTTTAAGGAAGTGACCTAGCCAAAGATCTCCCATTACTTTCCATTCCAAATCCCCCTCTCCTAGGATAATCTCTCTTCCCAGGGCTGTTGATTCTTAAAGGGTCTTAAATGACCATTTTCCTAGTCATTTTCCCTTGGTTTGTTTCCAAGGCTTCTCAGTCTCTTCATATGAATCAAGCCTCAGTGTTCACATTGGAAAGAAGGATGAACTGCAGCCCCCTTTGTACCATTACAAATTGTAATTGGGCAAGTAGTTCAAAAAAATGGCTTTTCAGGACTGGCTGCTGAAAACTGATTTGTTTTGTGTTGGATCTTCCTGGTGTCTGACTATTTGGATGAAGCTGCAACAGTTTCTGTGGGATAGAATTTAAGATGGTTTAAAGAATTTTAAAGATGGTTTAAAGATTTTAGATGGTATAAACACAGAAAATGTAGAAAATTACATGTACAAAAGTACTTGAGCTAAAGCAATCTGAAAAATTTCAATTAAAATCCTACTGACACAATCCTTCTGGTCTGGATGATATAGAATGAGTAGAAAATATTTTTGAACTGAAACCCAAACCAGAACCAAATGTTTGGGAACTCCTTTCATAATGCTCCTTTCTAATCCTAGTTTATTACTTTATACCAACAATGGATAACTTGATAGCCATTGAAAATGTGTAGGAAAGGCTTTGGTTTGTTTTACTTTAAGGTTCTTTAACTAGTGATTTAACTGAGATGAATTGACTTAATCATTATACAAACTAAAGGTGTGTTTGTGCGTAATGCGTGTGCCCATAAAACTAGTTCCTGTAAGATAGGAGGAGGGAGGTCCAGGAAGTGACAGAATTAGTTAGTGCTGCCAAGGACCTGCCCGCAGGCTCTGTGGTGGCACCTAATGGGGAGAGGCAGAGGTTCAGCCTCTTGTCCCACCACACTCAGCCTGAAGGAGGGATGGACATGACTGAGCTTGCTCTGAGCCCAACACTGCCTCTAAGATGAAATGGTTTCGTTACTAGCTTTCCTGAAATTTTGTTTAGCTGTTAACATCTGTCATACTCTCATGTGTTTCAGTATAGTTATGTTATTCAGTGCAGGAGCTAGTGACTGCTGCTAGGAGATGCTGTTAGGGTCATTCCCTTTTATCAGTGGTCAGTTAAATAAGAACCTTTTGGTTTCTTGGTCTCAAAATAAGGAGTTTTCCCAGAGATGACTGATGATGGAGTCAGTGCAGGCACTGGAGTTCCAGTCAGACCAGGGTTGGGAACAGGAGGCTGAGGGGAGCAGTCCCACAGATGATAAATGCTTTCCTCCTCCAGAGGAACAAAACCAAAGTGGCTCTTCTGTGCACTCCCTGGCCAGGCTGGAACTGTAACCCTCCAGCGTTGGGGAGCTTGGGTAATACTGCCAAGCTTGTGTTTCCAAAATCATACACAGATTCCTGCAGGGTATCATATGGCTGTTGCTTTTGCTGTACAAGAGGTCAACCCCAGTTTCTTACCTCTTCACAGAGAGGCCAGGTGAGATGAGCTGAGGAAAGTTAAGAACTAGGAAACTCCCAAAACTGAATTTAATGTGCTATTTAAACATCAGGTTCAAAATAAATGTGTTTCTGTTGTTACTGCACTTGATTAGTATGGGAATAAAGATCTGCCTCTGCAGGGCACTGCCTTCTGCTTGTGTTCAACTTCTGCTGAGTTGTCTTCTCTAGGCGTGTACCTGGGGCACACCACAGGTGAGCATTACTCAGTTTCCTCTCTCAGGGTGGAGATGGGAGGCCATCCTGTGAAATACTCATAGAATCATAGAATTGTCTAGGTTGGAAGGGACATTTAAGATCATCTAGTCTAACAGCCATCAGCCTAACTGATAAAAGCCATCACTAAACCACGTCACTAAGTGCTATGTCAACCTGTCTTTTAAATAACTCCAGGGATGGTGCCTGGAGATGGACTTCTCTGGGCGGCCCATTCTGATGCTTAAGAACCCTTTCCCTGTCAAAATTATTCCTGATATCTAATCTGAACCTCCCCTGGTGCAATTTGAGGCCATTTCCTCTTATCCCATTGCCTGGGACTTGGGAGAAGAGACTGACTCCCGCCTCTCTACACCCTCCTTTCAGGGAGTTGTACAGAGCAAGGTACATCATGTAGTCAGGTACAAGTTCCATCATTAACTAAAGGATATTAAACATTAACATATAGGGATGTTAAGTTTGCGTGTAAGCTTCCTTGATCTGTGGTCTGGTAGCACAATAAAACAGTGGTCTATAATGGCTTTAAAATATTCATATATTTTTGTTGGAATTTTTTTTCATTTTCTTCTGTTGCTCTCCTATGACAGTAACTTGCCAGGGAACATCAGTAATTTAAAAGTCAGAGTGACACAGTAGCAATCCTCGTGGCGGGTAGCATATCTAGGGGAAGAATGTCAGGCATCCACTCTTTATCAAATGGAAGATTTTTCCAGGGTTTCATGGTAAAGTGCATGCGGGATGAGCAAAAAGATTGATTTTTGCCATACTAATCACACCTGGTAGTGAGTGGGTGTAGATGGAGCGTGCCAAGTTGAATGTCCTGTGTGTTGCTATTTCTTACAGAAGAAACCAGGCCAATGCTCATGGACCACAGGTATTTGTAGCCGTTTTCCAAACCTGTGGTTTTTGTCCTAGGACCTGAACTGAACATGAGAATATCTAAAATTTATCTGACGCTTCTAGCAAAACTCACCAACTAAGTGCCTCATAAAGAATTCAATCCTAAAGCTAATTGGGTCTCCAAAATTACCCTGTGGAGCTCATCATCTGGGAGAGTAGTAGTAACCTCAGCAGAGGTTACTGACATTTCTGCTCCACTGGTTCCCTTTTTGAACCAAATCTGGTTAAGATTAGAGAAAGCTGAATTTTTTTTGGTGTGTTTTTCTTTCCTTCATAAAAATCAGCTGGGAGTTGATGGTGTAGGACTCCTTCAGTACTGGGATACTATGGGCTTCCATGACTTGCAGAATGTTGTACATCTCCATATTTCAAAGTGTGTGGCTTCTCTGAAGCTTCACGTATGCTGGCGCCGACTCCAAAGTCTGCAAGAGCCTGCTGTTTCTTTTCAAGAGCTGAAAGCAAGGTTTGCTCGTTTCTGAGTTTATTTCCCTGGAAAACCAGTGCGAGTTGGCTGCTCCCCAGCATGCACCGAGGCAGAAGGAATTTCCTTGCGTTTGTGGAAATCTCACTTCATAACTCCGCTTATTGTTTCATTCTTGACGTTGTGCGTGCCAGGGATGTGTCAGATGCTGTTTCTTCTTTATGCAGCATGGTAGCAAGGTGGGAGAAAGAGGGATGAGAGGGCTTCTTTTAAACTGGCTGTAATAAAGGCAAGAAGGAATTGTCTAATGGGGTTGATAAGTGCTAGAGGCAGAAAAACAAACAGTAAAAACCAAATAGCAAAACAAGTCAGCTGCCCTAAGGGGATTGCTGAGGGGAATCCATCTGATGCCTTCTCTCTCTGGTTATACAATCTTCAGCTGTGAGCGGCTGAGGGAGACAAAACCATGCACCCTGAAATCAGAAGTATCACAACTCACTGATTTCTTCAAACTACTTTTTAAACCAGGGTTGGGAGCCCTTTTAATTTGAGAAGGGAGGTACTGCCCTTTTCAGTACAGGGAAGATTCAAGCAGTGAATCTGGAAACTAGGGAAAGGAATTTAGCTCTGCCTTGTCTTTGTGCTCAGGTTCCAAAGCTGGCAGAGCCTTAAATGTATCACGGTATTTTGTTTAGTTTTTGTGTTTCAAACCTTCAGAATGCAAGGGAATTAAAATTCTCAGCTTCCCCCCCCACCCTGGTAACCATGAGGGCTACATTAAAGAAATGGAATTCAAACCATCCTACTCTAGTAAAGCAAAAATATTTTAATAGTGAAACCGTGATCTGGTGTCACAAACTGCAAGGGCGAGGGTCTAGCCCCACTTTGGGCTGCCTGCTGCACAGGTAGGATGGACTGTGCAAAGTTTAGGTGAAAGAAGGGAGTATGGTGGTCTGGTGTACCATGGCTATCGTATGTTTCAAGTAGGAATAGTGTAATTTTCAGTAAGTTGTTGACATTTGCAATAAATTAAGAATATAGACTGAGAAAAGGTTTTGTTTGGGAGTTTTGGTTTGTTTTTTGGGAGCAAAGTGTGGATGGTGGCAAGGGAAGCACATGCTACAAGCGGTAGAGACTGCTTGACTAATGTGCTTAACGTGTCAAACTTTATCCTTTTTGTTACCTCCTTTTCCCTCTCTTGCTTTTAAGAGGCTCTATCAAAGCCATCAAAAGCAGTAATGTACCTGTTAGAAGACTCATGGTTGCAGCATTTCCACAGCAGTAGTAACTCTTGGAAGAAAGGCACAATAAAGAACACTGGGCAGTTATTTCATCGCTCTTTTTTTGTTGTCGTTGCTCCTTTCTTTCCTTTTCTATAAAGAATGAATCTCCTTCCTCCTACCCCCACCTCTTCCTGGACACTGTGGATTACCTGTTTCTCTTTAGGCAGATGGGCAGAGGAAGCAGGATGAGAAGGGAATATTTATAGCTCACCCCCTGTTTATGTTCCTTTGCTAGCAGATGTGATGAAGCTCTGTACTAAAGATGGAAGAAGAGAAAATTCAGGCAGGAATGAGAATTGTGGCAAATGAAGACCATTTGCTAATGTGTAGGTCCCGCGAAGTGCTTCCACATGCAAAGATTAACACTTCCCACATCTTACTGGCATTGCCTTTTTTGTGTCCATCTCCTGAGCCTGATTTTAAAACAAAAAAAAACAAAAACAAAGAGGGAATAGATCGGCAGTTCAGGCGGGTTCTCATTTGCTTGACCTTCATCCGCAGAAACATTGCCCTACGGAGGAAGCGGGTGTGAAATGTTCTTTTAGGGGGCAAAATCTGACCTCTCGAGTGGGCGTGCTGGCAAAAAGAACAAGAAAAAAATCAGTTCCAGACAGTGGGATTTAATCAGGCAAGCACTCAGGTCCTGGGAGACAAGCTGTATGGTTTAAAAAAACCAAAAAGTAGAAGGCAGCAGTTTGGACTTGTTGGAAACGGGAGAAAATGGCTGCTGGGGTGTGGGCCTGTAGCCCTGCTCCCGGGTACAAGGGATCTCCTTGCCACCCTCCCTGCCATCTCTAGCCAAACCCTTGGGGTTTTTGCGTGCCAGTTTGCCAGAGGGCAACCAAACCGTGTGGTGCCAGTGCTTCCCTTGCTGGTTTATTGCATATCAGGCTCCCAAACAGAAGCACGGGGTGTGCCTCGGAGGAAATACTTCACTTAATATTTACTGTGAGAATGTATCTGGAGGCCATAGCAACAGGTTGAAAGGAGATCTACCTTACGAGGTTACTGATTCATTGAGTAAGGTTGGTCTTGGTTTCAGGGGAAGATTGAGATGATATTATTATTTTTTTTGTCAAAGGGGAATCATGGAAGCAGGCCAAGGTGTCCAGATGTCTTGAAAGAATGGAGGTGGCAAAGAAGGGGGTGAGCGATGCAGGCAAAGATCTCTGATGCCAGATTGGCCCGTTTTTTTTTATTTCTTTGGAGGTTTCTGAGAATGCTGAAGGAAGGCATCCGAAATTAGCAGGGTTGGGCCTGGGTGCTGGCAGCAGTGGGATCCCTCTTGACCGCCATCTTGGGCGTTAGGGCCACAGACAAGTCTTCTCCCTGTCCCCATGCTGTCCTTAGACCCACGTGAGGGAACTCTTTAGGTGTCCTCCTCATATGAGGACTGGAAGGGTCTCGTCTGTGCTTGGAGCCGTGTGTCAGTTCATGAAAGAAGGACTTTGCGACCTTTGCTTTAATCATTGCTGTGTTGGGTGCCTGGGCGCTGTGGGGCCTCTGTGAGGAGAGGTCAGTTCTGGCGGCCCCACAGCCATGCACAGCTCAGCCCTGATGGTCGCGCCTTGGGGAATCTGAGGTAAAAAAAGGGGGAAAATGCTAGAAAAAGGTGAGGAATGAGGAAAAAAGTGTGAGGAACAGCCCTATGAGTACTTAGGTGGGAGGAGGAAGAGAGGTGGGGTCTTCCATGGACTGCGGTATGGATGTTTCCAGAAGGAACTGCTATCCCTCAGGGTGGGGGAAGGAGTTGTCAATGAAGGACTCTGGTGGATCTTGGAAAAAGGGGTGGAGTAGGGGAAAAGGTGTGCTAAGTTCTGTCTGTTTCTTGCTATAGTCTACGTTAACTGGATGTAAATCAACTTTTCCCTAGTGGAGATTTTTTTTATGCCAGTGATGGTGATCACTGAGTGATCTCCCTGATTCATCTTTCATCTTCCCTCCTCTTCAAGGAGAAGGAGGACAGAGCAGCTGGCCAGTCAATCCACCACATTATATGTACTTAAATCCAGTGTAAGGTTACCTAATGGTGCAAAAAATATCGGTAGTTCTGGTAAGTTACGTGTTGTGGAGCTCAGGCGGCATGTTTCTGGTCAGAATAGGGCTTTGCTCTGCATCTCCTCTGCTTGGCAAACACAGCTGGTGTGAGGGGAAGCAAAAGGGGAGGACAAAATGGGATCCAGTGGCTTACCATGGAAGTACTGTTGCAGAGAGATCAAAATGTGAGGCTGAGTGCAGGAGCAAAAGTAGTTGGAGCTGTGAAGTGAGGGGGAAGATCAATAAATGGAGCTTTTCAGCACTTTTGAGGTGGGTGGTTTGGGTTATTGTGATTGCACAGGGAAGCTCACAGCAATTTTTGTCACTGAGATGCTGGCCAGAAGGTTTTAGGATAACCCCTGTTGGAGCCAGGAAAGACACTCAGTTTTTCATGCTGTGAGAGTTGGAATGGAGAGGAAAATAGCTGTTGCTTGTTGGAAAAGGTGAGCTGCTTCACGTCTGACTTAAGGCAGCCTCATTTAAAGGAGTCCCTTCATACATTGCAAAATAGGTGTTACAGATGACACTTGCAAATGTGTCTCTTGAAAATTGCACTAATGTTAAGACATTTTTAAATGGAGAAAACTGCAGGAATATTCCAGGAAATGAGTGAGCAACATGTTTTACTTGTGTTCTAGATGAATATCCTAATCCTTTTCCATGATTGAGGTGTGGGGTTTTTTCTAGACAACTTCTTTTCTGATTTTAATTAGGGTTTGGTGACTCAGTACCCCAAAGTTGTCCTTATGTTTCTATCATTGGTAATTACACAAAGTGCAGAACAGGAGCTCTGCCAGATTGCTCCCTTTTGTCCCATCAGGGAGCACTTGCTGGTAGCTAAAAGGCTGTTTTTTCCACTAGGGCTTTGATTAACTTTGTCACCCATGGAGAACTGAGGTAGCTACACTAGGACCTGTAGAGATGCTGTTATTTTTACCTTTGGATTGTCCAGTATAGACAAGCTGGAGGAAGTGTTAGTTTTAGACGAAGGACTGAGATGTATTTTTATTTTTTTTTGTCTTGCTCCCTTAGTCATTCTGGGAGCAAAGCTGCTGCGTAACCCAAGCCTCTTAACATGCATCTTACTGCAGATAATACGGGAACAAGTGGATGTGAAAAGTGAATTCCTGCATCTGTTTTCTTGAGACCCAGAAAGTGATTCTGGTGTTTGAAGCTTCTAATTCCAGTGGTCTGGCTTTGGTGCTTTTCATACTCCAAATATTGCTTGTTTTTGAAGTGGTGGATAAGTCTGTCTTAACTGAAACCTAGATGTGGTTATTCTGCACCTTGTTGCTGAAGTGGTGAGCTGTCTGTAGGCAAACAGTCGTGAGACCTGGTCAGCAAAGCTTGAAACAAGTTCCTGTCCTCCATCCCACTCTGCTTCAGTCCGAGCTTCAGCCTTCTGGCACATTTCTGTCTAGAACTGTTGAATTGCAGATGTGTGATAAAGGGTTCAGACATTTCTATCCATCTCAATTTTAAAACTACATCCACCCTTCAGGAATAAAAATGATTGATGATTCCTTAAGCTCTCACTAACCTTGGATGACAGGAGATGGCATTTAGGTCTCTGCTGACTTTGAGTTTATTTGTTCTGGATTTTTTTTCTTTACCTAACCAGCGGAGAAGAATCTGTTTTCTTTGATAAGAGATTTCTAACAGCAGCACGTATGGCAAGGCACAGTTCAGACCTGCAGGAGCGACAGATATGCAGAGTTTAATCAGTGTCTCTTGCTGTAGAAACGTACCAGCAGCACACTGCTGTGGGGTTAACGAGTCAGACTTGGTTCAGATCAGAAACAGGGTGAAAGAACTGTCAAAAGAGGTAAAATCCGGAGACACCTCAGCTTTTTGATGAGTCACCTAACATGCTCTGTTTCTCAACCTGTTTTCTCTTTTCCCCCTTTTTACCTCTATTGTGTGAGGGCAGGAAAATTCTGGAGCTAGCTTATACCTGTCAAATACTCATGGCCTTAAGGTAAAGTCTTTGCAAATGCGTAGCTGATAATATCTTTCAGTTGTGTAGCTATTTTGCAATGGGATGACACTGGGTTTAGTGGGTTTTAGGATTTTCTGAAAAACCACTCCTAAATTGTTGGGCTGCTGTGCAAATCTGATAGAAGGACATGATCTTGATGTGCAGAATTTCAAAAACAGACTATTAATGACATTTAAAAAAGTAAAGTAGTGAAAAGCACAATCCAAAAGTGCCAGTTCTGCCACAGGGCTGGGTAGAGCAAGCACATAAATAGTACTTTGAGGTAGTGCTCTCTGTCAGGAGGTTTTGTATCTCGCTGTATAAATTCTGCCCACCTATTGTTGTATTGGCTCTGATACTATTTGTAAAAGGATTAAAATTAAAGTTGTTTAAAATAAGAAGAATTTAGAAAATAAAATAGGAAAATAGGAAAAGTTGTTGAAAATTGTCAAATAGGGGAAAAGTCTCTTTCTTTTCTTTTTTTTTTTTTTTTTTAAAAAGCCTCCCATAAAGGCTGTTCACTTCCTTAGGTCAAATTTGGTTCTGAAAACTTGCTTACGTGTTGTGTGGCTTCTGATCACTGAAGCTTCTGACTTTTGTCGTAATACAATAATGATTCTGAGACAGCAGAGCTTGATTTGTCCAGGATGTGAAGCTGTATCTGGGTTTTGCCTGGGTGGGTTTTTTTAAATTTTAAAGCTGTTTTTGTTTGGGGGAGGGTGTTCCTGGTTGTTTAGCAGTAACACATGAGTGATTTTCAGTCCAGACAACTTGCTATTTTCAAATGTAAAAAAGGCAAATTTGCCCTTTGGTTCCCAACACATAGGAGGGTTGTTTGTTTTTCATTTTAGGGCTTTTTTTTTAATGTTACTTTTGCCAAAAACTTCCCATTTCAGTTCAGTTACAGTTGTTTAATGCCAGGTTCTCTCTCGCTGTTAGCTGCCTGTTTGACTGGCCTGCGGGAAGCTGGAAATGCAATTGCAAGGAGGAAAATAGAAAATAACTTGACTGATTTTTTCATTTCTCAAGACTGAGAAAAATGGAGTGTAAACACAGTATAAATGAGAGTGAATTCCAGAGCTGTCAATGCACTTGGCCGTCTGGGCCATAGGACCTGCTCTGGAGAAGGTCTAGTGTAGTGGAAACTCTCCTCTATTTGCATAGCAGGCTTCAGAAGAAAAGTGAAACAGCAGATAAAGCTATTTAAAGTAGATTATTGAAAGCAATCTCAAAATATGGAGATGTGGACAATTTGGCAGAGAAATAATCAACAGCCTGTGTTTTGTTTGCAAACTTCTGTTAGAAATTTACTTAAAAATCAAGCCCTACCTGTGAAATACCTTTATAGAAATCCAGGTTTGGCAGCTGTGTTTTAGAAATCAACAAACAAACAAGAAAAGATCCCAGACCACAGGAAGGTCCATGCTGGACTGCAGCTGTTGAAAGTGCTAGTCACTGAGATATATCCCAGTGTAACCAGATGAGAGCTGGTGTTGCACCTTGTTATTTTTAAAAATTGGGTTCTTTTGTGCTCATGTTGTAATGTCACTGGGGGAGGGAGGGGGGGAATCAGTATATAATTAGTATAACTTACTCTATAAGACAGGCTTTAAATTAGTCTGATTCTTGATTTTTTTCATGAACACATTAGTCCCTTGCAAAGGCTACAGAACATACGAACCATTCATGAACTTTCCTTTTTTCATATATCTCAGTATCACAATTGTTGTTTTCATCTTGAACAATTTGTTCTTCTCTGAACAGGCCTGTTTACTACTTGTATCCTAGAGTTTGGCTTCTCTCTGTAAGGCAAGGAAAGAGTACATGTGAGCAGAGAAAACAACTTAAGAGAATTAACCTCTTCATCCACAATTTCCTAACTCTACCCCACTCCTATGCTTAAACTTTTTAAACCTTTAAAGACTGATGCTTTTTGTGATTTGTACTTTCCGTCTGTGTAGTTATCTAAACTAATTTCTCAAAACTGATTAGCTCAACGTGGCTTTAAGAATACATTTTTACATGGGGGGGGAGAAAAAATCACAGCTGTTGTACACATTCTCACCTTAAACTATGTACGTTGAGAGCGAGGTGTGGAGAGGTGAACTTGGCTGAGGGGGGAAGCCTTACTGGGTGGCAGATGGTGAGAGAAGAGGCTGTTCTTGAGAGGCGCTGCTGGTTTGTGGTTACCCCTGCGGCGGACGGGAGGAAATGCCTAGCACAGGCATTGGGGTGGGTGATGGCCAGAGGGGGGGGACAGGATGTGGCACTGGGGTGCGATTCTGCCAGCCTGTTCAGAGGCACTGAACATTTGTCCTTTTTGCTGTGCTTGTATTTTCCAGGTGCATCAGAGGCTTTCTCCTTGGCAGAGTGTGAGAGTGGTCTATTGCAGTACGGTGGTGCCCTCTGATGGTGAGTGCCGACCTGCAGAAACTTGGCTCGCTTCTGACTTTGCTAACTTAAATCATCTTCCCTGACCCCTTTTCTTGGTTGAGGCTTTTTTTGGGTAGGAGGTAATCCAGTTTTGAACTAAGGAAGTGACGGAGAACAAAGTCAAGATAAATTAGGGAAACGTTCAACTTTTCTAATGACTGTCCTTAAAATTTCAGACAGGTCTTAGAAAGAAAAATGTAATTGCATGCAAACCTCCTTTTTTTTTCTTTTTTTTTTTTTTCCTTTTTTTACCAGGCTTTTTTCTGATGTAGCCGTGAGGTCTGTGTGATGCCTGCATTTCAGTGTGCCCTGCTAACTTTATGTAATGACAGTGCAACTCATACCAGCCACTTGCTCAAGAGGTTGAAAGTAATGTTTGCTGCAGTGAATAAGTTGTGAAGCAAAGGCAATTTTATTCCTTTATTTAAATTCTGGGACAGCTCAGACATTGAGTTTTTTTTAATAATGTTGTCATGACATAAAAAAAATGCCCTAGTGGAACTTTAAAAATCTCAGTTATGTTAGAATGTAGCATTGAGATCGTTGCCTGCTTAACATCTGCACGCCACGCGCAAGGACTAGAGAGCACTTCTGCTGACTGACACATTGCAGATCCTCTCCCCATTAAAGCTTGTTAATAAAGTCTAAAAGGTAATAAATTAAAGGGTTCCGGCACAATTGCTTCCCCTGCCAGGACAGTGAGTGTGTGCAAACACACAGTGCTTGACCACTGGGAAGAACTCAAAATAAAAACCTGAGGGCTTAAACAGGCAGAAGTGTAGAAGACAAATGTTGGGAGGATAACGCATGCAGCTGGTTTTTACCTCTCTTCATATTGTGCCTGAATATTTCTCTTGTTATTTCTTCCAATAACATCACCTTTACCAGCAGTAAATATTCAACACTGGCTTCTTTGGCCACACCCTTTTTTTTTTTTTTTTTTTAGTGTACTGTGTTTTGGCCTGATGTATTGCTGAGGTTGTTCTTATTTGAGAAGAGAAATCTTGGATGAAATACGAATGCCCTCTTGCCGGTGCACATATGTTGTGGTGCTTGGATGCAATTCATACCTCAAAGTGAATTCACGCTTAATATAGCATGTGAAGCTTTTAAAATCTTCTGTCATCTTATTTAGCAGCATCCTTGGCCGTGTTGTAGGTGTCTGTAAATATAAGTGAAATACTTACGTATTAATGTCGTGTACAATTACACTCTTTTACTTGTCCCGTGTATTTAAACACTGGCTTAAAATTTAATTAGTCAAAATTTTAGATCTATAATTGCTAAGAAGCCAAAATGCTTTGTCCACTGAATAACTTGTAGTTGCCTTCATGCAGGGCTGTCAGAGTAGCAGAGAGCAAGGCAGGCAGCTGTGTCACGCTGTCTTGTAAAGAACTTCTACTGGAGCTGTCTCTTAGGTTTGTGTTACTGACATGGCCTTCGGATTTTTTTCTTTTTTTTTTTCTTTGCCTCTGAGCTCTTCCCTCTCCAATGCGGTAAAAATCTGACCAGACATTACTTGTGTGGGAGGTGATGAGAGGATCAAACTGGAATTATGGACTTTTCCCACCAGCGAATTAGACTAGAAAATTACTTTTACAAGCTTTTTGTTGGGAAGACATAAAGCAGCTGTAATTCCAGACTTCTGCTGAGCCTGTCCACCAAAAGAAATAATTTGGTCTTTAGCACTTCACCTAAGCTGGAAATCTTTGAGAGTGCTTTTGTGTGTGCACCAGCGCTGATGATTCTTGGCACAGCGTGACCCACTGTGGTCTCCACCTGGTCAGCAGAGGATTGAAATCCAGCAGGGCTGGTGCTGGTGGGCTCTTCCTCCACAGCCCATGCTCCCAGAGCTGCAGTGGTGGTGTTGTACCAGTGGGGATACACAGAGCAGTGTTGGTGGAAACGTTGTTATCTATTCTGCTCTACAATAAACTGGCTTGCTGCCTGTATAATCAAGGTATTTAAAACCATTATTTTAAATAAAGAATGTTTTTGGTGTTCTGGGGTTATGTAGGCAGTACACAAGTTCATGTTGTATGTGCTGCCCGCAGAACCACAGAATTCAATACTTAAGTGGCTATTTTAAGCTTCTAAAAGGTTGATTATTCCATCTGAGCCTGCTATCACAAATGTAGCTAATGCTAATCTATTTCTTACCAGTCTCTTGCTAAAATGCTTGAGTGAAAAAATGCAAAAATCTGATAGCTGATGTCATAACAGCTGCTGATAGGGAGGCTGAAATTCTGTCTAACTGTCCAAATAAATTGGCAGTTTGCTTTATTTTTTTCAGTAAATATCTGACTGTTGTCTCTGAGCTTTAAGCTTCGAAACATAAAGCTGCTAAAATCCTGTCAGGAATCTTAGTCTTGAGAAGGGGCATTTATAGGCTTTCGAGTACTGGGGCCTTTTGGAGTGCTGTAGTCATTTTAGATGTTAATGCTTCGTCACTTCACCTAGTCTGTAAACACAACTTGAAGACCAGTTTGTCAGCACTCAATAGCAATCCCTAGGAAGAAGGGGGGAGAGAAACATTTGTTTGCTTGACTCAATTCATGAAGGCACGTGACAGTGAACTCAAAAGACTGAGAGAACTCAGCTGGCTTTATAAAAGCATCCATGGCGCATCCTTTCTTAACAGCCATGAGCCTCCCTTTTCAGAAAGTCACATTGCCCCAAGACTTATCCTAATGTCCAAGTGATTTTGTGATAAACAATTTCATCATCTGGCAGCAAACCACTGAAAGGAGAGGTAGAAAGGCCATTGATAGCAAAACTTTCTGAACAGTGGCATGCTGACAAATAGTTTCCTTCAGCATTTAAAATTGCATTGTTTGCTTCTATTTCTACTTGTGTTGACTTCTCTGACCCAGCTAGTGTTGATGTTAGCTGCTTAAATTGACTTGGCATGTCAGTCCGTGAGTTAGACGAGTTTGAGTAGATGGTGTAGGTTCACAGCGTTGGCCAAAGCTACAACAGGTGGGAATGCTAAGCCAGATGCAGCGTGGGTGGGTGTGACTTGAGACATGGCAAGTGCTCTGTGCAATAAAAAAGACCTTACATTTTTACATAAGAAAGATACGTAGCAATCCAAAGTGAATCATTTTTAGGTATGCTGCTATATCTTAGCAACTACTGCACTTGGGGAAAATTTTGACTGTTTGTGACTCGGTAGAGGACTTAGGGAATATAAGTTCTTCTTTTTTTTTCTTTTCTGTGTATTGGTATCCTGAAGCACACAGAATGGGCTGTCTTTTGGCAGTAAAATGATAACTACCTGCCAGTTCCTACAGGTCACTACCACAAATTTTAGAGAGGTACACTGAAATCCTTAAGAATGCTCTTGAAAAAGCTCCTGGTAACACTAAAGAAATGAAAAATGTTTTACTTACACCTAAGCAGTAATGTCTGTCTTCTGAAGTACAGTGTGTGTCAATCCCATGAATTTTAGAAGAAATGACCTTGAAACTTAAACTTAGAGCACTGTTCCTACAGCCTCATACTCCTGACTGCTCTCTTAAATATTTGTTACCTTAGGACAAAGACAGGCAACCAGTACTAAACAAGAATAAAAGGGTTTGAAGTAGGTCCTGTCTTGATATCTCCTAATATACACAGTCTGCTGTTACTTTATGGGCTATAAATCCTGATAAATTGCTCAGTGTTTTGTCTTCTATAGTCCAAGATATTTTGACTCTCAAAAACTAATCAAAGCATATTGTGATACCATGTTGCAGCTTTTAGATATCACCTTGCCTTTGGTATAAATGTGGTTGTGCTTAGACTAAATGTTTTCTGCTAACTTTCTGTGCTTTGTGGAGATACTGCCAAGGCAATGGGAGTGAAAACCTCCTCTGACTCTCCATTTTCCTTTGATGGACACATCTCTTGATAAAAGATGAACGAAAAGTTTAAAGTCTCTTTCATGTTCAGCTCCTAACCATGTTTGCTTTTTTCTCTATGGTACAAATACAGGATTACTACAAGAAGAGATGTTAATTTTTAATGGTAAACTTGCATTTTTGTTGTCTTTATAGAAGTGACAGTGGTTTACCAAAACGGGTTACCTGTGATTTCTGTGAATCTTCCATCCAGGCGTGAACGTTGCCAGTTCACGCTTAAACCCATCTCGGACTCTGTCGGTGTGTTCTTACAACAGTTGCAAGCAGAGGACCGAGGAATTGATCGGGTTGCAATCTACTCAGCAGGTACCATTGTTTACAAACTAATTGATTTACTTGCTTGCCAGCTATTTTCATCCAGCCTTTTGCTTTTTAAGTAAAAGCTCGTTACGGTGAGAGTTCTTGGATCTTCCTGAAAAAGTAGAAGGTAGAAATGCCATTCCTAGAGTAAGAATATTGTTAGCTGCCCCTGTCTGGGGAGGCAGGCAGGCAGATTTCCTCAAGGAAATCTGAGTGTAGAGGGGAGGAGGCAGAAAACATTCATAATGCTTAGCTTACCTCCATTAGGACTGGTTTTGGTGATTTTCCTCCTGTTTAGTATGAAAGACACAAGCTATGCAACCTGTGTAAATGTTTTGATCCATTCATAAGTAACTGGGTGTAAGAGGCAGTACGAGTGAAACAGTGTCTTGCTTAGCTAGGAAAGCTCAATGATATTTCACTTAATGGTCATATTTTGCTATGTTTTGCTTAGTTGCTACATGTCAGCTCTGAAGTGTCATTGGGGGTGTCTTATGAAAGTACCATCAAAGTGGATATATCCTTAAAAGTCATGGCCTGAGAGGGAAGTGCTTGCTAGGTTAGTCATGTCAAGGTTGTTACATACCAGTGATTGAAATAATCATTTCTAATGCCAGTGGGAAGAGATGAAGGTTGTGTAAGCAGATTGTATTGCAAAACATAGTAAAGTATTTGAACTGTGTGGGATGATGTGAGCTGCTTTTTATGAGGTGACCCAGAATATCACAGATTTAAAAAAGCAGCTGCATACATAGCTCAGCTAGTATTTGCCCTGTTAAGGTCTCCCAATCTCTCTATATATATCCATCTTGACAAAGAATATTATCTGTGGGAAAATGTCAAAGTCCAACAGCTGGGTTTGGGGTGGCATTACAACTTGCTCAGCCACAGTGTGTTCAGATACTTGATTCTCCTGTTGAATGAGTCCTCTGTGTTTGCCTTGCAGATGGCACACGCGTCGCCTCCTCCACAGGCATAGATTTGCTTCTGCTGGATGACTTCAAGCTGATCATTAATGATGTCACATATCATGTTAGACCACCAAAGAGAGGTAAACTGGCCAGGTTCTGGTAAACATCAGTAGTAAATTTCAGTATTCAGTTCCCTGTTTAATTGCAGGATGCTGTATTAATTTGTTCAAGAATATGAAGTGTTATTTCTAAAGGAAACCTTGCAGTTTCTAATCCTGTCCTTGGAGTCTAATTTAGCAATATCCAAGTAATCAGAGTAGTCCGTGATGAAAAGCAAATACTCATTCTGCCTAAAGCCAGTATCCCCCATAAAAGGAATAAAGAAAGAAATACAATTTATTTTCAGTTATAAATTTCTCTGATTACTTCTCAGTGTTTAGGGGAAAAAAATTAATTTAACTCATTCTCAAGGAGAACAAAATAAAAAGCACCAGCTTCTGGCATGCCTGTACTTACACCTGAGGACTGAAACACAAGGACCAGTTTTGGAAATGTTTCTCTGCTTGTTCCTTGGCTTACAGATAGTGGGGGATTTTTGTCTACCTTATTGTTCTGTTATTGTTGTGAGCAATGACATGAAGTTTGCAAGCTGTATTTTTCTAAAAGGAATTTTTAGCCCTGTAGACAGGAAAGCAATTTAGTTAGGATCTATAGCTTGGCTTGCATGTCCAGTTGAGGTTAGATGGTAGAAACTCCTTCCCCTATTTATCTGGATGGTTTCTTGTGTTTGGGCCTCCCTATCTTATGCCTCTCCTCAAGCAGTACAAAATCATTCATAAGGTAAAAGCTGTGAGGGAACTGTTAATGCTGCTTTTACCATCTTGGGCAACCTGAGTAAGACAACATGATAAAGGAAGTTGATCTATCAAAAATCAGGAGGGTGACCATATCTTTTGGGTCTCAGACTACCCTGGGTGGCTGACTTCTAGGAAGATCTGCTGGTACATGCCATCTTCCTCTGTAGATGTAGTTAGCTTCCAATGACATTTTTGCAATGAAAACAATAAAAATGTAGTCTAGATTTTTACTGTTCACAAAATCTATATTAAAGAGAAAAAAACCAACAAAAAACCCAAAACCAAGTAAAAAATAATAATAATTAAAAAATCTGACTTGGGGAACTGTGCAGCCTCTTGTCTGTAGCATGCAGGAGTGTCTGGAACTGGGAGTGCAACACTGAATGAGATGTTGTTTCTCCCCTATCTGTGGATTAGGCTCACCTCCAGTAGAGATGAGTTTTTCCAATCTCCTTATGAGCACCTTGACAGAAAACTCCATTAAGGCTGGGCATCTAAATCGCTGGATATTTCTCACACACAAAGTGTTCTTCTCTGCTCTCTCACCCTGCGCTGTCCCCTGAGTGTGGTGTTTTCACACACTTACAAGATACTGTAAGCCAAGAAGCAGAGTAGTTATTTTAACAAGCTCTCTCTTCCATCTGTCAGCCCCTGAGAGCATATGATGGTACGAAGGCTAGATGGTCTAGGCAATAATTTTTAATACAACTAAATGAGAATGCAAGCATGGAGAAATTGCTGCCCTAAGGTAAGACAATCTATCAGTTCCACTTCCCTAATGTTTGGGAGAGCAACATCTGTACCAGCAAGTCGATGTGGTTTTGGTTAGTTCACTTGTGTGATATACCCATTGTGTGCTGGTACGTGAGCTCTGGGATCACCTAGGTTACACGAAATGCTGCCTCTGATTCATTTGCCAAGGAGATTTCTATAGTTAGCTTGTATTAAAATGAACGTGCCCATAAATAGGCACTGAGATTAGTTCTGTTAGACTTCTCAGCTGTTGTTTTTCCATTTTTACAAAATTGCCTTGTGTGTTTTAAAATGGAAGTGCCAGAATACTGGAATCTTAAATACTAAGGACTTTTTGTTGGGCACTTCAATAGGAACACGAGGGGATTTTTTTTCCTCAGGGAGGGAGGGGGAAGCAGCCCTTTAGCTGGGAGGGGGATGTGGTGTGCTTTGTGTGCCTTGGCACAGACAGCTGAGGCACTTCTTTCCCCTGAGCTGCTAGCATTAAAATTTCAGTCATCTATAGCTTTTTATGTATCTACACTCTTTCACTTGTTGCTCATTTGAGAGTTGCAGGCCAGGTCTAGATGGGTTGTCATGGCTTTGCCATGTCAGCTCTGTTTTCTATATTGATAAAATCATATTTTGAGAAGATAACCTGCCAAAAAGAGGAAAAAAAAGGTTGGGTTTTGGCTTTTTTTGGTAGCTTCCTTAGACTTGTACCTTAGGTTATTTGGCTAATGTCAGTTTCTTTTCCTTTCATTTGAAACTTGGGGTTTTTCCACATGGAGTGTGTAATATACCGTGAGTCACAAATCCTTCACAAGTTGATTTCCTTCAGGAGTGCTTTTTGTGTGGAAATGCAGGAATAAAGGCAGTTTCAGTTAGTGACCCTATTACTGTCTTTATTTAAATACCATGAGAGAGAACTTCATGTCCTGTAGGCATCGCAGTAAGGGATTGCCCACAGAGAGGAAATCAAAATAATTATCATAAGACTGCGAGTTCTGAGGTCACCAACCCAAGATCTTTGGCCACCATCGTTGATAACCATGGCTGCTGATGGGCTGAATTCTGGCAGTTCCTTGACAGCTGCTGTGATGCTCGTTTAGTTATTTGTCTTTAAGTCTTGTATATAAATAAGGATCAGAAGTAGCTGTTGATAGTCTAGCAAGCTAATAGTGTGTCTCTCTTTTCCTTGTTCTTATCAAATTTTAGGAATATCCAGTAATAAATTCTGGTTTTCTTTGGAACAAATTGTCTTGTCTTAAAGTGCTGGAGCTCTTCCAGAGGCTTCTTTGTTGGAAAGATAGCTTTGTTTGTTTTCTGCATAGCCTAATAGCAGTTTCTGAAGAGTATATGAGAAGTTTTATGGATAAATACATATAAAGCAGTCTCTTTTCTTTCTCCTAGAGCTCTTAAGCCATGAAAATGCAACGACGCTGAATGATGTCAAGACGTTGGTTCAGCAGTTGTACACCGCCTTGTGCATTGAGGAGCACCAGCTGAACAAAGAGAAGGAGCTGATAGGGAGACTAGAGGAATTGAAGGAGCAACTAGCACCATTAGAAAAAGTGAGAAGTTTCTTATTGTGTTTTACTTATCCTCCAAATGCAGCCTTAATTTATTTCAGGGTTTTAATTAGATCCCTGGCATGCTTCAGATAGTTTTAAGATCGCTGAAGCAGAAGATGCAGTAAGTGTATACCCAGCCCCGTCTGTTTCTGCTTACTGTGGAAGTATTTTGTTTCCTTGCTTTATATAATTGGAAATGAACTTGGTAGTAAATAAAGACTGGGGCTAATGCAACAGAACATCTCTGAACACAGAGAAATAAGCAGCTTTGCAAGGTATCCAGAACAGAGGTGCTCAGAGTAAAATCTGCATGCTGGGAAGATACTGATGGAAAAGGAGTCTGGATTTGTCTGCATAACCTAGATTTAAATCATATGCCTCAAACAACTTAGGATTTAATATAAAAGGTGTTATTTTTACCTATCTCTTAAGTAAACATATTATTTTTGAGAATATAAGGTGTGTACTTCTGTCTCCTGCAGGTAAGGATGGAACTCAGCAGGAAAGCAGAGAAGAGGACAACCTTGGTGTTGTGGGGAGGCCTGGCTTACATGGCCACTCAGTTTGGGATTCTGGCCCGCCTCACCTGGTGGGAGTATTCTTGGGACATTATGGAGCCAGTCACCTATTTCATCACCTATGGTAGTGCCATGGCAATGTACGCTTATTTCGTAATGACTCGCCAGGTAGGACTTGTTGTGCTGACGTTGACACTTCAGTAGAAGACTTGCTTTGAGATCTGCTCCCTGGAAAATTAGGAAAATTGTGCCTGTTTGAAGTCACTTTGCCCCTTCCTTACCCTGTCAGAACCTAGGTGCTGCTTGATTTGATTTGTGCTTCCAGGATGGTGGTCTGTGGTTATGAGGTCTTCTGGTGGTGGTCATTGCTGTTTTTCTGGTTGTCTTACCATAAGTGCTTGTGTATGTTCTGTGACTGACTGCTTTAGCTGTACAGCTTCATCTGCTGCCAGACCATGGTTTCTGCACCCACACACATGCAGCCTCACACACATTGACATGCACCAGAGGTCTCCAAGTCCCCAAATAAAATATGGGTGTATGAGATACCTTCTGAGTTCCAAAAAAAACCACATTCTAACATGAGATGTTGGCCTTTTTAAAGACAGAAACACTCAGGGATCACATTGGAAATGCTTTGGTGTAGATGTTTCATGGATCTGGCCTCGCATCCAGATGAAAGATCCTTCACTGGGTCCTTGAAGTTGTGACACACTGTGAGGGTTTCTGATATACTGTTTGTCTCATCACTCCTAGTTAAATTTCATAATTCCACCTAAAAATGAGGGAGAGAGAGTTCAAAGAGTCTCTGCTGTCAGAAGGCCATCAGAACAGATGCTGTAGGTGTTCCAGTGTGGTGTCCCGGGGGTCTTTCAAGCTGCACCATTTCAGGGGCTGAAGACAAGGGCTGCAATAGCTTTTGCCAAGTGCAGTTGAAACTTCCACCACGTTTGAACTCAGATTTGATGTTTTAATTGCCATCTGTATCAACTAGCACCTCTTCTTCTAGACTTTAAAATCTCAGCGTTTCAGGGTTGGCTTGATTCTGGATGCAGCCCTGACTGTTGGATGCACAGCAGACACACAGGCTGTCCGATGCTCCAGTGCAAGGGAGGGTTTACTTCGGTGGAGGCAGATCCATGCTTTGTAGAGGCTGTGTGGGATTTGCTGCACGGGGTTACCTGCACACTCTAAAAAGCTGTGATATTTTGCAGTAGAATATCCCTGGCAAAAGCTGTGGTGTTGGGTTCTTGATCTTGCTTGCATAGCTTCATGAACAACTATTGCTGCATTAATTAGCTATTGCATGTTTATGACCTTAAGAAAAAGAGAATAAGGGCCACCTTACAAAGGCTTGTTCTGACATTTATAGCTGTTTCTCCTGTTCTCCCCACAAACTTATCAGCATTGGAACTCTGAAATGTGTTAGTTTTTGTTCTCCCTGTATGGAAGGATTCACACATTTGGGCTGGGAGGGAGGGTGATGGTAACTCGCTCTTGGAGTGTAACACACTGGTAGAGAAGCAAATGCCTGACTGTACTGGGTCTGGCTGGGATGGAGTCAATGTTCTTCATTAGCAGCTGCTACGGTGCGTGTTTTGGATTTGGGACCAAAATAGTCTTAATAACACACCAGTGTTTTTGCTATGGCTGAACAGTGCTGAACAACAGCATCAAGATCTTTTCTCTTTGTCACTGCTTTCTCCACTCCCAGCTCCCTCTGGAATATAGGTTGAGGGTGGGTGAGGTGTTGTGAGGGGACACAACCGGCTCAGCTGACCTGAGCTGACCCAAGAGATATTCCATACCATGTACCATCATGTTCAGCAATAAACTGGGAGGGGGATGTTTCTCCAAAGTAGTTGTTGCCCGGAAACTGGCTGGGCATTGGTCTGCTGGTGGGAGGTGGTGAGTGGTTGATTTTGCATCACTCCTGTGGGGTTTTTTTTTCTTCACTTATTAAGCTATCTTTATCTCAATTCTTAAGTTTTTCTTGGGTTTTGCCCTTTTGAATCTCTTCCCCCATCCAGCAGCAGAGGAGTGGCTGCCTGGGTAGGGGCTTAGCTATTGACTGGGGTCACCCCACCTCACTGGGTGAGCTTAGACAATGCAGTCTGGTCTTGTACCTTCACTGACAGAAACTAGTCATCCTCCCAGAGCACATTTGATACATACTGTGCTAACAGTATCCTGTGTTGCATTCTGTTGGGTCTTTATTCCTGTCTTTTCTCTCTTTTTTTTTTTTTCTTCTTTTTAGGAATACGTTTATCCCGATGCCAGAGACAGACAGTACTTATTATTTTTCCATAAAGGAGCCAAAAAGACACGATTTGATCTAGAGAAATACAATCAACTCAAGGATGCAATTGCTCAGGTAACAAGAACTTTTCCAGAAACAAGACAAATTACTGCTTGCTAGTTCTTAGTTGCTATTAATAGATGCACCTCAAACAAGAAGGGATGTATCTCAAGTTATCAGCCCGTTTTCTTGTCACGGCCCCAGTGCAATCACTGAATTGGTTTCGATATGCTCAGGAGTAGAACTGCTGGATTTGTAAATCGATGTGAAATGGTTGCCTGTATGTATCTGTAAGGGCCGTTTAGAAACTGCTGGCAAATCTTGAGTTGCTTCAGGCACTTCATGCCTCAGAGGAGCCTAATTCAAGATTTCCTTTCTTCTCAGCTCCTACACACCAGATGGATTTAGTGAGAACTGAAGGCTTGCATCCATTCAGTTCATATCTTCCTGACAGCACCTCAGTGCACTGGGTTGCAGTCCTGGAAAATAATGTTCAAAATATTCAGTTGTATTGTTAGAGGCAATGGGGACAGATTTGTCATATTCTGGAGAATGACACTTTTGGCAGACTGTCCACATTGTTCAGCAAAGGAGTCAGCTAGTGATCTTTCCTCCTGTTTCTGAGAGCCTTTCTGAAGAGGGATGGCATAAGCAGAAAAAACCAGAGCAACCACTTTCTTTTTCATTGCTCCGTATCATTCTCTGTTTATTTCTAGGCTCTGGAAATGACAGTGTAGGATATCCAGGGCAAGATGAGTTCTCCCCCTGGCTTGGAGAAGGAGCTGCGCAAGGAGTAGAGGGAGGTCAGGGCTAGGCTCTCTTGGCTTCATGAGAAAACCCAGAAAGATCTCTGGGTTTTCTCATGCCTTGTTGAATACTGTACCCTTGGGTAGCTGTGTTTTCATGGAGCTTTTCTTCTATAATCAATTATTCCCTTAATGTAGTTGTTTGGTGTCTTGTGGTTCTTCGTTGGTGTTGGTAGGTTGGTTGGTTTGTTATTAAAAAAAAAAAAGGTTCCAGTGAGTTTGAGCATCAGTTTTTCCCTACAACATTCCTTTGAAGTGGCTGCATGTAGACAAGTTTAGAGAAGTGCAGAGCAAATGTCTTTCAGTAAGTATTGAGAATGGTTGTCCCAAATATGAGTCTGTGACTTTGCTTTTACTGCTTGAACCCTTCCCTTCTGGACAGGAAAAACAAGGAAATACGGAAAAGGTTTCCATTCAGTAAAGAGGAGTGGTACTGGATGAAGGTCTATTGAGAGCTTGTTTTTTATAATGTATCTTTTACTTTTAGGCAGAATTGGACCTTAAGAGGCTTCGAGACCCACTGCAGGTTCACCTGCCCATCCAGCAAATTGATGAAAAGGACTGATCAGCAAAGAAGTTCTGAACCCCGGCAGAAAACCTGTTCATAGCTCTTGCCTTTTTTAATAAAAGCATTGCAGGTGGAAGCTGGGAGGTGGTGTGAGGGTGGAGGGTTTTTACCTTTAATCAAGACAAAGGACTGTAGGGGGGGGCATCTTTTCAATATGAAGATGGGACGTTGTGGAATGTTAGTTCTCAAAAGGGCTTGGCAAATAGTCACCTTTAAAAACCATCTGAATGGCAATTGTGTACAAATACAGGATTGGGGGGTTCATAAAAAGAATGTAATGCTTGGGGTATAGGGGTGTCTTCTTCCAGCTTTGCAGGGTCTGCCTCTTGATAAGACACCAGCAGCCTGCTTAGCTTTTTAAATTTTCCTTTACCTGATTCAGATCTCTTTTTCTCTCTCTCAAACAAACAAACAAAAAAAGAACAAAGAATCCAAGCCACCTGGAGCTATGGCTGGTGATCAGAACTTGCACTCCACCGCCATTAACACGCACACTCCTGATCAGACCTGGTCTCTTTTATAAAGTTACTACAAGACTGCTTTCTACTGGAAAACCGTGAGCTTCCTTTTCCCAGCCCACCCCATGTGCTCCACTGACTTCCTCGTTTGCTTATTTGTAGCACAGATTGATTGTAGCCAAGTGAGAGAAGGAATGAGTTTTCTTCTGGACATTTGATAATTGATATTTTGGATTATTCCATAATAACTATATAAATTTTGCGTCCCAATGCCCTTGAGCTCCTTCTAGAAATCAATGGCAGCATTGCATGAGAGGATTTTTTTTATATTCAGTCTTAAGGGAGGGAGATTCCCCTCTTCCTACCCCAAATCTGATAGCCACCTGGACTATGAAATTATGAATGTTTAAAGGATTATGAATCTGTTGCAGAATCGTGACTCCTGCTTAAATGAACACTTTTGCAACATGGGATAATTCAACTTGATATTTGACTGCTTGTGTAATGAGATAAAAAGTCTCAAATATGGTCAAAGCATTTTCCTTGCCCCAGAGGCTTTTTGAAAGCCCAGGGCTTTTACGGTGCAAGACACAGAACTATTTCAGTTCTCTAGCACTTTCCCCTACTTTAATAGCTTTAAATGAACTTTGCACCCACAGGTCAGAATTTCTTAGGAGTGGCTAATGACATCTCTTGTTCTTAGCTAAAATAAATAGAGGAAGGAAAGTCAACCCATTGCCCCCTCTTCTAGTCAAGGCTGGCTGATTTCTGAGCAGTTCAACATCTCTTCATTCAAAGCAGGCCAGTCCGTTTTAGCATCCTGCTGATAAATACTGTGGAGACAGGATGAAGGTGGGAGAAGGGCACTAAGCTTTATATAGAGAAAGACTGGCTGCTTTTTTGATGTTTCACTGCTACTCCTCACTGTGTCATGGAAAGAGGCTTCTGGGGTTTGGTTGTTGTTTTTTTTGGAGAACCACGTTTAAAAAAAAAAGGAAAAAGAAAAACAAATCAGTATTAACTAGACGCCAGGTGCCTTGCAGATGTGAAAACACAACTGGGACTGCTGCCTTTTCTCACTCAATGGCATGTTGGACCGAATGGGTGCATGTTTCTAAGTTTGTTTTTCTCCCCCTTTCCCCTTTTCCTCTGTCTTTCAATTTAATTACATTGTGTGATTATTTTTTTTTATCTGTTTTATCCTGTTTGTGTGATGAGTTTTAAAGGGAAAAAAATGAACACGATCCTGTAGCTGAATCTTTGGTGTGTGTTTGGGATGAGGGAGGGAGCATGGAGAAAAGTCCTTCTTTAAAAAACAAAACCACAAAACCTGAACATGTGTAAAATCCTGTATCATTTATGAAATATGTATAAAAGAGCAATGTACTTCTGGAACAATAAATAATTATTCAATTTTTGAATCACTGCTCTTGAATAATGTTATTTTCCCCATATGAGAAGAGACTATTTGAGGTGTGGCGGCATCTCCTGAGTTTCCTCCGTTTTGTTTTTTTCATCTAGGTTGTTTTTTCTCCGCCTCACACCCCTGAGGCCACGATGATGCAGATAATAGCTTTCCTGAAGACGCTTGGACGGAGACCTTGCTGCCGTGCCTAGCTGCGTAACACAGGGATCTCAGGAGCAGTTGAGGTAGCAGTAGTGAGGTAGACGTAGAGGTGTTTGGTCTAACAAAGATCTGCCTTTGTTTGACTGGCACAGTAGCTCCATGTGGAGGCTGACAAAACCTGGAGACGTGGCAGGTTGCAGGATAAGAACAGATATGGGTGTGGAACACCCAGCAACCTAAAGTGTACCCAGTGGTGTCAGCGTAGTTCTGTGTTGCATTTAAGTGCTGTTTTGGAGGAGAACTGAAGTTTTAAGTTTCTGTTACATTCTTTCTGGTCTCTTGAATGCCTGTGGACTGATTTGTCATGGTGACGTGCTGTTTGTTCATTAAATTTGGGAATCAGCAGGCCGTACTTTGCCCTAACTTTATGGGAAGTTATGTTGAGATGTTTAGTGCCAGAAGATTTATTTTTTTTATCATGTCCATTGACTGTTTAAAAAAAAAAAAAAAAACCCTCTGTTTGGCTGGTTCCTAAAACAGCCAACTCTCCTGTGTTTTTTGAAGACAGAGAGGAGCAGCTGAAAGCTGCTAATTGTGGCCTACCTTGAATCACTGATGAAATTTAGGTCAGCAAATGCTGACAAACACCCTTCTTCCAAGCAGCCCTCAGTCTGCTGCTGTACACAGATGAGCTGCCGCCCTCCCTCGACAGATTGCTTGGAGCAGTTGCTTAAGGACACATCCAGAAGAAATGAAGACTTTGACATCTAGCACCACAATCCCTATTTTCAAAGGAAGAAAATGGTGGGGCAAAATCATTCCTGCACATGCTTTAATATTGTTCTAGAGACAATGTGGGAAAAGGAGTACAATAAGAGTCTAGAATTGTACACTTAGATATGGGCTGTCTCGTGGGTCTTGTTAGTCTGCATCTCTGGAAGGTGGCAGTCTCACTCCTCTCTGCACCACTTGGTCTCTGCCAGGGATGGATGAAATGCCTCAAACCTCCTCAGTGCCTCTATTCTTGTTGCCCTTGAATGCTAATGTTGAAGGGAAGAGGTGATGTTTGCTCTCCTGCTAGACGCTGTTGTATATCAACATCAACAAACTCTCTTGCACTGGCTGTTCCACGCTTCAGAGCCAGGCAGGTAATAGGGTCCTGTCCCACTGGCAGCACTATGGAGCAGGCAATGCTGCCTGAATCTTAATGTAACTCTGCATCCTTAAGATCCAACAAGGGATAGACAGCAATGTGCATTGCAGTGTTCAGATGCTGCTTTTTCTACCAGTTTTATTATTCATTTGGTTAACCTCTGTTCTCTAGGAGGGAGCTTTCAAATAAATACATGTCAAATTCAAAATTGTCTGGAGAAATTTTCTAGAGACATGGTTTAGTGCTGGTTTTTATCAGAGTTAGGTTGATGGCTTAAAGGCCCCCTTCTAACCTAGATGATTGTATGATTCTATCATTCTGAATGTCTTCGGTTCCCTTGTTGCCATGCCTGCGAGGTTCTGCCTTTGCAAGCCTCTCCAGGGGAGGTTTTCACGACTCCTTTTTCCTGAAAACCAAAGTGGAAACCCTTTTGCTTTTCCCCTGTACCCATTCCGACCTGGCAGGCAATGATAATGATCCCCTTGCTGCAAATTCTTACATCTCCATGTTGTCTCTAGGAGGGTTTGCGTGATGCTCTGAAGCTGCTGTTGGCTGTCAGACCTTGGCCCAGCATCAATCAGGTGAAGCTGGCAGAGTTGCCCTGTCTCTCTGAGCCAGCAGAACAATTTTTTTGATCTCTTCTGTGGTTTTTGCACTTAGTTGTAAATGCTCCTTGCTGCTTTCCTCTGTGCCACGTTGCATGACTTTAGGAAGGAGAGACTTATATCTTAAATATTATTCTACCTATCCCAAGAGATTCCAATTTTCTTTGGGAAAAAAGAAAAAAAAGAAATCAGTTTTATTTCTATACTGACATTAAAGGGTAAAAGGTAAAACAGAGGAATGAAAATTAAACTTGGGGTGTATCCAAGCCCTGAAGTATGGGAGAAACTGGTGTTATGCTGTCCCGTCGTGGCTCTGTGAACTTGTAAAAGATGGGTCCTGCTCCTCTTTCTGCCCCCGACTAGTTTTGCAGTTGTGGGTGTGCCATCTATGCACTGATTCCTCCATCTAGAAATTGAGGATCATGGAAAATATACTGGGTTCTGTAGGACCTGTGGAAAAACACTCTCAAAATACCGAGTTCTGCATCACAGGGCTCCATTTAGGGAAAGGAAAAAACTGCACTCTTCACTAGGAGTTATGTACTTGTCTGATTCTAATGGGTTCTTGGTATTTCACTTGTTCTTGCGTAGAGTTTGCTCATACTTCAAACTTGTGTTCACTCCCTGATCTCTACAGCCCTTCCCATTGGCACCATGTCCTGGAACAAGTTGTTTACAGAAACAAGGCCTATCTCTAAGTCCTTGACATTCATGCAATCCGTCTCAGCAGCCTGTCAAGACTCATTGTGAACACGCATCCTCAAATCAATCGCAGACAGGGATCCTGTCATCTGTGTCGGGTTCTCTTCTCCCTCTGCAGCAGGAAACACTGATTAGCTCTTCCGCCTGCTCCCTCTGGGCAGGCTGCAGGAGTTACTCCTGCACCAAGAGCTGTTCTTCACACACCACACTTTCATCAGACATTGGTGTGATTTGAGACTTGACTCTGACAAAGACAGGGCCAGCTTCAGCAAACACCAAGGCATCTTTATTCATAAGTCCAATACAAAGAGTGTGAGGCTTTCCAGCCTAGCTAATGCTTTGAAGAGTTTGAGTTTCTTGCATAAGGATGATAAAGCCTCCAAATTTCTGGAAGGAGGGAGAAGTGTGGTTGCCACCTGCAAAATTACCTTCCTTTCCTGCATTAAGAACAGACATACCTGGCCTTAGACAACAGCAACTTTAGAAGATCCCATCCCTTGGGTTACCAGAATAAAATCTCAGCTCTTTTTTTTTTTTTATCACCTTCCCTTCTCATATCTTTTAACCCATACTGATGAATACTTTTAAGAAATAGTAACTTGATCCCCGCTGCTTCTTGGGAAGTCAGGCTCACTCATTTTTGGGTTGGAAAAGTTGAGATCAGGAATAACAGATTTATCAGATCTGTCTAGAAAGTGTAGGCCCTTCAGCGCCTAGCGTACTCTACTGGAGATATACCCTGTCTTCCAAAGGGTCTGTTTGCAGGAGGGTTTTTTGGGTTTGGGGTTTCTTTTTTTTCCTTATTTCCCCTCTCAGGAATAATTGTTTTAGCTCCCTGAGGCATAGGTTTGCAGTAACCTACTCTGATACAGACTACTGTTGTTTCTGGACGAGCTGGAGCTATGTAGCTTGTGTGAAATAGCTTCCAAAACAAAGAGCAAGTCCTGACAGAAGAGTTGCCTCTACTGGTGCTTCTTCTGAAAGACTGAGACGGGCTTTGTCTTTCCTGTGTATCCTAAAAACGTTTAGAGGCAGCATGCCAAGTCTTCTCCAGCTTTAGACAGTTTCTTTGAACTAGATGGTTACAGGGAGTTTGGGATAGTGTCATTTCTGGGAATGCTTGGGCATCTCCTGCTTTAATCTCTTTTGGAGAACTTGAGAGGGCCTGTTTGTGACTCCTCTGAGGCTCAAAACTGCTATGATGTAGTTGATTTCCTTACCTTAGTTGTCAGTAGTCAGTCACTTAAATATAACTGTCAAAACATTACTAGAGTCAGACCTAATGTACCACCTACAAAAATGAAAGCTGTTCGTAATGAAATGGTTCAGAGCAATATACATACCTCTAACACAAACAGAGAATTCAATTGAAGCTTGTCAGTTTTATTTACTCTCTCAAATGTAGGAATGAAACTCTCAATGAAAATGGCACAGTATAACTTCCTGTATTAACTGTATTATTCTCTGTTCAATTTTAGTTTCTCTTCAGGGAATTCACATAACCACCTTTGGAGGGTTATCTGCCTTGCTGGCTTTGCATAGTCAAATGCCTTGCTAGCTTTTCCTGTTGTTGAAAAAAACTTCTCTGGTACTGCATAGCTGTCAGCACAATATAGCCACAAGGATTTATTTTTTTTTTAATTGGTGGTGGTGTGAGCAATGATAGTAATTTATAAAGCTTCTTTTGTTGTTCCCTAGAGTCATTCACCACTGCAAACGTCTGCTCTGTTGGGGTGGAGCAGGGCAGTATGACTGCACTTCACCACCAAGGGAGCTCCCAGACAGAGAGGCTGTTGAGAACTTTCTCTAACATACAGTCTCTACGAAGCAGGCAAATACTCAACTCCTTGTCTCATGCAAACTCAATATGAAAATAGCATAGCTACTTTTTTTCCTACTGGGATTTGAAGCTGGCACATCAACCTTGACATTATCCCTTGGGCCAGCCTCCTGCAGTAATGCCTACATTTGCTTGATTGTGCAATTACTGCACTCTTTGCTGATGGAGGGATTTCTGCCTGCCAGAAATCTGGATGATTTCCTGGAGTGTGACCATTGTTCATAAGCAGGGAGGGACCTGTAGGTGTGTATATGTACGTATACACACACGTATAAAAGCAGAGTTTTACATCTATTGGCTATAAGGAGAGCTACGGCTATTGGGATGAGAGGGAAGATCCCTCTCTGCTGATTCACATTGTCCTTGATACCTCTTGCTGCCAGTCAGGGTGCTGGTTTGCTTTAGTAGAGAATTCAGTGTGCTACACCTCATCTATAGTCAGAGCTTGTGGTTACAATCTTCAACTCTACGTACCTTGGTTTGAAACAGAAAGGCAGAGGTCTTTAATTACTCAGTTTGGTCGGGAAGTTAATTCTGTACTGTTGGGCTTCTTGGTTGTAGGTTTTGGGTTTGTTCTGGTTTTGCTTTTTTTTTAAAAAAAAAGACAGGTCATAAGACTGCTGCAGAAAACTGTCTTTATTTGCCTTGTTTGATAGTCTCGCTGCTGTGGTCAGGTTGTGTGACCAGGAGTGGATGGGGTCTTTGTATCTCATAGTTGATTTCCCTGTGGGACATCAGTCTTTTGCTTTGACTGATGTTCCCATTGTAGCTCTGCTTCACGCACTCATCTGCAATCTCTGCTCGGAAGGATTGGATCTCTTCCTTTGGCCACTATTTCCTGCAGTTAAGCCTCCCTAGCTGGTGTTTTCTGCCTGCAAGGAGCCATGAAGTCATATGACTTGTGGAAGGAGCAGAGATAACAAGCAGCACCCATCTGTTCTTCTTTTCCACTCCTTCGGGATGTCCGGGTGTCCCTAGTTAGAATTCTTCTCCAGATAAGATAGCGGAGGTGTCACGATGGGGCGGCCAGGCCAGAAAACAATAGTGGGTTGAGTCAAAAAAACAAGATTGATCAGTAGGTTTCATCTCTGTTGTCAATAAGGGGCAGAACTGCTCTGTGGAGGTCAAGGCTGGAGCGGTACCTCACATCCCTTCAGCTTCTTCCTCTGATAAACTTCCAGGAGAGCTATCACACTTGCTCTTCAGAAAGCTTGGGGTCAGAAGCTCTACTGAGAGGAAGGCTGCAAGAGCCACAGTGTGTGTAAGGGCTTTCAAGCCTCTGTTAGTCGAGTGGTAACTGTTCCTTGGCTGAGTGGGATGTTCCAGTACTTGTTTTTCTGTATCTGCTTCACCATCCAGTTGCAGCCAGTGTCTTCCATGGGTTTTTTGAGGCATTGCCTTCGAGCCTTCGAGGTTTGCTACCTTTAAGGTTCGTGCTGAGCCTTGTATTCTTAGTGAAAAACTCAAGAAATATATTTTTTCTTTGAAGGTCTTGTGAAATTCTTTCCAATTGAAAAGATCTTTCTGTCACAGAGCGTGAAGCCTCCTGTATTGGGAGAACTTCTGTGGGAAGACACTGTGGGAATTTCCTCTCCCTTTGGAGGAGAGACTCCATGAGTAGATATTGTGCTACTTTTCCACCTGCTTCTTTGACAAATCCTAACTGAATTTAGTGTCATAATGCAGTGCTGCTCATTTCCTTGCTTAGTCGTGCCACAGCAGAGACCTCCAGTTACACAATACACACAGGATTCATCTCTCTGCAGAGTGGTGGCTTTATGAATGCTTGTTGGAGACTGATTTATCATCCAATATATATGCTAGCGTGTCAGGTGGAGAACTAATGATATCATCAAGATTCCAAATGGAAAAGCTTCACTTCATGGCTAGTGCTTGTCGGGCCGAATTGCTCAGGCCGTGCAGGAAGTGTTGGGGAGGAAAAAATTGAGCGAAGAAAAATGAAAAGCAGAGGGAGTTGGAGACAGGTATATGTCTTGTGCAAAACCCCCATGCTTTTGTTGCTTGGGGAGAAGAGATGAGAGGTTGATTAGTTGCTTCTGTATTTTAGTGGAGTTTTTTTTCCTTAGAAACTTGAATTAGTTTTCAGTAAACTGTGCTGCCAAAGGCTGCTTGGTGTCTGCAGGGAGGTTGGTTTGGGGCAGCCCTGCAGTCTGAGGGTGGTCATGAAGCTCTGCAGTGTTTGAGAGAGCACTGTCTGCATTTTCTGCTTGTCTGCATCCTCTTCACTCCTGCCTGAAGCTCTCAGAGAACTGAAAGGTGGGAGGGTGTGCTGCCGTATTCCCTTGCTCCCCTTCTTCCATCTCCCTCTGAACTGCTGCGTGTTCATCTCTGTAAATTATGTCTCTAAATTATCTTCTGAGTGTTTAGGAGACAATGTGATATCCCTAGATGAGTGTTTTCAGAGTCTGTCGACAAAGAATATTTCATAAAGTTAATTATACTATAGGAAAGCTAATGAGAGTGTGTATATTTTTGGCTCTCCCCAGCTGGGAAGCTGACAGGGCATTCCTTGCTTCGCCTCACTTGGCTTCAGCAACACAAAAACCATTTAATCTTAGTCAGTGACTCACCCTAAGGCCATACCAAATCATCTCGTGGAAACCAAGTGAGTTGCACCGAGGGAAGCCCAGAGGAAGCAGAAGAAGAAAAGGCAGGTACCCATCTTTCCCTGTTGCAAGAAGTCTGTCCCCCAAGCTTTTAGAGAATGGGATTTAACACTGAACCTGCTGTCTGTGGGCAAGGGGAGGAAAGGAGAGGCAGGTGAAATCAAGAGTTTACGGGGGATTTTCTGGTTAATCTCATCAGAGGCTTCCTGCTGTGGGTTTCCCTCAGCTGCTCAGGAGAATTAAAGGCTGGTTGTGGTGGGGAGTGAATCTGCTTCTCTGCCAGTCTCATCAATCGTGGCACTAGAGATTCCCTTTGTAACCCAGAGCTACGCTTCCTCTGGCAGCTTGCAGCTCTGCAGCACTCTTACATCAGCTGCTCCTGCCTTTTATGCTGGATTCGAGGCCAAACAAAACGTGTTGAAGGCTGAGGATGTCATAAGGGTGTTTGTCAAGAGAACTGTTGTATTTGTGAGAAGGTACAAGATAGCACGTCAGCCAGACAGGTATTTACAGAGGTTGCAGCTAAATAAGGGCGACTTAGAGTCCATTCTCTGAAGCACTTGTAGTTCCCACTTCAAAGGCAGTGAAGCAAATCCAAATAATGAACTGGGAAGGTTTGTCTGCATCCAGAGCATTCTAATAGAAACAATATAATGTCTCCCCCCATCCAAATTGCATCGGCCCATTGTTTAAACAAAACAGAGAGAGTAATTTTAGAACTTCAGAAAAAATGCAGTGTGGGAAGTACAGGGTATTCTGGTCTGAGATGCATTTAATCAGAATGATTGGTTTTATTAGCCTAATTCTAGCAAATGGTAATCAATTCTCCTTATTCAAGATAGTATTAGCATTCATTTTGCTTCGTAGGGAATAGCTAGTCATGGGTAAGTGGTGCTTAATCACGTATTAGTTGTAAGTGAAAATGAAGCCTCTGGACTTCTAGTGAGGAAGCTGCCAAATTGGGGTTAATTAGGAGAAGACTGAAAATGTAATGATCACTTCAGTTCTTCATTTTTTGTCTCCCTGTGGTATTCTTATGTTGTAATTGTTTGCAGAAGGTTCAGAAACGCCTTTGAAAAGGACACGCTCTTTGAACACTGCACAAACAGACGTGCACGTCCTTGTGTTTATACCCTGCCCTCAGAAACACACACTTCACTCACAAGCATCTGATCTCCTGCAGAGGTCAGGAGGGTTTGTGCGCTTGCAGGGAACATGACTGTGTAGAGTTGGATGTTTTGCCCCCGAGAACATCCCAGTTTGACCTTCACGGTCTCTAGATTTTAAGATAATAAATAAAAAGAGTTCAGGAAGTTGTTTGAGATGCATGGAGGCAGTGACATCTCATAAAACCACAATAGATACTGTGAATTGTGGAGGTGGTTGGTGTTTGGCAGAGAGGGAAGTGAGGGGCAGTCTCTAAAGAAGACCAGGGCACGTCTGAGTGTATCTGTAAATTCAAGGGGCTGCCACCTTTCTCTCTTGGATTTTACAGAGTGCATGATTTTGGGTTACAGCTCTTTCAACCTACCTTGGCATTAGTGAATACAGCTATAGGAGGGCCAGTGGGGAGCAAAACTCCTGGCAAAGGAAACGGGGTCTCCTTCTCCTATCTCACCTCTCTAAGCATACACTCTTGATTACAGACAGCCTGCTGGGCTACAGATCAATTTTATTATGACCTAGGATACTAGTTCTTATCTTTAGCTGTTTAAATTTGTACCTTGAAGTTGGTTGGAACTGATAAATTATGCTTAGAGTTTATACATCATTACAATTACATAGAAGTCTAATAATTGAAATGGAATATTTTCTTTCTACACTGTAAACGTGGCTTTCCTGTTACTTATCTTGCAGTTGATGTTTTATCTGGTGTTTTGCAAGGTGGTCTCTGGCTTGTGCTTGTGACAACTTGACTGTGAGGGCTGACATGGGCTATGGATTTTTAGAGGCTGCATAACTTGTTTGAAGTCTGGTCCTCTTCCACAAGATGTGGCAGAGGGTTACCAGTGACTTCAGGAGGAGCTTGCAGGTGCTCAGTTAGCAGATCACCAGAGAGTGGATGTCCTAGGTTTGATCCAGTGCTCCCAGGATGTATTTCCTAAGGCAAAATCACTCCCTGGACCTCAAGTTTATTTATATTACTTTTTTTCCCCTTGTTGTGCTCTACAGCAGCTAAACAGCATGTCAGACTGTTGCATCATGTTGTAAGAGCTCTGTTAACTTACTTTTTCTTTCAAGACATTTAAGTCAAGCTGTCTGAATTTTCCACGAAGCAATTCATTAGCTGGTATTGCCGGTTTTCCCCAGGGAAAAATCTATCACAATGATTCTGTTAAGCCAGGAATACGAAAAAGAAATTCTCTTGCATTCATTGCAATTATCAGTCAACAACTTGATTTGATATCTACCAGATGCTCTCTCTTGTGTCTTGCTGCATGTCTCAGCCCTGGACCCCTGCTCTGCCTACATCAGCCTGAACGAGCCCTGGAGGAACACGGATCATCAGATAAATGGCTCCCACGGCCAGCCAACGTGTGACAGTCAGATTGACGGGGAATGGTACCGCTTCACTGGCATGGCTGGTGATGCTATGCCCACCTTCTGCATCCCAGAGAACCACTGTGGCACCCACGCTCCCATCTGGATGAACGGCAGCCACCCGCGAGAGTCCGATGGCATTGTGCCACGCCAGGCCTGTGCCAGCTTCAATGGGAACTGCTGCCTTTGGAATACCACGATCGATGTCAAAGCGTGTCCAGGCGGGTACTACGTGTATCACTTGACCAAGCCCAGCGTCTGTTTCCATGCATATTGTGGGCGTAAGTGATTGCTGAGATTGCTTTTCTGAAAACCCTTTGTCCCTGTGGTGAGGCACTGAGCATCCATGCACCCGAGAGGGGTAATGACTGGTTCCTGGCTGTCTCACCAGGAGTGTGCCAGGCGATGCAGTGCCCGTGGTGGCCTGTCTATAAGAGATCCATTAGGCTGTTTCACCTCTCTGAATTCTAGCCTTTGTTCAGCTTGCAGAAATCTTCCATAGCTGACCTGGCCGCAGTGATTTAATGCTCTCTGTGAGGCCTGTGGTTTGTCTTGGCATGCTACCAAAGCCAAAATTTGCATCTCTGACTTCAAATAATTAATTCAGATTGTTTCTCATCAGCTTCGGTGGTTCAACTTTTCTAATGTGGGCTGGGTTTGTAATTGATGGACTAGACCAGGGCGTGAAGCTGTGGGGACAAATACGGTATTTTCAGTGCTGACTCAGTGGTTTGTGCTGACAACGTTCTTGTTGTGCCCTAGATTTTTATGACATCTGTGATGTGGTGGATTGCCAGGGCCCCTGCCTGGACACCGGTGACTGCGTGTGTTCCCCGGGGACAACACTAGGACCTGATGGACAGACATGCCTTGGTAAGGGTGGAAATAACTTGTGTCGGTTACTGATGTTTTCTTTCCCTTTTGTTTTGTTGCTCACATCTCAATCCATAGTCTTACAAAGCAGTGTGAAGAAGGAAAAGTATTCAGAGAGGGGTTTTTCCCCCTTGCTGCCTAGAACAGGTCTTTGATACGGTAAGTGGTTCCAGATCCCTCCCCACAGGGTAAGATACGACATCTCATGAGTGAATACATTGCAGTGCCCCTGGAGCTATGCATGTACAAAGGCTACATTTGATTTTTGCAGGGTCCATCTGCTGAAGGCAGCACCTTCACTGCCAGTAACAGTCTCTTTGCAAGATCATGGCTCAGCCTCATTGCTATTCAGGAACAGCTGTGCAGTCTGTCATTAGAGATTTCCTCTCACCCACTCTGTCGAATGCCTCTTTCCTCCAAGAAGAGCTTTGCTGGCTGGCATAGGACTACACACTAAGCTTCAGCATACTTACTGCCCTCGTGGGGCATTGTCCAGGGTCTAGGGTTTGAGGAGAGCCTAAAGGGTGCAGGCAGCAGCACAGCCTCAGTGGTTCTGGGCAGCGTGGCAAGGTGTTATTCAGGGGGCTGACACTTGGTGACTGCACTGACAGAGACTAACATGACCAGGGGGGAGGTGGAGGGCTGTAAGTGAGAGCAGAGCAAGGAGTGTGGGCTTCAGAGATTTCTGAGGGAATCCCTGTCAACCCCTCAGGCAAGGAGAGCTGTGGTTGTGTGTGGTGCTGGGAGGAGAGCTGGGCTGGCAGGTCTTAGGAGAAGGATGGTCTGTGGGGCAATGCAAGGGGCTGTTGGGGAGCTGCAGAGCCACACTAATGGATAGGAAGAGGTGGCATGGAGAGAGGAAGGGGTGTCATTGTTTGGTGGAAGTGGGATCTCATCTTTGTCTTTGAGGCTTGATTTGGTGGAAGAGTTGAGAGCAGAGCTGGTCCAGCAGGCTGTGTGGCAGATGCGTTTCCTCCGTACGGACTGTAGCTGACAAAGCAGGTGTGGGTGGTTTCTTTTTTCATACTGCTCTGTCTGTGGGCATCAGGGTAGGGGCCACAGTCGTTACGATCTGTGGAGGGAGCAGCCTGGCCCTGCTGCAGATTGACACGGATTCCACAGAACGGTTTTGCTAAAGCTGCTCCACATCTCTGCAGCTGAGTGGCTGACTTAGCTCTCTCAGCTCACTAAAGCATCTGTTGGCTGCTTCTCTGCAAGACTTCTGGGTGCAGAGCTGCTCTTGACAAGCATCAGCACTCAAAAAATGTGTGGCAGGCTGGCAGGAAAGGAATTCCTGCAGCAGGGAAGCATGCAGAAGTCCTGAGTCTGTCTAAACGTGCTGGAGATGCCTTCATCCCCCCTGCTGCCAGCCCAGGCAGGAGTTGGGCACTGCTGCCTCTCAGATGGTTCAACACCTCAGCTGTAATAATCACACTGCTTTACCTCTCTGCAGCCTCATCTTTCTAATGACTTTCTGTCGAGCTGAGTAATTGCACAGTCACATATCTGAGAGCAGCCGTGCTGGCCTTCCAGAGAAACCAAACCAGACAAATCTGCACTAGCCTCTCCTATGCCTTTCCTATATGGAGAATGTTCTTCCTTTCCCAGCTCACCCTAGGAGGAGGGCTGAAGATGCTGCAGTAATGCCAAGCAGCTCCGTCTGCGAGCCTCCCTGTGCTAAGCTGCCTTCTTTTCAGTACATTCTGTGCTTTGAATCCCAGAGTAGAACTGCTGATCCTGATCTTTTCATTTGCAAAATTACTTAAGGGGTTGGATTAGGTCTTTGACTTTCTGTCATGGATCCACCAACTCAGTGCATTGCCTTTGACCTCTCGAATACCTGGATCCGTGTTGGAGTAAGCCATGGTTAAAATCAGTTCAGCACTCTCTTGATAACCAGCCTGTGTTCCAGAAGTGCTGGTTGTCACTGGTGTGGGAGAACAGGGACAGATCTGCTGTGTGTTACAGAACTTGGAGGACCAGCAAGGAGAATTGCTGGGTACAGCTCTTGACCAAGCCAAGCTCTAAGACCTTCTAAACAGCTTCTCTATGCCTTTACCAGTAGCCCTTTCCCTTCTGTTTTAAGCACCTTTAGTTTTATTGTTAGAAGGGAAAGTGTGGATCCTGTCATACGTGGGAAAAGGGAGGTGTCGGGGTGTGTCTCCTGGACATGCTTTCTGCCTCCCAAAGCAGGGTACCAAGCCATTTATTTTGGCTAAAAATATTCCTTTCACATCACTTGTGGAAGGAGTCAACACCACCAACTGCGTGTGTATGGGACCATTTAATACTAAGAGAGCTCATCTCTGACCTGTCTTAAAATGCTGGGGTTTTGTTTGTTTTTAGCTCCTGGCATCTAGTAAAAACCCTGTGTGACCCTTGATTGACAACCTCAGCATTCTGGTCTAGTAGAAATCATTGGTTTTGTGGCTCAGCAATAGCAATGGCTGTCCATTCCTCTCCATCTGATTCACTTTTTGCACACACACATTAAATCAGGTTGAAGAACAAGAATCTCGGAATAAAGAACCTTTCAAAAAATTAAAAAAAATTTAAAAAAAAGGCAGACGGGGCACAGAGGGACTTTAGTATTTCAAACAGAAAATTAAGAGGAGTTTTCAGAGCTTTATGAAGAGATTCAAAAGCATCCACTGTGCTTTTTCCTCAGTAAATACTCTCAGCACCCCGGAGGGCCGTAATCTAGAGCTGAATGCTGCCAGCACAGAAACATGGCACAGGTATTACTCACGGGTATATTGCTGTAGGTTATAAAAACTCAGTCCGGGCCCCTTACAAGGTTATTATGCAACTTTTATCTAGAGTCTGCTCCAGAAAGTGTGAGATGCCAGCTCAGGCACTTCTCTTTCATCTGAACTGGAAAGGTAGAAGCCACAGCGCTACGGAGGGCTGCAGAGGAGCGGCAGAGAGGAGCTGAGTCCTCAGGGGGAGCAGCTCAGAACTGGGCTCTTTGTCTCCTCTTTGGTACAAAGTGGCTGAGCTGCTGGTGGTGGTGGTGGCCGGTGTGGGCACCAGTACTCAGGTTAGGTCTCACCGTGGTGAGGTGACATTTATGTTCTGCAAGAACACCTGCGTTTTCCGGGGCAGCAAACAGCCAGAGCTGGGGCAAGAAGCTGAAATTATGACATTTCTCAGGACATGAAAATTTTCTCCTATGAGGACAGGCTGAGAGAGCTGGGACTGTTCAGCCTGGAGAAGAGAAGGCTCCGGGGAGACCTGAGAGCAGCCTTCCAGGATCTGAAGGGAGCTCCAGGAGAGCTGGGGAGGGACTCTTGGTCAGGAAGTCTAGTGACAGGACGAGGGGTAATGGTTTTAAATTGGAAGAGGGGAGATTTAGATTAGATCTTAGGAAGAAGTTCTTTGCTGTGAGGGTGGTGAGGCACTGGAACAGGTTGCCCAGAGAAGTTGTTGATGCCCCATCCCTGGAAGTGTTTAAGGCCAGGCTGGATGGGGCTTGGAGCAACCTGCTCTAGGGAGAGGGGTCCCTGTCCGTGGCAGGGGGGTTGGAACTGGATGATCTTGAAGGTCCCTTCCAACTCTGACCATTCTATGATTTTTCTTAGGGAAGCTTCATTAAAATGCTTTGGTTTCATTTCAGCTTTGTTTACAGCTGGTTTTCATTCTCATGTTTGTGGTTTGTTTTTGTTTTTTTTTTTTTTATTAAATAAGAGTTGAATCATTTAAAATTTCTGTAGGACTGCTGGGCACGTGTAGCAACAGCAAGTGTGATACAAAAATAGATTGGGATTCTTTTTGACTGATTCTGGTATTTACCTGGTTCTGCTGTGTAGTGAAGTCATCTTAACTCCTTTTTTATGTCGCTGTGAGTGGAGCAGAATTCAGGATGAGAAGATAAATAAAAACATGAACTCCCCAGCGTGTGGAACCAGATTGGAAGTTTCCCAGTTTCTGTCTTCACTCCGAAATCTCTGCTGTGTGCTTGCTGTCTTTCCCCTCAGATCTGCTTTGTTCCTGAGGCAGACGTGGCACAACAAAACCCTCTGCTGCTGTCAGCAGACAGAGATGTTGAGCATTTAGTGGGGTTACTCATCTCTGTTGCTCTGATCCAGGTCAGCCAGTCCGTGGTCCCAATCTAGTCCCAGTTCTGCCATGTTGCAGCCCGTTTTTGCCAGTTGTGTGTTTACTGGGGCAGTGTTATGACAGTGTGGGGTTTTATTTTTCAGATGAAAATGAATGTGAGCAGAACAACGGAGGCTGCAGTGAGTTTTGTGTTAACCTGAAGAACTCCTACCGCTGCGAGTGCGGGATCGGGCGCACGCTGGGAAGCGACAGGAAAACCTGTGAAGGTGAGGTTTGGGCTGTCACAGTCTGCTGGAAGATCATATATGATATAAAGCATTCCCCTTCCCTCACAGCACTATTTCTCTCTTGGCTCCTTGCAGGGATTAAATGTCACTCATATCCTTTCTGTTCTTGCCAGTGGGGTTGTTACTGAAATATCCTTCTAATCAAGCAGAGAGGAGTCTCCTTGTTCAGTTCTCCCTGCCTTGTTCATTTCTGTCGGGATTTATCTCCACTGGGGGAGAGGCAGCAGTGGATCTAGAAGATTGTTTGTCTGGCCAGGACTAGTTATTGCTGGAGATGCTGGAATTTGGCTCTGGAGGTTTATATGATAGCTGTGCAAGGGTAGATTTAGCACTTCTGTTTTCTGACAGCTAGCATGAGGTATGGGGTAATGTCCTGACATCAGACTAGAGTATGAGGATCACTCAGCCTCCCAGGATAGAGATTGAGGAAATGGGATGCCAGTCTGTAAACAAAAGCTAGATTTGAGATTCAGGCAGCATTTTGACTGTTGGATTTTTTATAAGTGCTTGGTTCTATGCAACTGCTCCAGTTACTTCCCAGTGGTACCACAGCCAGGTTGAAAACCCCTGGTGAGTTTAGACTGACAGCTTAGCAGGTGCTTAAAGACCAAATTGTAGGTTTGGCCTGTTGTCACTAGCAATTTACAAACATCTTTGAGCAGAAATATGGAAATCCAGCAAAAATTGACTTGTGCCTGATGTTTTCTGTGGTCAGCTGTGAAGAGCACTCTGTCCCCTCCACAGGGAAAGTCGCCGTGTTGCGTGTTCACAGATCCTGTGTGGCCTCAGCCAGAAATAATAGCTACAGATGTGCCTCACTTTTGGGCTACCCAGTCCCCAGAACTGAATCCACCTGCAGCCTGTGTGCCACCTCCCACGAGCTGCTGTGTGGCAGATGTTCCTGGTGCAGGGAGAGATGGGGGTTGCCATTATGTTTGGTGCTATAATTTGGGGGTGGGGGTGTCACGCAAAACCAGCCGTGCTACGTGGCAGTTTTTATTCCTGAGCTCCTCTGACAGGGCTGGAATGGTCTGCTCTTGGAAACTCATTTATTTTTGCCATTCCCAAAGTTGTATTTTAGGGCCTTTGATATATTATTTCCCCTTCTGTAAAAAAGATGGTGATTTTTCATGAGTTTCACATGGCTGCTGGGGATTTTTACAGTCTTATTAGTAGGTTTTATTTCTAGAGGTGTGTCCTTAGCTTTGTGAGCCATTAGAGTATGTGATTTACTTGTGGGCCACCTCACAGCTGTTGCTTTCATCAAATGCAGGAAATTTAGCTTGATTACATGAGCTGGTGAGTCTGTGCAGGGTTAGGAGTGTCTCAAAATTTCCTTTAGAATGCTTTACCCATTACTCTGACTTCCATGGAGTGTTCAGGCTGTTGTTTCCTAAGCAGTGTGTAGGATTGAGTATGGGATTTCTGTTCTTTTCTTTACATTTCAGTGAAAACCACACAGTTGTTTCTGATGGCAGGCTTGGGGAAGGGATTTCTTTATATTATATGTACTATTGTTTTATTGAGAACATCTAGCACTATTAATCCCAAAGGGCTAACATAATTAAGCAGTGAAGGTTATTTTTTAAAAAATATGATACTCTGTTATTTTCTTCATAATAGAAAGCCAACAACAACTGGAAATGGCATTACTTGCCTTAGATTTTCAAATCTTCAACATGTATTTGATGACCTTTCAGGCTCTTTTTTGCAACTTTCCTCGCTAGGAATATGTTTTACACAAAGGCTCAGATCCTCAGAGAATTGCCTGACCTGAACAGAAAGGATGTAAAAAAAGACAGGACAAATTCCCCAGTTAGCTGGTGTTGCCCTCTCTCCTCTGCACTTCAGGATGGGGGAAAATTAGGACGGGAATTGACCTTACACCATGAACCTCTGTCTTTCTGTCCCTGTGATAATGCATCTCAGGATAGCCATCTCTAAGCCAACTAGCGAATTCCTGCTGAACAAGCTCCCACAAGCAGAGTTTCATCCTCCGCCTACAAAGAGGATGCAGGAATCTGCTACACCTACCTCTGTCCCAGCTGGGAAACCCACAGCCAAAGAGCACATCATCTTTTCTGGTGTTTGCTGATGGGAAAAGGAGCTGACTAACTGCAAATCTGTCCTCCCCAAGACACCTCCCCTGCAAATCTCAGGGCTTTGATTCTGCTGATGACTAAGGGAGTGAGTGTGGTTCCACATTCTAGAAGTTTTAAGAGAACTTACACGCATGCTTTTTTGAAGTAAGAAGCAACATAAAAAATGGATTGAAGAGGATGTCTCAGAAGTCAGGAAGGGCCAAGCTGAGGATGGCCTATTCAGCTTTCTTGTGTATGGCAGTTATAGCATGTGATTTAACTTAGTAAGCCCTTTCACAGGATTCCTTGTTAACTTAAGGGTGAAATGACCAACACAGGAAATTGTACAATTGAAAATAGGTTTCCACTGTGCTTTCTTGGAAGCAAGCTCTCACCGTGCTGTTGCCTTCAAGCTCTGTGTTGGTGATACTGTGGTTAGTCAGGCAGGAGCATACGCTGGGGCCTGCGTTGCTGCCACACAGCTGCCTGAGGAACAGGGTGTGCTGATTTTTCTTTCTTTTGCAGAAATTGAAGGCTGTCACAATAACAATGGAGGCTGCAGCCATACCTGTATTGAAGTGGAAGACACTTACCAATGTGAATGTCCAAGGGGACTTGTTCTGTCAGAAGACAACCACACTTGCCAAGGTAGGTCAACAGAATCTCTCCGGGAGCCTCTATGCCAAAAGTATGTCTGAAGGAACTTTTCATCTTGTTTTTGTCATGTTGTCTTAGTCTGTCCTTTCCAGAGCTTTGTCATTAATGACAGATCATCCAAAACTGAGAGCCTGGAGACATTGCTTTTTTTACCAGGCAGGAGAACAGAGACACAGGGCCCGGCAGGGTGCCTCTTGCAACATAGGCGGCTTTGGCAATGTTCACTTACAATTAAGATTGCTTAACATCTCTCATTACATTGTTCTCTTTCATCTATGTGTGCCTTTAACAAATTTATGCTGTTAGAACTGGCGTTTTCCATGCTTCAAATTGGACTTTCAAAATCTCAGCTAAAGTGTTCCACTCCCTTCCAAGAATGGAGTTAAAGAGAGAGGCATTTTTTTTCCCAAGTATCTCTGTAGCCATTCCATTAAGCATTCCTGTATCTTGAAGCAGGGCAGTAGTTCTGATACTAGGTGTTTCTGCTGTCCCCTGGAAAGGTCCCCAAGATAGCATCTGAAAACTCACTGTTGCTTCTACTGTGTAAAGACAAGGGCAATGTTATCCTTGGAAGACCTTCCATCTGAACTTCACTTGGTTCCTGCATGCAGAGAGTCCTTCTTGCCAACTCACTTGCACTTATAGCATGCACATGGATTAAACATGTTCTCTGGTTTGGGTTGCAAGAGCTGAGTGAGGTTTCCTTTGCAGCTACATCCCAGCTACCAGGGGTCAATTTAGCTCTGCAACAGAGAGTGCAGGGAGCAGAGGGTCAGGGAGAAGTTCTTGAGGGCACTGAGGGTTAAGTAAAGGATCTGTAGCTCCTCATGCGATGACTTCTTACAATCCAGGACTTGCACCGAGACTTATTCTGGGACTCATAATCCCACAGCTAGCTGAAGCCCTGAGATGCTGAAAGTATTGAGCAGTCTGTGTGTCTTGTAGAGAAGATATCTGCTATGATCCGCTGCTGAACAGACATTCAGTCAAAACTGCATGTTGAGGAGAGCTGTACAGGCATGTGAAGTGCAGACAGAGATAATGCTCTCTAGAGGACCTCATCTGACTTCCCTGGCCACTTCTCAGACCTGGCAGGCTCAGCATAAAGCTGGATCATGTACACTACTGCCTTGGTAGAGACAGACCTCATAGCTCTTCACTTGTGTTCTGCCTTGGTGCCCCTGTGAGGAACCTGTGTTGTTGCTTTCAGACATTTCCGTGGGAATTGGCTAATGGACTGGGCTCGGGCCACAGCCAGGGCTGCATCTAAAATGCAACGAAAGGGAGCCAGTCGTGGGCTCATTCACTCAGGCTTTAGATAACACCAATGAGCTGGTGTTACCTGGTGAGTTCAGAATCTCCTGTAGTCTGATGTGTTACAAAGTGCCCAGACATCAGTTAGAGGAACGGATCAAGACTTTGTGGTGGCCAACAAGGTGGGTATGCCTCAGAGAGGAAGTTGGAATGCTTCTACCTGATGAAATTTCTGCTTTTTAAGCTTTTTAGAAAAGCAGAGCACTGTTTTCAGGGGTGAACATTGAATGCTTGGGAGTGTGCACTATTTCAGTGGTGCTTATGGCTCCAACAGAGCCAGGTGGGGAGGAGGAGGTGGGCATTTCCAAGACCTGTGATTGTACTTACTGATTGAAGGTCTGATTGATGGATACAGACCAGAAAAGAGCGAGTGAGATTCTTCAACCCTGACTCTCTGAGGCAACACCAGCAGGGTTTTGAAGACCATGCATTTCCCAGCTGGTGTTTCTCCTTCTTCTGAGGCTGCTAATGAGAGCAGCAGCGCTGTCAGGTGCCAAGCTGGGGCTCAGGATGTGGTATCTCATAAAGCAGAATTGCTTGTTCTTTTGCATTTCATGAGTTTATGTCCCCACGCAGTGGTCTGCAGTTTTGAGCAGATACGACAGAATGTCTCTGGAACTGTACCACACAATTTTTTATGGCATCTAATCAGGTTTATAGTGGTACGATTAACAGTGCAGGGCAGGCACAGTTGCCTGAAGCAGTTGGATCTGCAGCCTATCAACCCTCCTCTGCACTGTCTCTACCTTCAGAACAAGCATTAATAACCTTCCACAGAAATCACAGTCTTGGCTACAATTTTCCCACAAAGATACCAGCCAGCAACATAGGTGGAATTTTGCAGACCATTTAAGTACCCCACCTCTTGCTGAAGTGTGGTGGTGAAATGCTTTTCTCCCCTCTCCCACACCCGAGCCTTGTGTGCGGCTCAGCAGGGTGTAGTTTAATCACCTTTGTAGCAGTGGTTCAGGACTCCCCAGCACCAGAAAGCCTGTTCTTCTGAGCACTCTGTGCAAAAAGATAACCTCTGCCCCAAGCAGCTGGACTTTGAAATGCCAAGGAGCCACCGGCTGGACAAGGAATGTGGTGCCAACACTAGCAGACAGCAAAATGAGTGTTGGACTCACCACAGAAGCTTCCTACCAGAGTCAGGGTATTTTCAGGCATTGGCACAAAGCAGAGTTTCAAGCTGCAATGGGGAGGCTTTCCCAGTGCTTACAGATGCTCTGCAGAGTATGAGGGTGTAGAATTTAAATGTTTGACTGGCAAAGCCTGGGTGAGGCTCTCGGGAGCCTGACAGGCTGGGGTGAGCCCAGGGCAGGGATGCAGGAGGTGGGTGCTGACAGCTCTCTGAGCAGATGCAAGAAGTTGTGAATATAAGTGGATGGATGGCTTGGCACCCAGGATAACTCATTTCTTCTGGGCATCTCAGTCCTGGCAGCCAGGACCTCATCACTTGCCCTGGAATATAGTCATGGCTGCCTTGCCAGCTCCCTTCCAGCTCCCCCTGCAGTGCTGTTGCTGGCAGTTTTGGGGGAATCAGGCCTGCTCAGAGCTGGATCCCACTGATGAACAGTCTTTCTGCTGGCAGCACCACTGTTAAATTGGTAGGACTGAAACACCCTTCTCAGTATTGATGACTCTTGTGTGTACAAATGTCTAGGGTGGTTTGAGTGACATTGCCAGTTACTCTGAGATAAGTTAATTTCTCAGAGTGTTTTCCCAAATAGTGATGAGTTGGCTTGAATCAACTCCTGGCAATGCCAGGTTAAATAGTTGTCTCCTCTTTCTCTTTCTTTGTGCTGATCAAAGACGTTTAGAAACAGAAGTAGCCTGAACCAAATTGGTCCTCAGCTTTGGAGAACTGCAGTTGGGATACAAACTCTCTTGCCTTGAATTATACCTTTATAAAAGCATTAAATTTCCTTATTCATCAAGGAGTCACTAAACCAGTAAAGCTTTAAATCCACATTGAGCCAGCCAGTTCTCCAAAGGATATTCATTGCTGCATTGCACTGTGTTCTCAAAGCCCCCTTGTGAGCTTTAACATTTGACATACTCAGTTATTCCCGCTTGCTTTCTACTGTGGATGGAGGAAAAGTTAAGGTAATTCTTAGTTCTTTAATTTTCTGTTTTAACCCAGCAATGTCATCATGAGAGCATATTGCTTTGGGCATACTGCGTACATTTTAGCATATCACCTTGAAAAGATCAACTTTAAATATAAAATACTCCCTGCAGGCACAAAGGAGCTGTCACAAACACTTCAGCTGGGACAGGAGAATTTTTTAGGAGAGGGAATGGATAAAAGGCATGTTTTAGTAGCAGTGTGCCAGGATCTATCCAAGATCCTGGATTATACTGTTAAGGACTGAAATTAAGAAAAGACAGATCACGTGAATGTTGAGGATTTGGACTGTAATTAATTTTAGGAACAAGCTTGGGGAAATCATATATTCACAAAAAAATTTTGTCACGTGTTTTTCAAATACAATAAATGGAAATTTTGGAGAGGGTTTGTTTTTCTGGCTGAGAAGAGGCCAGAATATATGCACCAATATGCTTGTCCTGTACTGAACTGAATAGATAATGTGCACACCCAAGGAATATATACAGCAATTACTTTTTTATTGAGGATTATTCCCTCTTCTTTCCTTTTTTTTTTGTTCAATCTCTGTGTTTCCTCCAATTCTTATGTAATGGAATTTTAATTAAAAATTTCATGTGGATATCTGTATTAAAATTTAAAGGTTGGAAGGAGGTGAAGCAAGTGAGCTAATTGGGTGTGTTTGTCAGAGCTGGGTTTATTGCTTATAAAAATATTATGGCGTTTTGAGGTGCTTCCACTTGAGCTCAGCATCTGTATGGAGTTACTCTGCCTTGTTTTGACGCATTCTGGCTTTGATGTAAAACCTGATAAAGGGTCTCAAAAAATGGCTTTGCCTGAGGTGTTGTGAATTTGATCTCCGTATCTGGGAAAGGCTCAAGAGAGACCCGTTAAACCTGTGCTGAGTACTAAGTGCAGCTGGAAATACTGCATAACCAAGTTGCTGCTGCAAGCGCAGCGGTCCTCTTTGTTGCCTTTTGTAGTGCCTGCACCAGGGGAATTTGTGGCAGTGGCAGCCTGGGGGGTTTGTGTGGTGTAGATGGGAATGTGAGATAGGTGGGTTGATTACTAAGATTGGACACTATCATAAATGCAGAGTAATGATTGCCCTTTCTTTCCTGCAGTAGTAACTGGTGTAGCCCTTCCCCACCTCCCTGATACTGATGCTCCTGGATAGTTTTGTACTGCAAACTATTATTCTGGGGACTTTTCTTGTAGTTCCGGTGCTGTGCAAGTCCAGCTCTATTGAAGTGAGCATCCCAAAGGACCTGGTTGGAGGCCTGGACCTTTCCCTCATCAACACTTCCTGCAAAGGAGTATCCAATGGCACTCACGTCAACATCCACTTCTCCTTGAAGTCCTGTGGCACCGTTGTAGATGTACGTACACCTACTGCTGTCCTATCTCTTGGATTTGGGGACTTGGCTATGACTTACTTGGAGGAATAATGTTGATTTATTTGTGCCATCAGAGCAGTTTCCTGTGTTGCCATGTAGCTGGCCTCAGACTAGACCTGGGGTGGCATCCCAAATTAGGAGAACTCCAGTGGTTTGCCCCTCTCAGCATGGGAGCTGCTTTCTGCTCACCCAACACTTCACAGAGGCAGCTTCACCATCGTTCCACTGCAGAAAGCACAAGCGGTGTCACTCTTCACCCTCCTGTTGAGACAGAATCCCCCAGTAATGTTTCAAATGTTATACTGGCAACTGCTCAGGATCCAGAGAACTCATTTTAGCAGATGGGTAGCAGTTGGAAGTAAATTCCTCTGCTTGGTGCAGGAATACAGTGCATCAAAATTGACAACAACCTGATACAGGTCCTTAGGTTGTAGGTGAGGATTAATATCATTCTGGTTGCAGCATATAAATTCACAAGCTGTCCTTGCAGGGGCTGGTTTATATCTGAGCTTCCCAAACAAGATAAACTCAGCTGCTATTCTCGGAGATATCTTTTTCAATGATCTCCCCTTTGGCTTAAACTCCTTTCTTTGCTGCAGGTAATAAATGATAAAATCATTGCCACCAACCTGGTGACTGGCTTGCCAAAGCAGACTCCAGGGAGCAATGGGGACATCATTGTCCGCACCAGCAAGCTGCTGATCCCGGTGACCTGTGAGTTCCCACGCCGGTACACCATCTCTGAAGGTTATGTACCCAACCTCAAGAACTCACCCTTAGAAATCATGAGCCGGAACCAGGGCATCTTCCCCTTCACTCTTGAGATCTTCAAAGATAAAGACTTCGATGAACCCTACAGGGGTGCTCTTCCCACCCTAAAGCTTCGGGACTCTCTGTACTTTGGGATTGAGCCCTTGGTACATGTCAATGGACTAGAGACACTTGTAGAGAGCTGCTTTGCGACTCCCACCTCAAAAATTGATGAGATCCTCAAGTACTACCTGATTCAAGATGGGTGAGTTCACTGTTCCCTTCATTGCTAGCTATTAGACAGGAATTGGCACTGGGATTAAGTTGCATTGCCTGTGAGATGCTGGGAAACACTATCAATTCTCCACAGCAGCCTACCTGCTCTCTTCCTCACAATCACCAGCAGCCAGGCCATCAAGCTGAAATCACCTGTCCCATCGAAAGTGATTGAGAGAAAGAGTGAGAGACATGAAAGAGGTTACTCCAAGTGCAGCCATTACAGGACATGCTTCCCTGTCTCCTAGCCTCATAGATAATTGAGTTGGCTTCAGTAGAAAAGACACCCTTCCTGATAATCCTCTCTCTGCCAGCCTGCAGAGTGCCAAACCAATCGGCAGAGCCCCCTGATGGCTGTGTGCCACTGCTGTGCAGCCACCACAGCAGCTGGAGCAAGGTTCTTAATTTTCCCATAAAGGCCTTATTATAGCACGACCAGAAGACTCCACGGCTGGTCCCAGTTGGAGCTGCAGGAGCTCCCCTTGCTTTGCTCTCTCTCTGATAACCTGTCAGTGCAGTCAGCTTAGGTTCCCTCAGTTTGGCTGGCATTTTCTGAGATGTTTGGGTTCAAGTGATCTTTGCAGGCTATGCTAATAAAAAACTCAGGGTGGATCTGTGGGTTCTCTGTGACACATTTTGTGTCAGAGGTTTGGGGCTGTGCCTCCTGTGATGAGTCCTGTTTTCAGACACTTGCTTGGCTGCTAACATGGCAGTTCCATGGTGCAGGGCTGCTGCAGAGCGTTTACATCCAGCAGTGCCTTGCAGCTGAACCAGACAGTGCTGTGGAAATGTCACAGTGGGGAAGCAGTCTGGAGGGACTAGGGAGCTCCCTGTGCTCTAGGGAGGAAAACCCAGCCAAGGTAATATCTAGGATATATCCAAGCGTCGTAGCCCAACGATGAAGGGACTGTGCTCATGTAAGTCCTCTGTTCTGTCTGCCAAACCATTTAATGAAGACAACAATTATTTCCTCAGCTGCCAGGCTACATCATCCACTGTTACAGCTGGTGATGACTGGTCCTGTGCGATTGTCTTGGAGCAAAAGGGTCTGGTGGAATTCAGCACACAAAAATACAGTTCACGTTTCCTTCTGCTAAAGGTTTCAGCATTAGCTTGCTCTCCCTCCACCCTAGGCTGCAGTCCTTTGGTGCCTGACATTTCTGGGGTTTATGAGCACATTTGTAATGGAAAGATGGATTTATTGACTCCCTGACTTGGCTGTTCCCGTGGACCCTTCACAGAGTCAAGGCTCCAAACATTCATTCATTTCTCACCGTGAGTGAAAGTGATGGGATTTAAAAGGGTGGCCAAAATCTGAGCCAAATAGAGGAGGGAGAAAGCAGAAAATGTACTCTCTTGAATTCACTGCAGCACTAGCTGGAGGATTTATAGCACTGGCAGCCCCTTTGGTACTGTTATCCTGCAGAAGGCATTAAAACTTCACTGAAGGGAGAAGTGGGCTGGAGCTGGCTGGCTGGAGCCCTCTCCCAGCCATCACTGCAAGCCCCAGTGTCCCCAGAAGTGCCAGCCCCCCTGCACTCTGCTGTATTTAAATGGAACTGCTCGTTTAGACCAAAGGCTAATGATGTGCTATTTAGCTAACTGGGGTTCTTTGTCTCTTGATGTGCTCACAGCAATTAGAAAGTAAAATGAGTTGAATACACTCCTGTTTTGTCCCTGCTCCAAGCAGTTCTGTAATAACCCAGTTTCCTTCCATCGACCCAGGCCCAAAAGCCCAAGGCAATAAAGATGGGATTTTTAAATCAGTTTGATTATGTGGGAACAGACCCGCAGGAGTTTACTGCAGCTTCCAGAAGGAAAACAGTGTTTAAATTTGAGGGGATACACCTTAGACTGAGGAATGGGGAAATTTCCTCTCCTACTTTCTTCCCTGTTAATTCCCTGCCATCTCCAGTTGGTGAGATGTAGGGGTCTTCTTCTGTGGGACTTTTCAACCCTCTCCTTGTACTGATGTGACTGTGCTGGAAATCCAGGTTTTCCCAGATCCTGTCCTGCTGCCTCTGTAATACCTTGTCCTGCTGCTAGCCCAGCCTGCCAGCTACAGAGCAGCTCTCCTGCTTCTCATCTTATTCTTCCTCTTTCTCAAAACAAAAATAATAAAGGCATTGACTGATTGCACGGGCGATAAACATCGCAGCTCTCCCGAGGCATCTAGAGCAAGGTCATGTCACTGGGGGCAATCTGCTGTGATCTGATGTGGTCAAGAGCTGTGATTTATCTGAGTGTGATGCTGTTGAGATAGTTCCATTGCAAGGCTTATGTTGTTACCCCTTGGGCTGCCCTCATTTGTAGGCTGAGATAGTTATTTTATTTATTTTATTCTCCAAGCCTTTCTTTTTAACTTGCAGCCCTCCATAAGAGGGTGAGAGCACAGCTCCTGTGGCCCAGCTCCTCTCTGCTCCCCTAACCTAAGCTCGTTATGCACAGGAGAGGGTTATTTTCCATGGATCTTTACCAGGGTCACCCGTTTTCCTTCCATACCTGTGCTCCCTGCCCCTTTTCACCTCTCCAAGGTGGGAAGTGGGATCTGGGGGGTTTCCTACAGGGGTGGGACATGGTATGGCCCCAGGCACAGTGTAGAAGGGTTTGACCCTGTCACTCAAAAGGCTTCTGAGCTCTTTTTGTCACGCTGCCATGCATTTATCAGAACCCTCCATGAGACATGCTTAGGGGTGTGGTTAGAGGTTCATTATATCCCTGGTTCCTCCTTCTTGTTCTTCCATTTTCCCTCTCCCTAGCCCCAAACCAGTAGGTTGCCTGCCACTGGTGTGGAGAAACTTTGGAGAAGATGGGATTTCGGAGTCAGTTTGAGCCAGTCGGCGTCCAAGAACCATCACAGTTTACATGCTCACAAATAGGGACATGTCTGTGAGTTGACTTTTTAGCCCCAAAGCTCGACCAGTCACTTACAAAAAGTCTTTAACTGTCATTCTTTACAATCATGTGCCCTCAGGAATGCTACTTTTAAAAACAATTTTGTCCTAAATGATTTAGTAGCATCTAGTGTTTGGCCTCAAGGGGGAGGAACCTATGTCAGTTTTTCTAGATGCACCATGTTCATTTATTTGCTCCCCTTGGATGGCTTTTTCCGTTTGCCTCCCAGGGAAGTGGACGAGACAAGCACTGCAGACAGGGGTATCCCTTCAGACCGTGACCTCCACTGCCTGAGAAAAGCTACAGAAATCCACAGTGAGGAAAAGCAATGCTGGGATCAGAGCAGTGCTCAGCAGCCCCTTGGACATGCTCTGCTCTGCTCTCTGTAGCAGAAGGGCAGTTCTGGGAGGGATTGTGGAGGCTGCTGCCCACAGGGCTGAGCCAGCCCAACAGCCCACAGATTTCCAAACATGCGTTGCAATGAAAGCAGAGTTTTTTTGAGTTTTTTTGTTTGTTTGTTTGTATTTTTGTTATATCTTAGAATCATAGAATCATAGAATGGTCAGAGTTGGAAGGGACCTTCAAGGTCATCCAGATCCAACCCCCCTGCCATGGGCAGGGACACTTTCTACCACACCAGGTTGCTCCAAGCCCCATCCAGCCTGGCCTTAAACACTTCCAGGGATGGGGCAGCCACAGCTTCTCTGGGCAACCTGTTCCAGTGCCTCACCACCCTCACAGCAAAGAATTTCTTCCTGATATCTAGTCTAAATCTCCCCTCTTCCAATTTAAAACCATTACCCCTTGTCCTGTCACTCCACTCCCTGACAAAGAGTCCCTCCCCAGCTCTCCTGGAGCTCCCTTCAGATCCTGGAAGGCTGCTCTCAGGTCTCCCCGGAGCCTTCTCTTCTCCAGCCTGAACAGCCCCAGCTCCCTCAGCCTGTCCTCGCAGCAGAGGTGCTCCAGCCCTCTAATCATCTTGGTGGTCGTCTGCTGGACCCATTCCAACTGGTCCATGTCCTTTTTATGTTGATGGCTCCAGAGCTGGACACAGGACTCCAGGTGGGGTCTTAGGAGCACAGAGCAGAGGGGCAGAAGCACTTCCCATTTTGATGCAGCCCAGGATGGGGTTGGTTTCTGGGCTGCCAGCATGCACTGCCGGCTCGTGTTGAGCTTCTCATCCATGAGCACTCATCTTGCAAAGTCCACATTTCTGGAATTAACTTGCTGGAAAGGACAAGCTCCATTGTAATGCAATACAATTAGGATTAGCAGCATCTGGGCCTTTCAAAATGCCTAAAGTTTTGCAATAAGCAGCAATAAATATCAAGTCACCGTAACTTTGTGCCTTGATGTTTCTCTGTCAGACTCTAAATAGGCTGTGATAGTTTATAAACAGACCACACCTGAAATGCAACACTTTAAAAAGTAGATTATTTTCTTGCAGTTTGGTGACCTCTTGCATGACTGTGTAGTCCTAGTGATGGAGAAATTGAAATTGTGAATTCTAGCTGTCCCATCAAGTCCATCAGGAAGGAGAATGTAATCGATGTAAAGCAAAGTAGATCTTAAATTTTTTAAAAATACCATCGCTGATATTTTCGTAACACGGGTGACAGCTTATTCATTTTAAGTGTGATTTCTGTGCATATATATGTGTATCCAGAAAGTATATAATACCTTCCATACTGTGTAACTGTTGATGACTGCAGACTGTTGCACGGGAAGGTGAAATGAGGATAAACTTGCCTGCAGCTCTGGCGGTGCCTCTGCCGAGGGGCCTGGGCCATGTCCTGCCAGCTCTCTGCTGCCGAGCTGTTCCTTGGCTGGAGATTCTATTATCACCGCTGGTGTTTTTCCCCATCCTTCATGAATTTTCTCCTGTGGCCAAACAGGAAGTAACAAGGATGGTAGCTTAGCTTGAGACAGCCAAGCCCTCCTTTCCTTTCTTTGGTTAAATAGGGTGGGATGTTTTTTCTCTTTCTTTTTTCCATTTCTGGGAAAACCATTAAAGCACATCCCTCTTCTTTCCTTAGCTGCGTTTCTGATGATTCAGTGAAACAGTACACGTCGAAGGACCACCTTGCCAAGCATTTCCAAGTTCCTGTGTTCAAGTTTGTGGGCAAAGACAACAAGGTAAGCTCAAAACCCCACCTCCTAGATGTTGCATCAGCCGTGATCTGGCTGAAGAGTCTCAGCACAGAGCTGGCTGAATCAGAGCGCGAAGGGGAGGGAATGGCTTGGCCCAAGGCAGATGCTGCCGTGCCTATTCCTTTCAGGAACAAAGGTACTTTAGGAGACAGTGATGAAAACAACTAAAATGAAATAAAATATGACAGACAAGTTGTGGAACATCAGCGCTATAGCAGGTTAAAATCACTGTTGTTTCCAGGGTAGTCTTAGTGGACCCTTGCGTGCTGGGTGAGAAAAGTGTTCCCAGTAGCCAGAAAACCAGGGAGTCAGGCACATTGCACAGTGTCCTATTTTAAAACAAGGCAGTCTATAGTTCTGAATCTCTTCAGCTTTATATATTCTGTAGTTCTTGTGAATACAGACACCAGTTTTCCAGATACAAGACCATCACACTGTTTAATTCAATGTGAAACCAGGCCATCCAGGCTGGTGGCTCTCTGGGGCAGAAGCTTTGTAGTGGGAAGACAGTTGAAAGATAATGCCATTTTCCTAATATAAATAACTTTCCTTTTCTGTGCTAGAAGAAATCAGGTCTTTCAGTCACTGTTCTTATGGTCAGCCAATACTGTTTGCTCCAAAAAGTATGAAGCTGCCTGTCCAGCTCCTGGAGAGGCTCAGTAGGGTTAAAACATCTTTCAAAATTCTAAAGTTTTGCTTGGCTGTCTGATTGCCACTGCTGCTTCTAAACTGCATTCTCTATGCAAAATCTATTGCTTCAAGTCTCTCCACTGACCAACCATTCACAAATATTTACTTCCCTAATTTGCTGCTTGCAGGGATCTTGCTTACTCTCCTTGACATTTAGAGGGCAGGGAGCAGCAATCCTGTCACTGTCTGCCTTTACTGTGCTGAAGGAAAAGACGACAATCTTCTTGCCCTTTGTGTCCTCCTTCTCCTTCTCCCCTCAACTACTTGCATTTTCCTCCTCTGCCCCTTGGTCTCCTAGCTTTATGTTTTCTCAGCTCGTGTCAAATCCCCTTGCACGTTTCTATCAGTCCATCTCCTTGTGAGGCTTCACGCATCCTTGGCCTGCTCCTACCACGGAGCTCCTACCAAACCACACAAGCTCTTCCAAGCTTATTTCTGGCATTTTCATCCCTTCTTCTGGAGGATCATTCCATGCCTTTACATTCCTGGTTGAGCCATTGGCTGACAGACTCATGCTCTGAGATCTCAGCTGGGCACTCTGGAAAGCATGTCCTCTCCTGGGCACCTAAGAAAACAGATGGAGCAGCCAGTTTGGCTGTGGATAGTGATGGTGGATAAAGACCTTGTTGATGCAGTGCTGTGGGAATTGTGTCGCTCACGCTCTCTGAGAGCTGTCAGCACTGCCAGTCTGATTCCCAGAGCTGCTCTTTGACTTGGCCTGCTGTCTTGCCACCCTCCAGGAGGTCTTCTTGCATTGCCGCATCCTCGTGTGCGGGGCGCTGGACGAGAGCTCTCGCTGCGCCCAGGGCTGCCGGAGACGAGTGCGCAGGTTGGCTGTGATGGAAAAGGAAGAAGAGAAGGAGAAGGAAGAATCTGGTCATGTGGCAAACCACATCCTGACAGGCGGCCCCATCAGAATCGACTTTGATGACTAAGACCCACCTACTGGAACACCATCTCTGCCTGAGGCCAGCCTTCCTGGTCAATGCCTTCTTTTGTGGTTGTTTGAGAAACAAGAGGTGTTTGAGAAACAAGAGGTGCTTGGTAAAGCCTCACCTGAGCCTCAGGGCTTGTTTCCCTTAATGTGTGATGACTGTAGCACACAAGGCAGCCTCTGAGAACAACCTGGACTGCAGAACAGTTTGATCTTCACCTGTGTTTCTTCCCAACAAGCCTTCAGTTGAATGGACCCTATTGCTTTGCAGGCCTGAAGTGTTTCCTGACTTTGTCTTTCCCTACATCCACCTGCAGGCTCCACAGGACTGTTTGTCCTTGACTAAACAAATGTTATTCAAGCCCTTTTTTCGTCAAGAAATACAAATAGTATCGTAGCTGAATGTTTGCTATGCAGTTCTAGGAGTGATGCTGAAGCTTTCAGGCGTGCTGAGATTTTGAACAACCATTAATAAAAACATGTATAAAAATATACATCTCATAACACTTAAGTTCCTTGGAGCTATAAACCAGTTGTCGTTACAGGTAGCTAAAGCTCAGATTTATCACAGACACATTTAAATGTTATTTTTAAACAGTAAAAAGTATTTAATAAAACTTGATTCTTTTTATGTCTTTAAATAATTGCATGCAGTTTAACAATGTTTCCTCTTGCATTTAGTGTAGTGGTTCCTCTTGCATTTAGTGTATCGGGTTTTTTCTCCCTCTTCTCCCCCCTCCCCCAAAAATGTGGTGGCTTCCATAAGTGTTATAGCACCTTGATTGTAAGAAAAAGACCATTAAACACCTATAAACACGTGCCCCAAGCCTGCTGCTACCAAGTCTTTGTCTGAAAGTTGAAATACATTGCCCTAGTCTAAGAGAAACTGCAGGGCTCTGACAAAAGGATTAGAGTAACACACATTAAGCATTGATAACAATCACTTGTAATGTGGGTAGTTCTTGGGACGGGGTTGTCCCCAGTGAGCTTGGTGACAGGAGACGTGACAGCCCCGTTTGAGTGTCTGTTTGAGTCTCCTGGTGGCTGAGAGCTGGCTGGAGACACAATTACTGGTGATGGCAGTGGCATCCTGCTTGTCAGGGAATCCCTTTGGGCCGTCAAACTCTTTCCAAAGAAAATATTACAGATGATCAGTTTGAGCTCCTCTGGGCTTCGTTCAGGAGCAGAAGCGCTGTATGGTGATGGATTAGAAATGTGGGGTGAAAGGAAAGGAAGCACAGTGGACAGTGAAAGACAAAGGAGGAGGAGAAAGGCTGGAGGGTGAGAGAGGAAGATTCCGGCTCCACCGCGGGCTGTTGGCACCGCAGTGTGTTGCTGAGGCTTTTCTGCAAGAAGTTTCAGAGTGTGCAGCTCTGTCCTGTGTGTTGAGAGGGGCACAGGAAGCCCCCCCTAGTCTGCATTACCCATTTCCTACTTCAATTGGAAGCAGCCAAATTGCTGCCAAAGCCAAAATTTGTTGCTGCTCTCAAATGGATGGGTAGTTGGCTTGAAGGGACCATTTAGGAAGGAGTCACAAATCACCTCAGCAATATTCCATTTTGCAGATTTATTTCTTCTGGTGACTGAGATTTTAGTGAGGAATGGGCATTTGATGGGCTAGGAGTTTCATGGTTTTTCTAAATCACTTCATGGCTGCTTTTCCAATTTGGGAATATGTGTGTGCATGTGTACGTTAGAATAAATGATGATGTTTCCATGATGATAAGTAGGTATAAATGAAAGGCACTTTTCATGTGTTATATAACGATATATGAAGAAAAAGAAATGAAAAATTCTCCTTCTTGATTGCTGTACATCTCCTGCTTCTGCCTATTCATGTCTGTGTTAGGACCACAAGGGCCATTTCCCATTGTCACATCTTTGCTCTGGCAGTCCCTGCTAAATATACTTGTTTTGATAAAACAAGAGTGGGAAATGAAATCAATTAGTTGGTGCCTTCTGGAGAGGCAACTGGTGTTTTTTTGTTCGTGTGAAAGGGACGTGGAGGAGTGGTGGAGAGAGAGGTTCATTTCCTGATTTATTTCAGTTATTGTGCACATTATTTGGTTCTTTCTGACAAATTCATATGAAGCAGACTTTGCAATTCTGAAGCTTTTTAGTTAAATAATCTCTGAGAGTAATGAGAAGGTGGCTTTGTGTGGCCATGTGAATGGAACAATCTGGGAAGGTGTTCAGTTTGCTCTGCAAGCAGGAGAGCAGGTCTGCTATCTGCCACTGCCCTGTGACCATCCCTCCTCTGATGTGGAGAGGATGCCTCCTAGGCACAAACACCACTGGTTTTCAAAGTCTTTTAGCTCTCCCCAGTTTACCTCTTGCTTCCATCTGTCATCTTTGTCAGCATTACAGCCTGGACATGAAATCAAAGGCCAAACTCATCTGAGAGCCAAGGGGGTTGCTTGTCTGTTTAGTTTAATCTGCCACATCAGAGAGGGGCAGCGCGGGTGTGAGAAGGCACCATACCTGACCAGTGCTCCCAGTTCAAAGTCTAAGCTGCATCAGTGCTGCTCAGTGTCTGTGGCCGGTGTTCTGGCTGGTGCCACCTCATTCTCTCTTAGGATGTGAAGTGAAAGTCTGGACGTTGGGTGCCTGGGAGTAAACACCTACTACCTGCTGTCCTGTGCCCTGCTCTTATGTCCTCAGCAGAAACAGAGGTTACTGTTTGAGGAACCATTACGAGGAGAGGGCATGATTGCCCAATGGGCTGAACATCAGTGAGAGCTGCCAATAGACAAAGTCAACAGGAGCCATCGGGTGAGCAGAGTGTCTTCTTCCTGCTCAGAGCAGGGTGGAAATGGAGATGAAGATGACCCAGAGTTTGTGCATTGGCCAGGAGAGTGCCACCATCAGCTGCTTCAGTGACTTTACACCGCTGAGTAGCAGGAGCAGTGCGGAGGGGAAGCAATTTTTAGTTTGGTTGCAGAAGTTTTACTGTAGTTCACATAGTGGTTTTCTCCTACACAGGATTTTCTGGTGGTTTTCTTCAAGTCCCACGACTTGAAGGTTCAAAAGTTTCCTTACAGAGCTGCTCATGGGGCTTTTCAGATTACCCCATCTTAACTTGCTGGTGACAATGCATTTATTCAGTAGCTGCGCTGCGGGCAGCAGTCTGTGGTGTTTTGGGATGATCTGAAAGCGTGAAGAAATTATGATTTATGTTGGTGGTGTCTCCAAAACGTCAGTGTGTGGATAGAGAGATTTTGTTCAGAACCCTTCCATTTCTCCAGTGTACATCATCATCTGTCAGCAGTTACTTGGCCTGGCTTTAATCTGGTATCGCTTGAACTATAAAATGCTTTAAGACGTTGCCAACCAGTCAGCTGTTGAGCGTAGACAAGACAGATTTTTAATGTTTTTTATTTTATCATTTAATCATAAAAGTATGCTCATGTTTAAAAATGGCAACAGGCACCATTTCACCAATGAAATACAAAGTTTGGGAAGTGTCTGGAAGAAGGAGGAATGTCTCTTTCCCATCCCTAGCCAAAAGTATGTGTTTCTTAGATAATCAGATTGTCTGTCCAGCCTCCTCCTCTGATAGACACACACTGCGGTGGTAGTGGGGTATTCGCTCTCCAGTGGCATTAGCACAGCTAGGAAAGGACATCATTGCATCTAATCAGTGTCAATTAGGGTCCTTCTTAATGGAAAACACCCCAGTACACCTCGTGTGGTGACTTCTGGTTTTGTGGTCTTCATACCCATGGGCTTTTCTTTTCAATCTCTTTGGGGCCAGATGAATGTCTCATTGCTCCTCACTGTAAAGCAAAGATGACTGGCAAGAACAGGAATATGGGGCTTAAACAATTTATAGCTCTGTGCATGCATTTAAACTAAAAGAAAAGTAACTAAGGCAGACTCTTTCCATTCTTGTTAAAGCACTCTTCTGTCATCCTAACTTTTCTGTAGCAGATGGGATAACATAACCATAAATATGTTTGCAGGAGTCACTGAAGTATTTATGTGACATGGCATGCGTACCCAGTAGCAACTTCCCTTCAACAAGAAACACAGATGAAGGCTGTCTGCAAATGCTACATGCAGATGAAATTCCATATACCTCTTTAAATTCTAATTTTGCATGCCATAAAAGCTCCTGATAGCAGATGGAAGTATTAACCACGTTTTAGAAAGAATGCTGTCTGAGGCTGCTGGTTGCTCCTCAGCTGGCAACGTCTGTCCCTCAGAGGTAGTGTGTGAGCCCTGCCACCTGACAGATCCGCCTCTGGAATTTTGAAGATCTCATCTGAGGCAACTGGGAGCCTCCCATTTCCCTCGTGCAAAAGATGGAGGTGGATACCCAGCCATTTTGTGTAAGAAAGGATCCTAAGGGAAAAGCTTTGTTAAATGATCTAGGAGGAAAAGCATTAAATAGATCTGGATGACACTGCAAAAGATAAACAGCTTCCTCTCCTGAGACTGTGGGAGAGTGCTGTGATTTCACATCTCAGACGTGATGGGCTTTGAGTTCCCCTCTCTCCAAACATGAATTGTCCCAGTGTCACAAACACTTTAAGTCCTTCTCATGCTTACCAAATCCCTGGATGTTTTAAATAGCTTTAGGATCCACCAAGTGTTTAAATAAGCAGTGTTATCAGGGCGCATGGTGATAGGATGGAAAATGTCTGGGATGGGTGTGAGCAACATAACAAAAAGTAAAGTACCCTTCCTCTTCAGTCTGTCACCAGTGGTGGAAAAATGTAAATATTGTCCATAGTCTGGGGTTTGCAGGGATTGCAGAAACCTAAGACCTTGCACTTCAAATTAGAACATTAAGGGGCAGGGGGAGCTAATATACATGTGTCTAAGGCAAACAAATAAAGCCCCTTGTTTATAACCAGTACTTCATCCTGCTTGCGTCTCCTGAGCAGTCTGTAGGGAAAACTGGCATCGGATCATTCAGGCTGATGGACTTGGAAAGGGGTCGGGCTATTGAACTGCACCTGTGGTGGGCAGCAGGCATCCCTGCCCTGCCTTCACAGCCTGTCCCCCCTTTCACCTCCCTCTGCCCAAACCCTGCAGTGGATGTGTATTGCTTGGCCCAGGTTGCCCCATCCCGTGCTCGGCCAGAGGGCTGGTAGGAATCACTGTGCTGAAGTGCCGTGTCTGAGGGGGGATGCTTGGCAGCAGGCTCCTGGAGGCCGGGCATCTGCTCTTCCTCACAATTCATCTCGGTCTTCCTCACTGCAAATGCAGGCGCTCCTTTGGCTGTTCATGAAGGGCCGGCAGCCCAGGGTCCAGACGGCGTTGAAGACTGTGTCTGCCACAGATTCACAAGCTGTGGAGAAGGAAAAGATCAGGCAGGTACTTGGGGACGTCTGGGGCTGGCTGAAAGCATCCTAGCCTGAGCCCTGCCATCTGCAGTTAGAAGTGCGGGCTGTCCTTTTTTTCTCTGGCTATTGCATTTTTATAAATCTAGATATTCCCTTCTGCTGGAGTGAGGGCTGTTGTCTCCCTAAGGTGGCACCAGTCTGTTACTAACTTCTCTTCCCTCCTTCTTTTCTTGTCTCTCCTGGGCTTTTCTCTTTGATGGATCATATGGGGAACTGCAAATAACGCTGCTTATCTAGCAGATTTCCCAGAGGGCCTCCAGAGTACTGNTTGTGGGAAGGGAACTGGACACAGCCCTCGAGGTGTCTTTCCTGGCTCACTCTCCTCTTGGTTGCCTATAGCTGCTGCTGACCAGCCTTTTCTGCTTTTTGGGAGTTCGGATGTGGGCTGCCACCCAGCATGACAATTCCTGCTGTGGTTGCAACAGCAAAGCTGTGGATATGGTCTACCTGACTACTAGCCCTTCCTCTTCCCAAAGAACAAGCCTGAAGCTGCTTGTCAATAAATAAATAGGCTAATTCCAGGTCTCGTAGGGTTTACTCTCTGGCACTAACGTTGATTGCTGTACGCATAAGAGATTTGGGAAGGCCCTGCCTTTGGGACTGTTTCCTCCCATCTCAGCCTCTCTGATCACCTCCTGCTGCTTGGGGAGGCTGCTCAGCTGGCAGGTGCTGGAGAGGCTGCAGTGAGTCAGCGGGGAAAACCAAGCCTTTGGTTAACTGGCAGTGTTGCAGCTGGGATGTTTGTGCCCACGTGAAGGGAGGGCAGCTGCTCTTCCCCTGCCTGCTTTCTCTGAACTCCCGTGAAGGGAGGGCAGCTGCTCTTCCCCTGCCTGCTTTCTCTGAACTCCCGGTGACTCAGTGGAAAGGATCCCAGATAAGAGCTGGGATGGTGGTGGAGAGCAGCCCTGAGGACAGGGAGTGGCAGGTACAGAGCACAAGGCAAAAGAAGACAGAACAAGAGCAGGAGAGGGTGGCTCAGAGGTTCATTGTGTGAGCAAAGCTTGTGCCTCCTTCAGCAACCAAGTTGAAGATGCTTGAGGAATCTCATCCTACTTGCAGAGGTGGCTTGGCTCAGCCAAGGAGTGTGGGTGCTGCTCCACCTGAACTCCTTAGGGCCCGTCTGTTGGTTTCATTGCTGCTGGCAGCAAGGAAAAAGGAGGGGTCTGAAAAATTGGCAGGGGAAGATCTGAAGAGATAGGAGAAGGTTGGTTGTACGAGAGCCTGTAGATAAGGGTGACCGTGGCAGCTTGGCTGTACTTGGCCTGTAGTGCTCATATCTCAGTCCACATGTTTGTTTTCTCTTGCTGGCCTGAACACTCTTTCTAAACATTTATCTGTGACTAGGTAGGTAGGAAGCTACCTGCACTAGTACTGCTGTCGTGCAGACTTGCCCTTGTGTCCTAATCAGGCTGTGCCTTTGGAAAACAAAAATGTATTTAACTGTACCTTCCAGCAGGACATCAGCTGTGGGGATGAACCCGGAGGAGCCCGCCGTGGTTAGCTGGGAGAAACTCAGCAGCACCACCCATTCTGTTTGGCTTTGCCCATGGCCTGTTCTCAAGGGCTCTGCCAATTTTTCAGACCTGATCTCCAGTAAAGAACTGTTTCAGTGTTAACCTGCCAGTGGTGGGTCTTGTCTCTGCCTGCCCTGCATTCCTGCCACACAGCCCCTCTGCAGGAGAGGGGTGCCTGCCTCACAGAGAATGGGGGCACTCTGGAATTGCCTTGGGGGAGGCTTTCCTGCCGCTGCTGCCCTCTGGGAGAGGTAGGGCAGATGTTTCCCCCTCTTTATGCAGCACAGAGGTGCTTGCTGTTGGCACAGCGGATCAAGAGGCAGGCTTGGGCTACCACAGGCATAACCTTCACAGAGGTTATATGCAGCCTGTACCAAAAAGCTCTTCTCAAACTTGCAGATTGAGCCTAATTTTAAAATCAGGCAAAACCAGGGTGGCTCTTGAACTGCTGACATGTCACTAGAGCTTTGGTAGCACGAGGGCTTCTGAGCAATCCAAATATTCCCTGCAGTGGCTGAGCCACCACCTACGCTGTGCTATGTCCCTGGTGCCACTCTGCCAGCCAGATCCCAGAGAGTCCCTGTCCTTGACTCTTCCAGTTTGCTGGCCCTTGGCCACCTGCAGGTTTCAGTGTGTGGCTCACTGGCTCTGGAAGGCTCTCTGATGTCCCATGGAGGTGTTTGAACTCTTCAGGCAGGCATCCAAGGATTGAAGGAATTGCTTCAAAGGGTTTGTTTTTGCTGTGGGGTTTTTTTGTTTGTTTGTTTGTTTTTTCTTTATTTCTTTCCACATGGGTTTTGTAACATTTTCTGAATGTAAATACTTTTAGGTGTCTAGTCTTGAGAGAGAAGAGTGTGTGCAGATCTCAGAACCGTGTGCTCTCGCTCAGTTCTGACCCATCTGTGACAAGCACAGGACAGATGTGCTGCTCCCTGCTGCAGATTTGGTGTTTCTTTTGGCAAGGAAAAGACTTCTTGCCCACAGTCCCCCCTCCCTGCCATGGCGTGTTCCCCCCACGGGGCAGCAGGCCAGGGAACCTACCTTCCACCTTGGAGACAAACCCGAGACTGCGCTTGAGGTCGGAGCAGATGGAGTGGAGGCACCAGCGGAACTTGGCGTCGCAGCGGTATTTGTTGGCCCCGCAGGTGTCGTAACAAACATCAAGCTGGTTACAGCACTTGGTCATGGCAGGGATGCCCAAATCTAGCTGGAGAAAGAAAGAAAGGAAAGAAGTGTCCCTTGGCTGCGTGCTGGCCTCACACTCAAACAGCCGCAGCTGGGTGAGGTTTTGCAGACTCCAGCTGGTTTCTTTTCTAGAAGCTACTGCCAATATCTGGGGCAACAGGAGGGAAAACATGCTTCTCCCTCACCATGCAAAGAAAGTGGCAACAGTAATGCAGGTCCAATGCAGGATAGGCCACGTTCTCTTCATTCTGTCCATCATAGGGGATTAACTTCTGATAGAGAGGTGGGGAACAGCCCCTCTGTGACCATTTGTTAATTCTCATCCCTCAGAGCTCAATGGAGAGCTTCCCATCCTTGCTAGCAGTGGCAAAAGCCCCTTTTGTCTTTCCTCGTTTTCCCACAACCTGACAAGTCTTGATTCTTGGCCTAATAAATCTGCTGTAAGTGTTATTAATGCCTTATTTCTTACAGGTGCACTTGTAATGCCAAGGACAAATACAACCTGGTCCTGGGAGTTATGCTTTCTTGGAGGTAAGCAGCTAATAGCTTGAGAGACTAGACTCATTGGCTTCTCATAAATTCTCCCTCTTTTTGGCCTTCCTCATGTAATATTTAGTAGATGAGGTTTGTTTTCATTGCGCTCAGCGCTCATGACTGCCTGTGTAAGGAGGAGGTACCTCAGAAATACCCCCAAGGTTTGCAATGGAATGTAGTTCAGGAAGCTAATCTATCATGGAAAATGGGCTGTTTGCAGAGCAGGAATCTGCTTAATTGCTGGAAACTTCATGGGCAGCAGTAATGCGTGAGCTAAGTAGTAATTCCTGCTCTTAAAGCCTCCTGGGAGTCTTTTTCCTGGTGAGTACAATATGGTTTCATTAATTGCCTTTAAAATAACAAGTGGGTGCCATATTAAAGTTTGTGGGTGTATTTTCATGCTTGGCAGAAGCAAAAAGCACGGGAAGGGATAAAGGGACAGGTGTGGAGAGTGCATTCAGACATTGCTGTTTGCACATTCTGCTGTGTTACTGAACTGCCCAGCACCAAAGGTGTTCCCTTTCCTATCACGAGTGCGTGGGATTGATCAGGGCCTTGAGAGAAATACGTTTCTCAAAAAGGTACCCCCTTTTCTTATTGAGACCTGATTGCAGCCTTCCAGTGTCTGAAGGGAGCCTGTAGGAGAGCTGGAGAGGGACTCTTTGTCAGGAAGACTAGTGAGAGGACAAGAGGTAACAGTTTTAAATTGGAAGAAGGGAGATAGATTAGACATTAGGAAGAAGTTCTTTGCTGTGAGGGTGGTGAGGCACTGGAAGAGGTTGCCCAGAGAAGCTGTGGCTGCCCCATCCCTGGAGGGGTTCAAGGCCAGGCTGGATGGGGCTTGGAGCAAGCTGGTGTGGTGGGAGGTGTCCCTGCCCAGGGCAGGGGGGTTGGAACTGGATGCTCTTTAAGGGTCCCTTCTAACTCTGACCATTCTATAATTCTATGATTCTTCTAGAGCTAACCTCCTCAGGAGGCTTTCTCATTTGGTACCTACGGAGACAACCAGAGGAACAGGCCAGTCCTTCATAAATGTAACTCCTGTCTACGTGATTCCTGTTTCACTGCTGCTGGCTGTTGAAATCTTAATGCCTCCCTGACTGACACTAAGTTAGACAGTGCTCAGACTGACGTGTTTGCCTTGCTCTTGGCAGGCAGCTGTGTCTTTTGGCAGTCCCAGGCAAATAACTTGTCCCCTAACGTCACATAAATGATATCTCCTCCCTTTTCCAGAGCTCTGGCTTCAGGTGGGAGGAGAAGCCATCACACAGTCAGTGTATAGCACAGCTAAACCTCCTCCCAGTGTTATTAGCTGGTTATTGTGGTTAGAGAATGGCATCATTTGGGGATCATGGGTGTGACAGTACATACACTTTCGGGTACCTTGAGCCCCAGAAAATAGGAGCTACATCCGTTTGGTTCCTGGGGTTTGTAGTGAGGTCGTGGCATTGGAGCCTTCCCTGAGACAAAAAAAAAAAGAAAAACGTTAGGGAAAGCTGATCTTCCCAAGAGTAGAACCAAAAAGCAAGGAGCGTCAGGAATCTCCCCTCTGGTCTGCATCCCCAAACACTTCATTCTTCTGCAGGAGATGCAGGGAGTGAAGAATAGGTACTAGAGCTGGCTGAAACACCAGCCCTGCCCTCACCTCAGTTCCCTTGCATCTTTAGAGCCTGACTTAGCTCATGCCTCCTCTGACATGGCCACTGGAGCACTGTGTTGTGTATGAACTGGGTCCCCAGCACTTCTCAAATGTTTAAACTGGGCTGAGTCCAGTCCCTAGGTCTGGGACTCTCTCCAGCTCTTACAAATGGGCAAGTCCCTCTTTCCAGTGTGAGGTTTTGCAGCTGGCCAGCCCTCCATGCTGGAGCTGGTGCCTCAGACCTCTCAGATCTCCTAGGACCTTCTTCACGTGCTTCCTGAGAGCTTTGCACAGCTGGGATCACCCAGCTGTGTTTTTAACTCCTCCAAGGATCTACTAGCTAAACTACTAGCTTAGCAAGAGGATTTCTTCCCATCCTTAGTTGACTCCCAGAGTGTTGCTGAGCTATGGATCTCTGCAAAACTGTGCTAGACCTCACATGTCTGATCTTGCTCAGAGCACAAGGTCCATTTTCTGCATGTGGTGATGCACTGTCACATTTCACAAATAGTTTCTGTCCCTTTTTCTCTGCCATCCCTTAGAATGCTTCTTAATGAGCACGGAGGAGCAAGAAATTCCTCTGTGAATAATTATTTGCCCAATGTAGAAAGAATCCAGGAGACAGCCAGCTAACAGTAGCTTCAGCAGCGATTTAACCTATTTCACTTTGCTTTGAAGGTGTGCAAGCCCTCCTGTCTGCCTGCCAGCCCATCCTGGGGCTTCGTGTAGGGCTGACAGGGGTCTGGGTGCCCAGGGTTGAGGTGGAAACTCTGGAAACTCTCCATGTGGAAAGGAGATCAGTCTACTCCCTGTCCTGTCTCATCCTCTTTCTGTCAGCCCTGTCTCAACCCCCATCTCCATCTAACCTAAGACCTCTAGTTTGGGGAGGATGAGTTGCCAGGCTGCTTGTGTGCCTTAACCCAGCTCTGCAAGGAGTAGGAGAGGGTTGTCCCCTGGAGAAGTTGTGGAGCCCGCCCCTTGTGGGGCCAGCTATCTCTGTGCTGGCCCTTGGTTTGTGTTCAGTGTTTGCTCCTTTTCTGTCCAGGCTGGGTTTGTAAAGGGAGATCTCAAACCCAGAGTGAAGTGTTACGACATTTGAACCCTGTTCTGGGAAAGCTTTGTAAGCTGTGAGAATGCTCCAACAAAAACACGTGTGAGCTGAGCCTTCTGGAAGTCCATCACCTCTAGGGTTAGTTTTCTGCTTCCCTGAGCACCATTAGAGGTTTTATAAAGATCTAGTTTAGTCCTTTAGGCAGGGTTGGGTTCTTCTGAGTCCGATTTCCACTGCTTTCTTACTGTCAGCACTGATAATCATTTAAGACACTTTTCTTCTTTTTTCTGTCAAGGTACCTAAAGTGTCAGTGGTTAAAAAGCCATAAAATTACTGTGTTCTTGAGAAAACCTCACAGCCAAATGCCTCAAAAGATGTTATGTTCCCAGCACCTTCTAAATTAAAAATTGCCACAGAGGTTTTGTTTAAACAACAAATTTGTAACAAACAAACAAATAACAAACTGAAATCCTGCCCAGCTGTGAGATGCCAATAGCCATTTTTCTCCAACCTCGCAGAAAGGCAGCGTGCACCAAGGATTTAGCTCTCTGCCAGCCAAGATAAAGCTCTCTAGTTGACTTTACCACCAGGTGATGGTGTTGGCGTGGGAAGGTATTTCTCAGTACAGCAGCTACTACTGTGTTTCTACCTTTTTTGGCCCCTTTTGAATAGGTCAGATCTGCTTCATGCTCCAGGTTGTAATTTTCTAGTGCAGAAAACGTTATTTGGAGCAGGTAGAGCCAAGTTAACAACAGACAAAGAGCACAGATCAGTTGGTTGCAGCATGCCATTGTTACAGGATTATCTTCACACCAAAACGCAATTCAGGAGGTCCATTGCTGACACGAGGTAGTTTCTGAGTACACGACACATTGCATGTCACGCTATTTCAGTGGTTGTGCTACAGAGAGAAGGAATCACGTCTATATCATGGGCTGAAACTGTAACCCAAGGCTCTCAAGCAGTATAATGAGAGGAGGGCTGCATCCAAGTCTTAGTGCAATTAACAGCCTAGTTGCTCTTTAGGAAGGGGGTGAAAATTTGGATGCAGGATTTGAACGTTCCTGAACTGAGGTGGGAGGCAGAAGAAAGTTCAAAATCCAAGGTGGATTTTCCAGGATGGGGTCAAATTTTAGTGTCTTGCTTGTTATACTGGTGATCAGTTATGTTCCTGCAGCATATTGTCAATTAATAGGATAAGGTGGCAAGTCAGAGCAGGAATGAGACTGGGGATATGGGGATAACTTGAGTTTCCAGAGAACATCTTCCATTAAGCTGAAGTTACAGCTATTCTGAGATTTTAGAAAGTTGTCCTGAGGGAAAAAATAATCTCACTTGAGAATTGTGGTGATCAAGAAAACATTGATCAAGATGAGCCCTTGTAGGAAATCTGCCCCCCTCCTCTCTGAAAAACAAAGCTTAATCATTTGTAAAGTGCACCTTTGTCAACTCTTTCTCAGCTAGATAAAGTCCAAGACAGCACAGGTAACCCTCTCTCCCACATCTTGTTTTCTAGCTAACAGGGAGACAAAGGCAAAGCAAAAATAACAGGCGTTTCTGATGCTACAAGAGCATCAACACGGTGCTCTTGGAGTCATTTGTTGCTTGCCCATCCTTAGTCCTTATAGGCATGTCTATGATGAAGGTGGGTCACACTGGTTGTTTTGCCAGCTGTGTTTGACCAGGGCGCTTTTGTGGTGTCTCTTCTGCAGGGCAGCTGGGGAGAGACACCAGGGGACAGCCACAAGCAGAACAGGACCTGCCCAGCAGCACGCTGAAGGGCCACGCTGGTGGCAGAAGCACATCATTGCTGAGCAAGCCTGTTCTTTGGAAGAAGATATATTTCAGGGCACTGCCTTGCTGGCGTGGCCTTAGAGGAGAACTGAAGTTGTGTTTCTAATGGGAAGCCAGATTCCCTCATGCATTTTAATATCTCCAGGCTGTTTGAGCTATGCCAAGAGACTGGAAAACAGCCAGCTGGCTAGAGCAGCTGCTGGCGGTGCAGGAGGTCTCAGACACTGCAGCACTGGTACGCTGGCAGGGGGAACTGAATGGATTTCTGGGTGAATAGATGGTCTTGGGGCTCCTGCTGTTCTGAGTGGTCCATTGTTATTTCTCTGCCCCAGGCAAGCAGGCTCTGGGCCAGTGTGTCCCATCCTCACCACAGCCTTTTTAGCGCTGTGTTGGAGAGCCTGACTTTGAAGGATGTGCAGACCTGGATGTGCCTCCTCATCTCATGCCCCTCGGGATAAAACATTTTCCCCAATGGACAAAGCATTGAAGTCCTGCTTGGCCAGGCAGCTGAAGGAAGCTGTCAAGGGATTTACTCCCAGTTCAGGTCGTTTTCCCCTGTGAGATGCCCAGAGGCATTTTGTAAGGAGGAGGAGATATTTACCAGCAAATGCTGGTGTATCCCTAATGTCCTCATTTAAGGGAGTAATCCATCAAGTTGTTTGTTTTCAGACCTCACTGGCTGCTGAAAAATCAGGAGGAGAGTCTTACAGCCTGAACAGCCAAGCACTTCGTGCTCAGATGAAGATGGATGTGGCAGTCACAGGTGAGTCCTGACCCTTGTTGTGTTGAAATAAGCTATTATTGGTGTCTCTTGGCTAAAATGGAAGGAAGTAGAAGGTGTAACATTTGCTTCGTGCATGGCGAAAAAACAGTCAGACGTCAATTCAGCAGCAAGATGGTAAAGATGGTTTGTGTTCATTCTTCTAGGCACAGACGCCTGGTTTCACTGATTTAGGATGGTTCCTTCATCCCCTCCTCTTGCAATTTGCAGTATCAGTGCTAGAGACCAGCACAGACAAATGGTCCTGGAAGGATCCAGCAAGACTCTTGGAGGCGCATGGGCAGCGTTTCAATAGTTTCCTCCTTCAGCCAGTGATTAATGAGTTGTTCAGCAGGGGACGAGGACAGGGCTAAGAATGTGCTTGTTTGTTTTCCTCTCTAGGTGAAGCATCTCCTTCATCTTTTTTTGGAAGATGCAAAGTGCTCTCAGGGAGCAGGCAGGAATTTGCCCCACTCTGTGGAGACACTCTTCCCAAGAGTGCTGGGCCGGGGTGGCAAGAACATGAACAGCCCCAACTTCAGGATGTGCCCAAGAGTGATGACTTCTCCAAACTTGGTGAGTCCTGAGGCTCCCTGAAACAGGCTGTGAGTATCAGCCTTCCCAAACCCTGCCTTAGGCACACTGCCGGACCAGCCATGGTATCCCCGCAATGTGGGATTTTAATCCCTGCATTAAGAAGGGTGAGTCCCTTTCTGCACTGAATATGGGGCGTGGTATGGACCTAAAGAAGGGATGTTGTCACACACAGTGTGGCCCTGGGGACAGGCTGCCTGGTGGGCAGATGGCCCACCCCTGTGTGCTGGGGAGATGCTGTGATGTGCCTGAGGGTCTCCTCCTCATGACACTGCACCGCCATGGTGCCACCAATGGGTCCCACAGAGCAGTTGTGTCTCTTCTGAGCTGCTGCAGAGAGAGGCAGCATGGCTGGGGTGTGCTGTGGGGCCCCGGGCTGAGGGTCTAAAGCAGCAGGGCTGAGGGTCCAGAGCCACCGTGGGGCTTGAGGTGATGCTCCGAGATGCCTGGCTCCCTGCAGGTTTGTGGGACTGAGGTGCCTGCCTTGCTGCTCCCTCCTTGCTGCTAGCATGAGGCCCAGGGAGCAGAGATGGCAGGAGCAGGAGGACAGACATACACAACATTTAAAAAAAAACAACCAAAGAACCCAAACAACTTTAAGATGGATTTTAAACTCTCCTTATGGTCCCACTTTGGCTAAGGGTGACCCATCTGCCCTCTCAACCTGACAGGGATCTCGGGTCCCAGTTTTACATTATCTTTTTCTCCTGGCACGCTTGCTGATGGCCTGGGAGGGATGGGAGGTGACTCCCTCCAGCTGCATCGGTGGGGGGGTCATTGCAGACACCCCAGCACAGGCTGGAGAGGTGTAACGTGTTCTGGAAGAAATGGGATGCCTGCAGACTGAAACTGAGTCAGTGGGATCTGTCCAAAGCAGGGAGTCTGTGTCTATGAAAAACAATGCTCAGGGAAGGAGAGGGGTTGAAATCACCTCTGTGCTCGCCAGCATCTCACTCAGGTGGTTACTAGGGATGTGGGACAAAGCTCGGGGAAAAAAGGCTGGTGGGCAGTTGTGGATGGGCAGGCTGAGGCAACAGAGGGCAGCTATTGCTGTGGGGACAGTTGCAGGAGGCTGGGGAGAGGACACAGTCTGTAGGAAACGTCCTTGCTGTTCCCGAAAAGGTTGTTTCAGTGTCAGTATCCTGATGATGGCTGGTGCTGCATGTCCCTCCCCCTGCCCAGAACCCCACAGACCTGCCCCACAGGGGCCTGCCCCACTGCACCTCTGTGCACCCAGTCCCTGCCCCGCTGTCCCCGAGATGTCACCTCCTTCGTACCGTCCCCAGGACAAACCATACTTTTTGGTAAATCACTCTAAAGTCCAAGGCGAGCAGCAGCTGCCTTGTTCTGACTTGGGTACTAAAGGTTCCTCTGTGGTGACAGCAGCTCCCATGTACCTTCCTGTTATCTCCCCTCCTCCAGCCTGTGTTATCAGCCAACTCGCCACAGCTGAATAATGACACTCCAAGGTTGCTGAGATCAGGGCGGCTGGCGACGCTGCCGACCCTCCTGAGTCAGGTCTGCAGGAGCTGCAGGGCCTCGCTGCTGACCATGGCCCACCTCTCCAGGGGTCCACGCGGCTGGGCAGCCTGGTTATCTGCATGCCCTTCCTCTGAAACCTCTGTCCTCTCCTCCTGTCCCCTCGCACAGAGCACAGTGGCTTTGAGAACAGGCTGTTCTTGGTGAGAGGGGAAGATGAGGGCTCAGTGTCCCTGTGCTGGCACTGGCAGAGATGTTTTGACTCTGCAGCGACTTTTCTGTGCTGAGCAGTGCCAGGGAGCCAGGTCATGGGTAGGAGCTGGTTGTGGTCTTGGGGAGGGACAGTGCTGCGAGTTCCCACTCAAGCAGGAAAGAGGGGAAAGGGCAGAGAGAGAGGAGCCAGCAGGAGTGAGGTTCACTTACCGTATCGACATCTGTACTGACAAACGCCATTTTTACCCCCCAGCAGTTCCAAGAAGGAGTCAAAGTAGCTGTTCACTGCTTCAAAGCTGTCCCGGATGGTCCCGATGCCCCAGTCGGAATAGAAGGACTCTGCTTGAGAAGCTTGGTGAGAGGTGCTCTCCTGTGTTGTCTCCTCGGCGCATTGTCCTAGGCCCAGGGTCAGGCACAGAACCACCGCCTCACAAAGCAGCCGCATGCTGCGATCCCGCTGCGGGCCCGGGAGCCCTGAGTGGGAGCGAGCGGCTGTGCGTGGGAGGCAGGTGAGCACCCCTTCTCCCCTGGACTTTAAACACTGCGGAGGGAGCCGGCATGAGGTCACTGTGATCAGGGTGCAAAGTGCACCCGGGAGATGTGGACCTCACAGAGAAGCAGTGAGGCTGGGGTTTGCACAATCCTGCTGGAGCAGGCTCAGCCCCACCACAGCTTCAGCTTCTCCATAAAGGGCACCGCTCCCTGGGGTGCCCAGCGGGGTCTGGCTGCCCCACGGAGGCACTGCATGGGCTGTCCCACTCTTTCCCCTACCTGCTGGGTGGTGAAGAGCAGCTCCTCATCCACAATTTGCACTGCTCAGGCAACGGGAGTAATATTCAGTGGCAGACTGAGGAGCACCCCTTGCCCTTTCCCTTGGCCTCCTGGGCAAGTGATGGGGTGGGATGAGACACCCACCCAGCCTGGCTGCTGTGGGGAATTGCTCCTGGCCAGACCTCTGGGGCCACAGGGCTGAAACGCTGCTTGGATGAGGTGGCTTTCCGTGGCTGAATGCCCAGGACAGAGAAGGGTGGCAGAGAGTGCCACGTCCTGCTCTGCTTTGGCCAGAGGGTGCTCTTGGACCCAGCAGGGGTTAATCCAGCAGCTGGGAGTAGTTTGGGTTTAGAAACACTGCACTGAGGGCAATCCCTTGGCATGTCCCCTGCTGTTGTAGGATGAATGACGCAGATGAGTATTTGCCTTTGACGGGACTCCTGAAGGCTGATGTTAGAGGTTACAGCTTTTGTGTAGGGCATAGATGGCCCAGAAGGAGGAAGGGCTGGCACCAAAACCCACATCGGGTCACGGGCTCGTGGGGGAGCTGCAGATCCTGGCTGTGGGGTGGGACTGGCATGCCAGGATCCAGGGGCCTGCACAACTGGTGATCTGTGTGGACTCCAACAGATCAAGCCAACTTCAGCAGCCATTCCTGTTGGAGTGTGGAAGTGGCCAGGCTGTCAAACAGAGGCTCTCCAGAAGGTGGAGGGGAGCTAGGCAGTGGGCCTTTCAAATATATGACAAACAAAGGAAAATTCTCCTATTTTATTGTTTTGCAGGAGATTCAGTGGGACTGCATTGTCAATTTTGAAGAGCTGGAGCCCTGCAGAACCTGCCTGTGCCTTTCTGTGTACAGCCACACGTTGTGTGCTCCCAGCACGGGATAAGGAGGGGAGATCACAGTCAAGTCCTGGTTTCTCAGCCAGGTAAGTCAGAGAAGAAGTGGGGAAGAGGAGCAAACAGGCTGGTTGTTCTTTTTCCTGTGAAATGGTGTGGAGCTGGAGCGTGCTTCTGACTTGTTGTTGCATCTTGGTGCCTGCTGCTGACTGCGTTCAAGCTCAGTGGCCCTCAGAAGGGCTGTGAGGCTTCCTCAGGTCAGCAGTCAGAGGCGATTCAGTTGTACAGCCCCAGGTGATGCCTGCACGGTGCCTCCCTGAACCCTGAGCCCAAGCTGCCCACCCCTGGAGGGATTTCAAAGCTGGGTTGACCTAGTGCTTAGAGACATGGGTTAGTGATGGTTTTTATCAGAGTGAGGTTGCTGGTTGGACTGGATGATATTAAGGATCCTTTCCAACCTGGACAATTCTATGATTCTGTAAGGTGTGCAGGAGGTCTTAAGGGAACCTCAAACCAGCTTTGGCTTTTGGGAGATGAACCCAAGGAGAGAGGCAGAGAGCATGGGGAAGGGAGGTTGGCAGCATCCAAGCTGTGGACAAGGAGGTGGAGCACTGTAATGGCTGGTGAGAAATTAGGTTGATGTTTTGGGTTGAGCCAGGTTGCTACTGGATGGTGTTGTTCCCTGGAGTCTTTCTTGAACTGGGTGTTATCACTGGGACGAAGCAATGGGGATGCTTGTGAGGTGAGGACTCCCCCACTGAGCACTTTGCAGGGTCAGAGTGAAGGATCCTTTCCAACCCTGCTGTTCAGGCCGTGCTGGGGACTGGTTTGTCAGTCATGGGTGAAAATGGGCCACTGGAATTTCTTGTTGGAGATCCAGTGAAGGGAAAATGGGGTTCAACAGTCCCATGCTGTGTCTTGCACTGAGTGGAGCTGTTGGTTGAACCAGTGCCCTGTGTGACACACCAGTTTACAGTCCCAGTGCTCCCCGCCCTTAGAAAGAGCCTGGCAGAAGTTAATGTGAAATGGAGCACAACAGCTCTTCAGAAATAGCTTGGGAACATTGTGTAGAGCTCCTGGGTGGCTGTGCTTGGTGCTGTGCTTTTTCCCTTTTGGAGCCTTTTAGGGTTGCTCTGGAGGCAATTCCAGAACACACAATTTCTTTGTCATCCCTTAGTCCCTGGTGGCTGATCCAGGCGCTGCTGAACGCGAACAGAGAGGGGGAAAAAATGCTGTTAGTTCTGCAGGGGATTGCAAACCACAGCGAGTGCTGCATGAGCTGTCCCCGCTGCACCAGGCAGGACATGCAGCCTGGAGGGGGGGTGGCTCTGGGCAGAGCGTGGAGCCCGGGCTGTTTGCAAAATCAATCGGAATTTGTTAGGAAAGCTGAGCAGGGCAGGAGGGGAGCAGCTGGAAAAGGGCAGAGCCTGGGGGGGA